>CM075959.1:276350132-276435132 GCA_038048745.1 Coluber constrictor foxii | reverse complement strand
AAACCCCTTTTTTTCTTTTAAAAGCCTCTGACGATCCCAGCTGAATTGCCTGATCGTCAGAGGCATTTAAAAGAAAAAAAGCCTCTGCCGATCAGGCAAATCAGTTGGGATAACCAGAGCCTTTTGAAAGCATTTTTTACAACCTCTTTGCTGAAGAAGTTGTAGACAAAATGGTTTTAAAAGTTAAAAAAAAAAATTGGCCACGCCCACCCAGTCACATTACCCCCCACCAAGCCACGCCCATAGAACCAGTAGTAACAAATTCTAGATTTCACCATTGGTTCAAGGGGGCAGCCCTGAGTGGAAGCTCCTCCCTTCTCCCCAGCGTCTCTAGATACCCCTAGGCAGCCGTCCAATTGAGCCTGGCCCCTCCAGAGGTCATCCAGACTGGCTCTGCAGGACTCCAGTGGCCTCGATCTCTAAGGGCAGAATTTCCCCCTCCCCTTCCTCATCTGGGGTCTTGGGGCCACCACAGGAAGAATCGGCCAGAGTTGTAGGAACCATCCCAAAACACAGAGAAGATTTCTACGGTCGGCAGTCCCTGCCTTTGCAAGACAGTGTGCAAGAACCTGGAGAAGGGACAACACCAAATATACCGTTTGCAGAAAACAAATCAGATTTCCCTGAGTGAAAAAAAAATGTGTTGATGATAGATTATTCATTGTTCAGGGGAACTGAACCAGCAATTTGTAGAACAGAGAATCAAACTAGGCTGGTGGGTTTCCCAGGAGCAATTAACAAAGACGTGACTGAGGGGCTTAGAGAAATAATGAAGTCCACTTTTTCCTCTTTCATGCTGGGAGGAATGAAAAAGTCCCTGGAAACGATGCCAAGAGGCTCGGAGCAGGTGGGCAAGGGAGCCAAAGAGTTGGGGGCACAGGGGGATTCCTCTTCCACTCTCCCCATAAAGGGAACCATCCAAGGAGGGAAGTCAACCCTGGCTTAGGGGACGGTTCTCTCGAGGGAAGTTGAGATTCTTGGACCATGGTCCACAACACCCACATGGGGGCTTCTGGCAGGGGATGAGCTGCCCCTCACAAGAACCCAGAAGATCAGCTGTGGATTCCAACTGGCTCGCCTCATCCGAAGGGCTTGAAGTGAGACCGAAGGGAGAGGGAGACCAAGTTTTAGAAGCAGATTCCAAGCTCCAATCTCAGGGGAACCAACCAAATACGGAAAGGAAGAAGGGAAACTCGGAGACAGAATAGGAGATGGAGAAAGCAAATACGGGGTCAGTCAAAAGGGACTCAGATGAGGAAGAAACGGGGTGAAGGTGGAGCCCAAAGGCAGGTGGGACATTGTTGCGATCACCGAAACTTCACAGGATGAAACCCACAACTGGAAGGTGCAAGGAAGGGAATTGAATGGGGGGGAATGGCGCAGCAGCTGTCCAAAGGAAATGGGAGACACCGACACAAACTTGTCGTTTGATGCAAATCAAGGTGTGTGACGTCTACATTCCCAGCAGAGAAGAGAGTCAGGACTGCAGGGACGTTGTGAGGTGAATCTCAAAAAGCGCCCAGAGGAAAAAGGCGGGGGGGGGGGAAGGGAAACTCCCCCTTCTCACCCAGCAACCAATCACAGCGCAGGAGCCCACACTCTCCAACCAATCAGCCACCCCTCTGTCTTCTGGCCCATTGTACTTTCCTCTCCCAGCTACTCCATTGAATAGCCCCACTGGAAACGCCACAGAAGAAAGAGGAAAATCTCCTTCAATGCATTTGGCTTAATATAAAAGGGGAGGAAAGAAGGAGGGAGCCATGGGGGAATATGAGAAGCCCCCCACCCACCCACCCAGGAAAGAGATGAACTTTCTGTTAATTAGCTAAGCCCCCCCCCCCCCTCATTTCCATCCACATGTGGCCTTTGCCCCCAGGGGAGGGGAGACCCTGGACGGGGCCTCCTCCAACCCCCAGGAAGCATTAAGGCTGCCCCTCCCCCTCCTCCTGGCTCCTCCGATCCTCTCTCTGGTCAGCAGAGAAGCCTTGGTTCATCAGAGAGGACCCAGTAGAGGACTAAGGAGACTGGCTGGCAGAAGCTGCGGAGGCTCTACGAGGAGCCGTTGTAAGTCAAGGACTCCTTCCTTCAACGGGCTTTAACTGATGGACAAAGGACTAGAGAACTATCATGAGGTGGTGGGGAAGGGCCCCTTCAGCCGCTTCCAATGGGCCAGAGGACCTTGTGGCTGCCCCACCTGCAGGCTCAGCCATGGGGCGGAGGAGGAGAGTCCCTGAGCTGCCCTGATGGAGAATGGAGGCTTGTTGCCTGCTGGATCCTGGCCAGTTCCTCAGTTCCGCTTCGGAGGAGCCCAACGCTTCAGGCTGGGGAAGCGAAGCCCAAGCGCCTCTGCAGCTCTTGGGGGCTGGAGAAAGTAGTGCTGCTCTGTGTGTGTGTGTGTGTTTGTGTGTGTATGTGGGGGGGGGGGTGTCAGGAAGAACTCAAGAGAAAATCAAAGCCTTGTGGGGGAGGGGAAACATGAAAAGAGCCCAGAAGTTCTGCTTTGATCAGGAGATTGATTGATGGGAATCCCATCAGAGTCTCTCTGGATGTGGGGCCAATTTTGGGTGACTGGCTGTGTCCAAACATACAATGGTGGGACAGGTTTGGACTCTGCTGCCTCCTTCAGCTGCAGGAGGGGACCCAGTTCTGGCCTGCTGAGGCTGGTGCTGCCCCCCTCCCCCCCGAATCCCAGGAAAGGATCCAGGCCTCCTCAGGATAGGTGCCCTGTGGGATGTCTGCCTGCTGCAGCTGGGAGTCAGTTGGGGCTCTGATCTGGCTTCACCAACCATTAACTGGTATTTGATCCTCAGCCCTCAACAGCTGGCAGCTGCCCAGCCTCCGATGCCCTCACCCAGCTGAGAGTGATTGGCCTGGTTAGCTTGAGGATGAGAGACCACCAGGAAGCATCTGGGCTGCTGTATAGGCTGAAACTCCTCCAAGACAAGGAGGGTGAAGCTTCAGGCCCTCCTCGAACTCGCCTCCCTCAAAAGATTCACTTCCCATTCCTCTTTCGGCCTTGCCTGATCTCCCTGGAACTCTCCCCGCTCCCCCCTTTCTCAGTTCCTGTCGTTTGAAAGACCTCGTGGGACCCCAATTCCTGAGAGGGGACAAGGTTAAAATGAGTGGGGGTCTCACCTTCCTTGGTCTTGCCCCCACCTCTAAACACAGTGGCCTTTTAACCTTTCCCACCTTCCTGAGGCTCAGGGCCCAAGGGAGGAAATTGAGGGTCTCCAAGCCCCTCTGTACGCTCCTCCCCCGGGAGCCCTCCCCCATTTCCTGCCACTCTCAGGTGCCTGAGGAAGCCCCACCCCCAGTCCTGCGTCAGGAGGGAGGAAAGGCTGCCCACGCAGAGAAAAAAAGGAAAACGGGGGGTGGGAGGGAACGAGGGGGAAGAGTGAGGGGGAGGGAAGAGAGTGAGGGGGAGGGGAAAAGCGAGGGCGGAGTGAAGTGGAAGCGGGGGGGAAATGAAGAGGAGGGAACAGCAGAAGTGCGGAATTCTCTTTCTGACTTCCAGAAAGCCAAACATCCGGCCCAACCAATGAAAAATGGAGCTTTGTGAGCGTCATCCGTCTCCAGGCAGAGGATTCACGACTGGGTCCTTTGGAGGAGATGGTTCTCGGAGCGGCCGGGGGATGTTCAGATGTTCAACATCCGGAGGGGAGCCGGCTCTCTAACATCTGCAGGGCAAAGTATTATCTTTAAGGGGTGGGTGGGATCTGGATAAGCCCTTCTTCACATGATGGAGGGATCCAGCCAACCAACACTTTGGTCGATGAAAACACAGAGACTTTATTAAAAGAAAATAATAAAATCAATCTTGCAAAATAGGGGGGGGGATCCCAGCAGAGACCTCAACAAGGAGTTTGAGCCTTTTGAAGCCACACCTGAAGTTTCAAAAGGATTCCATTGGATAGATCCCTATCCCCCACCCCCACGCCCCTCCTCCATCGGATCCAGTGACCGATCCCAGCTAATCCGAGGCGCCTTTTAGAGAGAACAGGATCTCTTTTCTGTAATGACGGATTCCTCCCCAAGGCTCTTTCCTCTCTCTAGTCCTTAGCATTCGTGGGAGTTTTCTCCAACCATCCTGAAGCAGAATAATGTCTAACCAACTTAAGAGAGTAGCAGAGTTGGAGGGGCCCCTGGAGGTCATCCAGTCCATCCTGCCTGAGCACAATTGAATCTTTACTTAAATGCATTTCTAACTTCTACACCTCCATCCTCTTTTCTTTTTGAAGTTTCTTGTCTCCTCCACCATCCGACCTCCTGCGGGTGAGTTTCTCCTCTTCCTCCCTCCCCTCAACCCCTCCCCCACCCCAGGTTCTAAAAACCCTTTAATTCTTCCATTTTCTTTTTTAAAAAAATGTTCCTAAACAAATGGAACGGCCCTCAAACTCTCCCTGCAGGGCCTCCGTGCTCCAGACGAAGGAAAGTGTTGAAATTTCAGCCAGATTTTCCTTACGCAAAACTCCACAACAAGGTGTCCTCAAACACCAACACAGACACACACAAAACACGAAAACTTCCTCCAGGTTCTGGGACGCTGCAGGAGGGAAGGGGGGGAGGGTTCCTGTCATTGGGGGAGGGGGAGGGAGCGCTGCAGCCTCTAAATTGCCCTTCCTGTCCCCTCCCCCCTTTTCCTTCTGACATTTCTGGCCAAGGGACCCCAGGCTCCCCCCTTTGCTGCCTCCCCCATGCCCCCCCATCTTCTTCCTGCTCAATAGGAAACCTCTGGAGGGAGGGAAAGAGGAGCCCCCCTTGGCAGCCCCACAGCTGAACTCAGACCCCCCCTTGGAAGTCCCAGAAGAGGAGATGGGGAGGCATCATCTGGCCCCTCCCAGCCTTCTCCTCCTTGAAAGGGGTGGAGCCTCCCTCTCTCCGTCCCTGCCCATCAATCACCCCCCTGCAGTGTAGTCCTTCATGGGGGGGAGGGGTGAAAGGAAGGGGTCCGTTTCCCCCCATAGATTCTCCAGAAACATTTACACCAAAGATTTTATTTCATCTTCTAATTTTCTTCCTCATCTCTTCCCCCCTCCAGCACTCATGAGTTAATCCAGTTATCTGATGCAAAAGGATTTTGGTTTTTCTGCAGCTGATGAATTTCTGGCTTTTCCTGCAACCTTTGAAAGACGGAGGCTCCACCTGGCAGGTTGGTGAGAAGAATCCCGGATGGAGCTTCTCCTGCTGAGGCTCCCGGCTTCCTCTCTTTCTTCGGAGGGAGGAGGGAGGAGAGGCCATCTAGTCTGGCCCAGGCTTGCCTGTCGCCCCAGACCCCCCAAGCAGCAGAGCCCCCCCCACTCACAGCAACGGCTGCCACCCTCCAGCTGAACCCCTCTTGCCCTTAGCCAAGGCCACCAGATCCAGGGAGATCCCAGAGGATCCAGGGATCTTCAGCCAGCCTGGGATCCCCCATTCTTGAGAGGTGACCCAGCCTGGTCAGCAGCTTCTTCTCAAACTTTATCAGCCCCCCAAAAACCACACAACTCCCCTCACTCTGGGAAGGAGGAGCAGAAAACGGGTCGCTTGAGAGACGCTGGGAGGGCAGAGAAGCCATCAAGGGGGAGGGGGAAACTCAGCCCCCCCTCCCCATATTTGTATCTCAGCAAAGGCTCTGCTGAACAGGCATGCAGGTGTTTACACGCACACACACACACACACACACACACACACACACACGAGAGAGAGAGAGAGAGAGAGAGAGAGAGAGAGAGAGAGAGAGAGAGAGAGAGAGAGAGAGAGAGAGAGAGAGAGAGAGAGAGAGAGAGAGAGACTCTCCTTGGAGAAGCAGCAATGAAGGCCCTTCAGTCACCTGAGACCACCTGAGAGGCCTTTTCCAGCCCTCCCCACTCAGCCCCACGGCCGCCCCACAGTCCTCCCTGCCTTCCGGTCCTCTGGGCAGCGGAGACTCCAGGACTCTTGCACAGCCTGGGGGGCTGCTGAGCCCCCCCACTTCATGTCCTGGGGGTCCCCAACAGAGCCGTGTGTGGCCCCCCCCACTCCAGAACTCCTCCCCCTCAGAAAAGGGCCCTGACGTAGAGTTGACAGGTGTCCACTATTTGAGTGGACAGTCCACTTTTTTTACATTATGTTCACTATTTTTTTTCACAGAGTAGTGGACATTTTTTTTATTCCAAAGCTTTATGATGAAATGGTACGTAATCTAAAGCTGTGCAGCCTAAGAGAATAAGGAGAGGAGAATCGCCTTTTGTCTTTTTTTGCAGAAGTTAGAAGGAGACAAAGATCGAATATCCATTGAACGCTAAGTTCTTTCAATCTAATTCCTCGCAATAATCCTCCAACTTTAGAAGAAATGACGAACATCTGGTTATGATCCCCATGGCCAGAAAAACTTCCACCCAACACTCCTTTCAGTGGAATTTCTGCCTTAGAAGAAGTTTATGCTCATCTGCAGGGCGATTCATCCCTTGATAAGTGGACGGACCTTTTCAAGGAAGAGCCACTCCGAGGTTACGGAAACGGTTCCAGGATTGTGCATCAATTCCGGTATCAAATGCAAACGTTGAACGTATTTTCAGCCTCATGGGAAATTTGTGGACTGACGAACGTAACCGACTACTTGTACCATCAGTTCGAAGTGAACTTTGTATATTTTTTTAATATTTCTCAGCGTTGTCCTGAAATTAAAGAATTATTCCTTAAACACACAGAATTGATCAAAGGTGCGCAGTCAAATAAAAAATACACAGGACAGTAAAGTAAAATGTAATTTAATATTTTACATATTATTATAATATATTTGATGTTTTGAATTTGAAGTAAAGTTTTGAAGTGATTATTTTAATACGTGTTAAAATGTTTGTAAGAAAATATATAATTTAATTGTAAAAAAAATTTTTTTTTACTACTTAACCCCTGCCCCCCACCCCCCCACTTGTCCGCTATTTTTGGGAAGCAGACCTGGCAACCCTAGCCCTGAGTTGGAGCAGAAATATTCTTTCTGCTCCAACTCAGGAAGCTGAAACTGGCCAAGGAGCTGCTGATCCAGTTCTACAGAGGAATTACTGAGTCTGTCATCTGCACCTCCATAACTGCCTGGTTTGGCTCTGCAACCCCACAAGACAGACGGAGACTTCAGAGGATGATTAGAAGGGCAGAAAAAACATGGCTACCAACCTGCCTTCCATGGAGGACCTGCACTCTGCACGAGTCAAAAAGAGGGCTGTGAAAATATCTACACACCCCTCACATCCTGGACATAAACTGTTCCAACTCCCACCCTCAAAACGAGGCTATAGAGCACTGCACACCACAACAACTAGACATAAGGAGTTTTTCCCCAAATACCATCACTCTGGTAAACAAATGATTCCCTCAACACTGTCAAACTATTTACTACATCTGTATTACTATTACTATTACTCTTCTCATCATTCCTATCACCCATCTCCTCCCACTTATGACTGTATGACTGTAACCTTGTTAGTTGTATCCTTACGATTTATATTGATATTGTTTCCTGATTGCTTATTTGTTCCCTGTGACTATCATTAAGTGTTGTACCTGGTGATTCTTGGCGAATGTATCTTTTCTTTTAGGTACACTGAGAGCCTATTTGCACCAAGACAAGTTCTTTGTGTGTCCAATCACACTTGGCCAATAAAGACTTCTGTCCTATCCTATCCTATCCTATCCTATCCTATCCTATCCTATCCTATCCTATCCTATCCTATCCTATCCTATCCTATCCTATCCTATCCTATCCTATCCTATCCTATCTTTTATTGTAAAAGACAAGATACATTCAAGAATCACAGGGCACAACACGCAGGGACCGTCATACGGTACAATAAGCAATCAAATCATCCTGGGAAACAATCAATATCAATATAAATCGCGAGGACAGAAGCAACAAAGTTTCAGTCGTGGGGTCACAAGTGGGGAACGGGGAACTCATCCAATTTGCAGAGGAGGCTAAGTTGGCAGGAGAAGCCAAAACCCCAGAAGAAAAGCTCAGGATCCATATGGATCTGCAACTGAATCCCTCCCCCTCCATGCTGGTCCCCTTTTCCTCTCTTCCCTCCCCTCCTTCCTCCATCAGACCCTCCCCCAGAGAGCAGGAGGGTCTCCCCACAAGGGGTCCCAAGGGGGAGAATGTGGGTCCTTTGCGTTACATTTCTCCAACCCTCCATCGGTTTGTTTCCTGGGCTCTCCAGGGTCTCCTCGGGAGTCAGGAAGGGCCCCTTCAGCCGCTTCCAGTGGGGCAGAGGACCTTGTGGCTGCCCCACCTGGAGGCTCAGCCATGGGGCGGAGGAGGAGAGTCCCTGAGCTGCCCTGATGGAGAATGGAGGCTTGTTGCCTGCTGGATCCTGGCCAGTTCCTCAGTTCCGCTTCGGAGGAGCCCAACGCTTCAGGCTGGGGAAGCGAAGCCCAAGCGCCTCTGCAGCTGTTGCGGGCTGGAGAAAGAAACTCTGTGTGTGTGTATTTGTGTGTGTGTGTAGCTGGGGATGGCAGAGAGAACTCAGAGAAAATATTTGGGGGTTGGGAGCATGAAAGGGGCCCAGAGGTTCTGCCTGGGTCAGGCGAGGGATGGAGGCCCCACAGAGGCTGCCTGGATCTGGGGCTGACTCTGTGTGAGGGGCTGTGTCAGATACACAACTGTGGGGCAGATTCGGACTCTGCCGCCTCCTTCAGCTGCTGGGGGGGACCTGGCTCTGGGCTGCTGAGGCTGGTGCTGGGCCAGGGGGGAGTTGGACCCCTCCAGCCCCCCATCCCTGGAAAGGATCCAGGCCTCCTCTGGACCCACAAAGCTCTTGAAACAGGATCCGGAATTCAGGATCTGTCTAAGCCTCCTTTGCGTAACTCACAGGAACCCGAATCTCCCCCAAAGACTAGAAAAAAAGTTTTCTATGGATGAAGTGAAAGAGAAGAAGAAGAAACAGAAGGTCTCTTTTGGGATAGTTTGAGGTGGGGGGGGGGGGAGATATTTCCAGACGGTGATGGTTAAAAGGCTGTAATCCTATAGTGGAGGATATAGGATCCCTGAAGTCCCCAGGATTTCTATTAAAATTCCAGGCTATTCTATAAATTATAAATTTATTCTTCAGTTTACTATACTGTCCCTCCACCCATCCTTCCTAAATAATCCTGAAATCTTTTACAAGGAAGAAAATCCGCTCAGATCCTCTGACACATCGTATCTGTGGATATAGATTTTCTTCTTCTTCTTTTGGGAAAATGTTTCCTCCAACTCCCCTCCAGAAGAACTAAATTCATCTCAGAGGCTGATTCTTCGGACTTGGGAGTCCCAGGACTGATTCCTTTCCCCGTAAAATCTCCTTTTCTCTCACCATCCTTGCAGGCAAAACGTTGAGTTCCTTGGCAAAGAACAAACGGCCGGAATGGAGAATCTGCTCCTTCCTAACATAAAATGTTTCTGAGATTTATGGAGCTTAAAGGTTTATTTCAAATCAAGGCAGAGATTTGGAAAAGTGGGAAAAGTTGCATTTATTTGGAAACGATATTTCTCTTCAAAAGACGTTTTGTACAAACACACGTCCAAAAGTTGGAGGGAGTTGTGGACAAAAACGCCCTCAAAATTTCCAGGGAGGAAAAAGTGCCTTGAGGGTCTTTGGCTGAGAATTGTGGGGAGGGGGAGGGAGGAAGAGCTGCTGCTCAGATGGGGAACCTCCCTGAATTCTGGGCTTGGGCCGGAAGAGAAGGGGGGATGGGGGGGTCTTGAGTGGCTCTGGGTGGGGGGAAACTCCACTTGGGACCCTTCCTGGAGGGGAGGACCGACCGGAGTCCCACTCCTGCCCTTGGGATCTCCCTTGCTCCCTTGGATCTCACAAGCAGATCGTAGAGTGGGGCAGCGTCTCCAGGGATCGCCCCTCAGCTGACAGAAGCTGAAGCCCTGAGAAGGTCGATCAGCCTCGAAGGGAAAATGGGATCGTCCGAAGCCTCCGAGGGGGATCCGACCTGGAAGGGATCAGGAGGGATTTCCTGACCCTGAGAACCAATGAATCAATGGAGCAGCCCCCCACCTGGAATTGTGTGGGGAGGAGCGGAGCTTCATCCCTGGAGGCCATGGGTTGGACTAGATGATCTCTAAGGTCCCTTCCAGCCTTTGAGTCTCCCCATCGCCCCCCCAAGCCTCCCACCCACCCACCCCCTCCTGCTTGTGGGGGGAGGGGGAAGAAAGCCTGGGACTGTCCATCAAAGAGGAAGCTGCCAGAGACCCTCCAGACTCTGGGCTGAACCGCTCCAGCAATCCTTCAGGGGGTGATTCTTCCCCCCCCTTCTGATCCCCCCCCTCCCCCATTGAGCTCAACAGCAGCCATTCTGGAACCCAAACCGACCTCAACCCCACAGCGCTGGGGGTAAGACCTCCCCTCCGGCAGCCCCTGTCCCAGGAAGGAAGGGGGTCAAAGGTCAGAGGCTTCCCTGGGGGTTTCTCCTGGGGGCCAGGAAATGGGATTGGTGTCCGGAGGGGTCAGGGTGTGTCCGTGTCCACAGTCACCAGCTCATCCCCGCCCACTGCAGAGTCCAGATGCTGCTGGGGGCTCCCTCCCTCCCCCCAAATTGAGCTTGGCTCCTCTTTGCCCTCCTGGAGTCTTGGCAGCCCCAGCCTGGATTCCCCCTGGGCACTGCGGGAACTCAAAGGGCATCTAGTCCACCAGGCAAACTCTGCCCACAGCCAGGAGTTCCATTCTGAGGGTGCTCAAGGCTTGACTCAGCTTCTCTTCTTCCCTGGTGGGTAAAAGGAGGACCCAGATTGTTGGGGGCGAGAGGCTGACTCTGGAATCCGCTTAGAGAGGCTGTAAAAGCCGTGTGTAAAGCGGTGTATAAGTCGAAGGGCTGTTGCTATCTAGGGAAGCTCCTCAGTGCCAAGGCGAGGGGGGTCTCCTGCCTGTTTCTAGGCCCTGGCAGAGTTGGTGCCTTTCCCTCCTGGGTGGAGCCTTGAGTGGAGTTCTTGTTTCCTGCCTTCCTGTTTGTCTGGTGCTGATCCCTGCTTATCTCTTGGCTGTTGGAGGGGAGGTGTGTCTCCTTCTTCCCTTCTGAGGTTTATTATTGTCTTTTTTGAATGGTGTGATCGAAATCTGATTTATCTCTCTGATTCTGTTGAAAACCAGAGGTTTTCCTTTTGGGATTCCGGGACAAGGAACTTGAAATATAAATTTATGAACATGCTGACTGCAGGAAGAATTCCTTATATGCAAAAATGGAAAGAAACCTCCATCCAGGATGGACGAAGGGATGGAATGGAAAATGTGGCAGAGATGGAGAAATAAACTTTTTGACCAGAGGAAAGAAGAGATTTATTCCTAATCCTAACCCTACCTGGAAGCTTTCTGCAGGAAAAAAATGAAATCTGGAGTTTTGGGATTTACTGATAAAATTAAGTTGTTGGTATAGAAATGGTTAATATTTACTTACAGAAGAAATAAAAACTGAGGCTCCAATTTCATTTTGTATTTTATTATCCTGGGGAAAGTTTTTTCCTCTCTTTTTTCCTTTTGCTCTTCATCCCCCACTTCTCCTTCCCCTTTCTTTCCCTTTTTCTTTCCCAATTCCTTATTACTTTTATTTTCTAGTTTATTCTCTTATTATGCTCTTAATAAAAATAATAAAAAAGAGCCTTTTGTTTTAGGGGCCTTCCTGTTCCACAGTCAAAATAGGCAAATCTCATCAGGATCTGCACAGTCAGATGGCAAAATTTCTTCCAAAATGTCACTTTATATATTTCTCTGGCGAAAGTAGAGATTGTGGTGCATTATGGCAAAGATGTGGCCGTTCTCCGAGGAAAGGAGCGGGAAGCGGAGGAGAAACGGCCGAACTTCATTCCGGGATCTTCATCCGGGGCTGCTTTGCTTGGAAAAGGGGGATCCCGACCCCCAGAAAGGAAGAGGGAGAGTCCTCCACAACCGGGGTTCAGGGGCGGGAAATCTGAAGGAGCCAGTCCGTTCAGACGTTCTCAGCAAGGGAGACACGTGTTTCAAGGGAGGGAAACGCCCTTTTCTCTTGGAAAGCCAAGAGATCCCTACGGAGATTCCCGTGAAGGGGGAGGATCCGGATGGATTAGGAGGGATCCCTGCAGATCCCCTCCGCCTCTTCCTGCGTGGAGTGTCAGCTGAGGGTTTTCCTGGCTTCCCTTCGGATTGGGGGGAGCGGGTGGCCCCCAAGTCCCGGATGGCTGTGGGGCTCCCTCCTCCCATACTGAGCCTCGAAGGACCCTCGAGCTCTGGATCCACTTTGCCCTTCTGGACTCTCGGCAACTCCAGCTTCGGCTCCTTCTGGGCACTCTGGGAACTCAAAGGGCATCTAGTCCAGTCCAGGCTCCCAGAGAAAGGAGGAGAATGGGGGGGGGGGGGGAAGAAGACGACATTCTCCTCCGGAGCTGGCATGAAACAGCCCCCCAAATTGCAGCCCCCCAAGACTGAAGGGATTCCCCCCCCCCCCCACTTTATCCGCTTCTCTCTCTGCACGGAACTATCTCCTGTATCGGGCGAAGTCAAGGGAGGCTCTGCCCGGAGACCGATGACGCTGCAGAAGGGAGGATTCCCATTGGTCCTCCTGCTCTTCGAGGACGCTCCCTCTTCCGAAGTCAGAGGAAAACTCCTCCCCCACCCATCCAGACCCTCCGATTCCTCCTCTGGGGCTGGGAGCCCCTCCGTCTCTCTCCTCCCTTTGGAGCGCTTGTGGGGCCGCGTCCATGGCTCTGGCTGGGCTCCCCCTGATGCTGCTGCTGGGGGCGCTGGCCCGGATCCCCGGAAGCGAAGGGGGGAAGGAGACCCCCGGTAAGGAGGGGGCTGGGCGGGGGAGGAGGGGGCTGGGAAGGACCCCGGAGGGGGGAAGGAAGCCGATGGGTCTCCAGAGCCTCCACCAGCCTCGATCTCTGCATGGTCTCCTCCCCCTTCTCCCCCTCCCCCTCCATCAGAAGACCGGAGAGGGACCCCTCCCCCCTTCCCCAATTGTAACCGCAGTGGGGGTCGCACCTCTCTCACCCCTCCCCCGGTGTCTGGGTGGGAGGGGCTGCATGGAAAGGGGAAGGGGAGGAAAAGCGAAAGCGAAAGAGGGAAACTGAGGCATTTTCAGCCCTGAATCCCCAGAAGGGAAAAGAGGCATTTGAGCAAAAGTCTTTTGGCTTCTTCGGAAAGTTCACTTTTTCTCCTGAATCTCAGATTTGGGGCTTTGGAGGTCAGGCAAGAGGGGTGCTATGGGCCCTTCATGGGGAACCCCTGAATTTGGGGAGGAGACCAAGAACCCCCATAATCCCCCTGGAGGGGAGGGGGAAGTGAGGGAGGAGAATGTTGGGGGTGTTTTGTGAAGGGGACGGGAGACCTTCCCTTTGAGAGGCCCTTCGGGGTCTCTAGATGTCCTCATTGTGGCCCCTCCCCATATTCCCTCCCAAAGGAAGAGAGGGGGGGGAACGGACGTTTCTTTCCCTCCAGGCCACCCCCCATCCTTCCTGCCCCTTGAGTTCCCACCTTCCCTGCAGAGACTGAATGGGATTGATGGACCTGTTGAGCTTCTGCCTGCCTTTTCCCACCCCTCCCCCTCTTTCCCCTCTCCCCCCTCCAGGCCCCCCAGGAAGCCTCCCTTCCTCTCTCAGACTAAGAGTTCCCGTTCCCTCCTCCAGAGGGCGTCTTCGGCCAGTCCCTCCAAGGAAGGTCCCCCACCCTGCCCCCTTCCCGGGTAGATCCCACCTCCTCTCCCAGCGGCTGGGAACAATGGGCCCTGGAGTCCCTCCTGACCGCCTTCCTCCCCCTCGCAGCCCATTTCCTGACCCAGGGGAAGTCCGAGTGCCGCTTCCTCAACGGGACGCAGCGGGTGAGATACCTGGAGAGGTACATCCATGACCGGCAGGAATTCATACGCTTCGACAGCGACCTCGGGAAGTTTGTGGCCGTCACCGAGTTGGCGAAGATGGATGTGGACAAGTGGAACAGGGATGAGCCGCGCCTACAGGACAATAAGGCGGCTGTGGATTACTTCTGCCGGTACAACTACAGGGTGTACAACTACAGGGCGGCCAAGAGGGAGGAGCGCGCAATTGGCCGGAGAGGTGAGCCTGGGAGGGAGGGAGGGAAGGGGGGCTCTTCCCTGGGAGGGGGACGGCAGGACCCCCCTTTCCTTTCCTTTCATTCCTTGGGATCCTCCCGGATGGAGATTTTACTCATTTATTTATTTATTTATTTATTCTACACTCTCAGATGTGCAAAATCTCCCTTTTCTTCCCGGGCTCCAAACTCTCCTCCTGTCTGGAATCTGGGATCCCTTCCATCCATTTAGCCACCTCCCACAAGAAAATCCATCCAGATTACTTTTTTTGGGGTGGGGGTGGGGGGGAATCCAGCCAGGTCTCTCTCTCTCCTGCTCAATACAGCCAGTCCTCCACTTAACAACCGTTCATTTAGTGACCATTGAAAGTTAGAACGGCAGTCAAAAAAATGACTTACGACTGTTTTTCACACTTACGACCATTGCAAACTCCATGGGGAAGCCGGATTCACTTAACAACCCTGTTACTCATTTAACAACTGCAGTGATTCACTTAATCACTGTGGCAAGAAAGGTCGTAACATGGGGCAAAATTCATTGAACAAACGTCTCACTTAGCAACAGAAATCTTGGGCTCAATTGTGGTCCTAAGTCGAGGACTCCCCGTATCTACCTATATATTTCTCTCCCTCCCTGATTCATTTCTCTCCTATTCCGGAACCTCCCGTCTCCCTCCCTCTTCCCAGCCAGAAGCCCCTTCCTCTCTTTCCCTGCTCCAGAAATGCTCTTTTTGGCACTTTGGGATAAAACCTCATTTTTTACCCAAAACAAAAGAATTAGTGGACTCTTTTTCCCATCGACCCCTTTCTATGGATCTTCTGCTTCTCTTTCCTCTTTCTTCCTTCAGAGTCATTTCCAGCCCAGCAGCTTTTCAATCCCATAAAGAAAGAAATGAGTAACGGAAGCAGCCTAGAATTTGTGTTCATGATTCAATCCTTAAACCGAGATGGAAAAACCCAATAATAGAAATCCTGATCGCTTCCCTCTTCCTTCCTGGGAGGCTCCTGATTTGGGGGAAGAGTCCAAAAACACCCACAAACCTTAAAACTGAATTTGGGGTCATAAGAAACAAATTGGGCCTCCATTCAGCCCTGAAGCCTCAGATTCTTTCCTTCTCTCTTCCAGATTCCTTCAATGTTGCCTATTGAATATTGAATATTTCTTTTTCTCATTTTATTTCTTTTTCTGTTCCTGAATTTCATTGTGATTCATATAATTCTTTCTTCATCGAAAGTATTATTTTTACTTCCATGAAAATACTTCAGACAAGAGGCCAATTACTCTCCAGGGGTTCCTGTTCTTTGAATAAATATTCCGTGTATTTCGTGTATGATACCAACAATTTGCTGCGGCTCCAGTTTAGGAGGCCTGAAATCACCGGATGTTTCTTGAGTCTCTTTGGGGAATTTTCTCTTCCTTTTTCTTTGACTTCTGAGCCGACTTTTCTCTCCGGAGAGATCCGGGCGTCTCCTTCCCCCGAGAGGCCAAAGCTTTTCTCTGCCCACCAAGAGAGGCTCTCAATCTTCCCTCAACTCTCCCCAAAATCATATCTATGTATATAAAGAACTTAATGACTCCTGCTGAATCCGTCTGCCTGTGTGTGCTTTCTGCATTTGATTTTTACAAGAAACTCTGATTTATATCTCTGTCCTATTTTACTACATTCGGCATCAAGCTTGATATCAAAAGGAAATCCTGAATGACATGATGTGGGGCAGACAATTAAATCTCCAGCAACTCCCATCTGGCCCAATTGGAACCCCAAAATCTTCAGACTGCAGTCTTGTAAATAAGGAGGTTTGGGATGGGCTATAAAAATAAAAATGTAAAAATACCAATTGAAACTTTTGAATTTCTACTGACTTAAAATCTGATCCTTCCATTTTCTTGCTAAAAGTCTTTTTCTCATCCAAAATTTGCATTTCTTGTTTTTTTTTTTAAAAAAGAGGCTATTTCATTTTGTGAAGCCTCTGCCTTCTTTTAGCAATTCCACAAAGGCCTTTAATGTCCCAAGAGGCAAATGGGATTTTCCTGAAGAAAGAAAACAACTCACACCTGAAATGCTGCTATTTCTCTGCATGGGAACCTGACCAGATCCCAGGTTGGGATTACAAATAACCATTTAAAAATGGGTTAAACTAAACTAAACTAAAACTAAAACTAAAACTAAACTAAAACTAAACTAAACTAAACTAAAACTAAAACTAAAACTAAAACTAAAACTAAAACTAAAACTAAACTAAAACTAAAACTAAAACTAAAACTAAAACTAAACTAAACTAAACTAAACTAAACTAAACTAAACTAAACTAAACTAAACTAAACTAAACTAAACTAAACTGCCTCTTTCTGTTGAGGATGCCTAAAATTGGGGGGTTTTGCAGCCACATCACACTTTGCACTTTTCCCCCTGAAATCTGCTGATTTTTTGTGTATCTTGTGGATCTTAAAGGGAGAAAGGAAAAGTGGAAGGAGAAATTTTCTCTCTCCAAATAAAACTTTTTGAAAAGTGATTGAAACACCAAAGAAAAATGGGACAAAGATCTTCTCTTCTCTTCTCTTCTCTTCTCTTCTCTTCTCTTCTCTTCTCTTCTCTTCTCTTCTCTTCTCTTCTCTTCTCTTCTCTTCTCTCTTCTCTTCTCTTCTCTTCTCTTCTCTCATCTCTCCTTTTTCTCTTTCTCTTTCTTTTTCTTTTTCTTTCTTTCTTTCTTAGCTTGGTTGATCACCTTCAGGGCTGCCCAGAGGCATTTGGCTCCGTCCTCTCTCCTCTCCCCTATAACCTCCGCATGAAGCTGCTGGGTGAGGCCATCCGTCACCAGGGCTGGAGGTCTCCTCTGTCTCCTGATGTTGTAACTTTTCATCTCCACCTCTGGGGACCCAGGAGATGCTGAGGCTGCCCCCTCGAGGGGCCCGGAGGCTGTGGGGGGAGGGGCTGAATGGGGGATTAGAGGCTTCGGCTGAACCCTGGAAAGGCCAAAGGCTTTGGGTGCTGAGAGCCCCAAGATGGGGGACTTTAACCCACTTCCTTCTGGGTGGAGTTTCCTTGTCCCAGAGACCCAGTTGGCAATTCTGGAGATTCTCCTGGACTCCCGGAGAGCAGGTGGCAGTCACGGCTAGGAGAGTGTTTGTAAGACTTTGAGTTGGTTGTGGCCACTTTGGTAAATAAATATAATAAATAACTAAATTTACTAAGCAACAAACAAACAAATGTTGTGGTATTAGACCTAATTAAAAATCTGGTTTCATTTTCAAGGAGATCCCAAGAATCATCCGACTCTTGCTGCGTCTGTCCTTCCTGTCTTCTGTGTTGATTCTTTCTTGTGTCTCTCATATGTCTCCTTCTCCTCCTTCCCTTCAGCCAAGCCCACGGTCTCCGTCTCCCCCACCAAGATGGACCCAGCTTCCCCCAACACCATCCTCCTCTGCACCGCGACCGGCTTTTACCCAGTGGAGATCGAGGTCCAGTGGCTGAAGAACGGCCGGCCGGAGAAGGAGGGCGTGGCCTTCGGGGAGGAGCTCCAGAATGGAGACTGGACCTACCAGCTCCAGGTGATGCTGGAGACACAGCCCCAGAGGGGGGATGTCTACACTTGCCAGGTGGAGCACGCCAGCCTGGAGGCCCCCATCACTGTCCAGTGGGGTAAGTCCCTGCTCTCCTTTCCCTCCCCTCCCGGTCTGTGGACCCCATCGTGTCTTGAGAATGGGGAGAAACCCACCCCATGGGGAGAGCTGGAATGGAGCCTCCTGGGGGAAGGTGGGCCTGATCCTCCTGCTCAGGTGAGGCTCCTTCTCCTTCCCCAGAACCCCGTTCCTCCAGCTCTGCCAGGAGCAAACTCTGGACGGGGATCATGGGGGCCGTGATAGGAGTGGCATTCCTGGCTGTGGGGCTCTTCTCCTACCTGAAGAGCAAGAAAGGTGAGTCTGGGGGGCTGGAGGAGAGGTTGTGGGGAGGGGACCCTCTAGGGGAGGCCTCTCCTCAAGCTTAGCAGGTGGCCAAGAGGGTCCTCTTGAGAAATATTTTTGGCAGCTTCATTTATTTGAGGGGCTATAAGTGAAGATCACACAACCTATTATGGGCTATCAATGGGGAGGGGTCCCATTGAGTCCTCCAGCCCATGAAGATTTCTGATTGGGTCTTTTTCTCCTTCCAGCAACTCCCATCCAACCTCCTGCAGGTGAGTTTCCCCTCTTCCCCCTCATCTCAACCCCTCCTAAGAGTTATAGGTGGCTTTTAAAATTCCTTAATTGTTCCTTTAAAAAAAAAACTTTCCTGAACAATATCTCCTTGTTGTGGATAGAGCAGTTTTTTGGATTTGGGGCAACTTTTCTTTACGGAGATCTGAAAAAGTATTGCAATCAAAAAGAAAAGCACACAGAAATGCTAAAATCTTGCCCAGAATTTTTCCATGTTTTGGGAAATTGCAAAAGGGAAGGGAAAGGAAGGGAAGGTGGGGGCCATTCCTTCCCATTCCTCCCTTGGGGAGGGAGGACCCTGGGTTTAAATTCCCCCACGCATTTTGTAAGCAACCCACCCATTCTGTTAGGCTCACAGTGGAGGGGGTTCCGGAGGGTATTCAGGCATGAGGAAAATTCCACCCTGTGGCTATTTTAAAAGGGGTGACACCAGGGATGAAATACTCCCAGTTCGGACCGGATCGCCCAATCTGGTAGCGATGGCGGTGGGTGGTTCAAAGAATGGTATCAAAAATTCCTGCCCCCCCCATGCCCAGCTGAGTGATAGAATCAACAGAGGCTTTTTAAAAAAAATTTAAAAGCATTTTTTTCTACAACCTCTCCAGCCTAAGAGATTGTAGAAGAAATGCTTTTAAAAGCCTCTGATGATCGCAGCTGAGTTGTCTGATCGTCAGAGCCTTGTAGGTTCTAGAAAAAATGTTTTTAAAAGAAAAAATAAGCCTCTGCTGATCAGGCAACTCAGCTGGGATTGTCAGAGACTTTAAAAAAAAAGCCTCTGATGATCGCGCAGCTCAGCTGAGATCGTCACAGGCTTTTCAAAGCATTTTTTTACAACCTCTTTGGCTGAAAAGGTGGTAAAAAAATACTTTGAAAAGCCTCTGACGATCCCAGCTGAGTTGTCTGATCTTCAGAGGCTTTTCAAAGCACTTTTTTCTGCAACCTCTTCGGCCGATGCTTTGAAAAGTTAAAAAATGCTTTGAAAAGTTTTTTTTTTTTAAAGTTGGGTCATGCCTACCCAGTCACATTACCCCCCCCCCCCCCAAGCCATGCCCACAGAATCGGTAGTAACAAATTTTACATTTCACCCCTGGGTGACACCCATGCTACTATGCACTACGATATTATAGGTAACTTCAGCAAATGGCAGGAGATCTGCCCAGCTAAATCGCTGATAATTAACATAGCACCTCAGGCATTGTTCTATCATTGCATTAGCTCGTTATATACCTCCGTTCGTAATCGGATGAAAGGTGGAGCTAAGTCCTTGAGATGACCCTATCAATTTAATGAACGCCCTCCCAAACTTCGCCATAAACTGCACCTCACCCTCCGGTCCGAGAGGATCCTTCTTGGCACGCTTTGCACACTCATTTGGGTTCATTAGTTGAAACCTTGACAGGCTGTTCTTCCTGACCCCCCCTTCTCCTTGTGAGAATTCACACAATTTCTGGCCAAGTGACCCCAGGCTCCCCTCTTTGCTGCCACCCCCATCGTAGCCCCATCTTCTCTGTTCATATGAAGCATCCCAGCCTTTTCCTCCCTGAGATGGGTGGATTCTCTCTCTATGTGTCCCTGCCTGTCAACCACCTTCCTGCAGTGTGGGTCTGCCTTGGGGGTGGGGGATGAAAGGGAAGAAGAATATATTATTTACAGTAAAAGTGTCTCTTTATATTCTGATTTTCTTCCCCATCTCTTTTTTTACAGCACTCATGAATTAATCCTGCTAGCTGATGCAAAAGCATATTTTTTTATTTAGTCGCTGATGACTCTGTCCTGTTTGCAATCTGTGAAAAATGGAGGCTGAAGGTGGCAGGTTGGGGGGAGGAGGAGAATGGCAGCTGGGATTTTCTCCTGCTGAGATACACACATACACCCCAGCTTCCTTTCAGGGTCTCACTTTCTAGTGAGGGAGGGATGGAGACCATCCAGACTGTCCCCAGGGACACTGGGCTGACCTGTCATTCTAGCCCCCTCATCTCTCCTGGCTTTGAACTCACAGCAGCTTCATCTGCATCATTCTTCCTCCGAATCACTTCCCTTCCCTTCGCTTTGCTATAAAAGAAGAAACTTCAGAGGGAGGAAAACCCTGGAATCCCTCTTTCCTTGCTCCTCCTCTTTCCTGCCCCCACAGGAGGCTCCTCCCTCCGCTGCCTCTGGATCCACCATCCCGGCTACTTTGGCTTCGAAGCCAGAACTGATTCGGAAGGAGGGTGGGCTGATCCAGGGAGGGGAAGGGATGGGATCCCCCTCCTGCTCAGAGGAAGAGACCACACACCTCCCTACCTTTCCCCCCCGCCCCCCCCCCGGCTGACTCCGACCCCGCCCTGCCGCTCCTCAGCCTCCTTCAGCTGGGGAGTTTGCCGCTCTCCGCAGCTCAGCGCTCTTTCCTTTTTTAAAAAATATTTTTTATTGTGAAACATTAAAACAAAACAAAACATACGACATTTACAGTATATATTCAAACTCTTTTTACAGCTCTTCCTTATTGTTTACTATTTATACAAATTTTTACTTTATTGTATTCCATATTACTCTCTGTCCCCTTCATTTCAGCGCCGTTTTCAGTCGGTGAGCGAGGCAAGAGCAAGCACAGCATCCGTCTGCCTGTCTCATGGCTTCCCGGCCGCTCCCTTTGAAAGAGCTGAGCTGTCCCCTTGGAAGGGAAGCCTGCGCCCCTGGGGCTCATGATCCGCATGGAGCTTTCGGCCGCCTCTCCGGGAAACCTCCTCGCCGAGAGACAGGCAGGCAGATGGAGGCATGAAATCCTGAAATCTTTTGAGGCTAAACTAAAACTGATACCTGAAGCATCTGATTCTCTCTCGCCCTCCCTCCACCCCCCTCTCTCTTTTCCTTCTGAAAAATCAATTCAGCAAATAAGCACCCTGGTCCCGATCTCTCCTGAGGAGCCTTCCGACATGAACGTGCGTTAATTTACAGGCGGCTCTATTTTCAGGGACCCTAAAGAGATTCTCAGCACAGAAGACAGTCAGGGACATCCTGAGGTAAATCTCAAATGGCGCCTAGAAGAAAAAGGCGGGAAAAAAGGGAAACGCCCCCTTTCCACCCGCAGCAACCAATCAGAGCGGAGAATCCCTCAGGCAGGAACCCTCCCTCCCTCAGCCACAACGGGATGTTCTGAACCATTCTAGACTTTCCTTCTCCAGCTGCTAAATTGGGCATTTTCACATTTGAAGTGTTCAAAGGAAAGAGAGATAAAATGACTTTGCTTTTGTCCATTAGATTGAATTGCCAGGCTGGAATGGCTTTTTTAAAAAAATCTGGCACTGTGCTAAAAAGAGCCGGAAGTCAAAGCCTTTTTTCCTTCTTTCCCTTGAACCTCAGACTTTCTTTTCACCTCTTTCTCCTTCCCCTCATTTCCTCTTTCTCTCTTTCTTTGTGTTCTATTTAAAAAATAAATAAATAAATAAGAAACAGAGCTAATAAAAGAGGAGGTGAAATTGCAGGATATGTAAGAAATAACCAAACTGCCCTAGAAACACAAGAGGAAGAAGAGGAAAACCTCCTTCCATGCATTTGGGTTGATACAAAAGGGGGGAAAGAAGGACGGAGCCTTGGGGGTAACATTGGAAGCCACCCAACCCCAAAGCCAAACGGTCACTAAATGAGCCGTTATAAGTCAAGGATTCCTTTCTTCAATGGGCTTTAACTGATGGAGAAAAGGACTAGAGAACTATCATCAGGTGGTGGGGAAGGGCCCCTTCAGCCGCTTCCAATGGGCCAGAGGGCCTTGTGGCTGCCCCACCTGCAGACTCAGCCATGGGGCGGAGGAGGAGAGTCCCTGAGCTGCCCTGATGGAGAATGGAGGCTTGTTGCCTGCTGGATCCTGGCCAGTTCCTCAGTTCCGCTTCGGAGGAGCCCAACGCTTCAGGCTGGGGAAGCGAAGCCCAAGCGCCTCAGCAGCTCTTGGGGGCTGGAGAAAGAAACTCTGTGTGTGTGTATTTGTGTGTCTGTGTAGCTGGGGATGGCAGAGAGAACTCAGAGAAAATATTTGGGGGTTGGGAGCATGAAAGGGGCCCAGAGGTTCTGCCTGGGTCAGGGGAGGGATGGAGGCCCCACAGAGGCTGCCTGGATCTGGGGCTGACTTTGTGTGAGGGGCTGTGTCAGATACACAACTGTGGGGCAGATTCGGACTCTGCCGCCTCCTTCAGCTGCTGGGGGGGACCTGGCTCTGGGCTGCTGAGGCTGGTGCTGGGCCAGGGGGGAGTTGGACCCCTCCAGCCCCCCATCCCTGGAAAGGATCCAGGCCGCCTCTGGACCCCCAAAGCTCTTTAAACAGGATCCGGAATTCAGGATCTCTCTAAGACGCCGTTGTGAAACTCCCAGAAACCTGAATCTCCCACAAAGACTAGAAAAAAAGTTTTCTATGGATGAAGTGAAAGAGGAGTAGAAGAAACAGAAGGTCTCTTTTGGGATAGTTTGAGGTGGGGGGGGGGAGAGATTTCCAGACTGTGATGGTTAAAAGGCTGTAATCCTATAGTGGAGGATATAAGATCCCTGAAGTCCCCAGGATTTCTATTAAAATTCGAGGCTATTCTATAAATTATAAATTTATTCTTCCGTTTCATATCCTGTCCCTCCACCCATCCTTCCTGAATAATCCTGAAATCTTTTACAAGGAAGAAAATCTGCTCAGATCCTCTGACACATCATATCCCTGGATATGTATTTTCTTCTTCTTCTTTTGGGAAAATGTTTCCTCCAACTCCCCTCCGGAAGAACTAAATTCTTCTCAGAGGCTGATTCTTCGGACTTGGGAGTCCCAGGATTGATTCCTTTCCCCGTAAAATCTCCTTTTCTCTCACCATCCTTGCAGGCAAAACGTTGAGTTCCCTGGCAAAGAACAAACGGCCGGAATGGAGAATCTGCTCCTTCCTAACATAAAATGTTTCTGAGATTTATGGAGCTTAAAGGTTTATTTCAAATCAAGGCAGAGATTTGGAAAGGTGGGAAAAGCTGCATTTATTTGGAAACGATATTTCTCTTCAAGAGACTTTTGTACAAACACACGTACAAAAGTTGGAGGGAGTTGTGGACAAAAATTTCCAGGGAGGAAAAAGTGCCTTGAGGGTCTTTGGCTGAGAATTGGGGGGAGGGGACGGAGGAAGAGCCGCTGCTGAGACGGGGAACCTCCCTGAATTCTGGGCTTGGGCCAGAAGAGAAGGGGGGATGGGGGGTCTTGGCTGGGCTCTGTATGGGGGGAAACTCCACCTGGGACCCTTCCTGGAGGGGAAGACCGACTGGAGTCCCACTCCTGCCCTTGGGATCTCCCTCGCTCACTTGGGATCTCACAAGCAGATCTTGGAGTGGGGCAGCGTCTCCAGGGATCGCCCCTCAACTGTCAGAAGCCGAAGCCCTGAGAAGGTCGATCAGCCTGGAAGCGAAAATGGGATCGTCCTCCTAGGGAGATCCGACCTGGAAGGGATCAGGAGGGATTTTCTGACCGTGAGAACCAATCAATCAATGGAGCGCCCTCCCCCCCCAACCTGGAATTGTGTGGGGAGGAGGGGGGCTGCATCCCTGGAGGCCACGGGGTTGGACTAGTAGATCTCTAAGGTCCCTTCCAGCCTTTGAGTCTCTCCATTGGCCCTCCCACCCCCAGCCTCCCCCTCCTGCTTGTGGGGGGAGGGGAGAAGAAAGCCTGGGACTGTCCATCAAAGAGGAAGCTGCTGGAGACCCTCCGGACTCTGGGCTGAACCCAAGACAGGCTCCGCTCCAGCAGTCCTTCAGGGGGTGATTCTCCCCCACTTCTGATCCCCCCGCACTGAGCTCAACAGCAGCCATTCTGGAACTCAAACCAGCCTAAACCCCACAGCGCTGGGGGTAAGACCTCCCCTCCGGCAGTCCCGGTGCCAGGAAGGAAGGGGGTCAAAGGTCAGAGGCTTCCTTGGGGGTTTCACCTGGGGGCCAGGAAATGGGATTGGTGTCCGGAGGGGTCAGGGTGTGTCCGTGTCCACAGTCACCAGCTCATCCCCGCCCCCTGCAGAGTCCAGATGCTGCTGGGGGCTCCCTCCCTCCCCCCAAATTGAGCCTGGCTCCTCTTTGCCCTTCTGGAATCTCGGCAGCCCCAGCCTGGATTCCCCCTGGGCACTGCAGGAACTCAAAGGGCATCTAGTCCACCAGGCAAACTCTGCCCACAGCCAGGAGTTCCATCCTGAGGATCCTCAGCCAAGGCGAGGGGGGTCTCCTGCCTGTTTCTAGGCCCTGCCAGAGTTGGTGTCTTTCCCTCCTGGGTGGAGCCTTGAGTGGAGTTCTTGTTTCCTGCCTTCCTGTTTGTCTGGTGCTGATCCCTGCTTATCTCTTGGCTGTTGGAGGGGAGGTGTGTCTCTTTCTTCCCTTCCGAGCTTTATTATTGTCTTTTTCAAATGGTCTGATTGAAATCTGATTTATCTCTCTGAGTCTGTTGAAAATGAGAGGTTTTCCTTTTGGGATTCCTGGACAAGGAACTTGAAATATAAATTTATGACTTTATTACTGCACATGCTGACTGCAGCAAGAATTCCTTATATGCAAGAATGGAAAGAAACCTCCATTCCCAGGATGGATGAAGGGATGGAATGAAAATTGTGGCAGAGATGGAGAAATAAACTTTTTGACCAGAGGAAAGAAGAGATTTATTCCTAATCCTAACCCTACCTGGAAGCTTTGTGCAGGAAAAAAATGAAATCTGGAGTTTTGGGATTTACTGATTAAATTAAGTTGTTGGTATAGAAATGGTTAATATTTACTTACAGAAGAAATAAAAACCGAGGCTCCAATTTCATTTTGTATTTTATTATGCTAGGGAAAGTTTTTTCCTTTCTTTTCTCCATATGCACTTTATCCGCCACTTCTCCTTCCCCTTCCTTTCCCTTTTTCTTTCCCAATTCCTTATTACTTTTATTTTCTATTTTATGCTCTTATAATCTTAATAAAAATAATAAAAAGGAGCCTTTTGTTTTAGGGGCCTTCCTGTTCCACAGTCAAAATAGGCAAATCTCATCAGGATCTGCACAATCAGATGGCAAAATTTCTTCCAAAATGTCACTTTATATATTTCTCTGCTGAAAGTAGAGATTGTGGTGCATTATGGTGAAGATGTGGACGTTCTCCGAGGAAAGGAGCGGGAAGCGGAGGAGAAACGGCCGAACTTCATTCTGGGATCTTCATCCGGGGCTGCTTTGCTTGGAAAAGGGGGATCCTGACCCCCAGAAAGGAAGAGGGAGATTCCTCCACAACCGGGGTTCAGGGGTGGGAAATCTGAGGGAGCCGGTCCGTCCAGACGTTCTCAGCAAGGGAGACGCGTGTTTCAAGGAAGGAAAACGCCCTTTTCTCTTGGAAAGCCCAGTGAAGGGGGAGGATCCGGAGGGATTAGGAGGGATCCCTGCAGATCCCCTCTGCCTCTTCCTGCGTGGAGTGTCAGCTGAGGGTTTTCCGGGCTTCCCTTCGGATTGGGGGGAGCGTGTGGCCCCCAAGTCCTGGCTGGCTGTGGGGCTGCGCCTCCCCCCTTGTCCTCGAGGGCAGCTGCTGGGGGCTCCCTCCTCCCATACTGAGCCTCGAAGGACCCTCGAGCTCTGGCTCCACTTTACCCTTCTGGACTCTCCGCGGCTCCAGCTTCGGCTCCTTCTGGGCACTCTGGGAACTCAAAGGGCATCTAGTCGCCCCTCCAGTCCAGGCATTGGAGGAGAATCATGGAGGGGGGAGGGGAGCAAAAGGAAGACGACAGTCTCCCCCGAAGCTGGCATGAAACAGACCCCAAAATTGCAGCCCCCCAAGACTGAAGGGATCCCCTCCCCCACTTTCTCCGCTTCTGTCTCTGCGCGGAACTATCTCCTGTATCGGACGAATTCAAGGGAGGCTCTGCCCGGAGACCGATGACACTGCAGAAGGGAGGATTCCCATTGGTCCTCCTGCTCTTCCTGGACGCTCCCAGTTCCGAAGTCGAGGAAAACTCCTCCCCTCCATCCAGACCCTCCGATTCCTCCTCTGGGGCTGGGAGTCTCTCCGTCTCTCTCCTCCCTTTGGGGCGCTTGTGGGGCAGCGTCCATGGCTCTGGCTGGGCTCCCCCTGATGCTGCTGCTGGGGGCGCTGGCCCGGATCCCCGGAAGCGAAGGGGGGAAGGAGACCCCCGGTGAGGAGGGGGCTGGGCGGGGGAGGAGGGGGCTGGGAAGGACCCCCGGAGGGGGGAAGGAAGCCGATGGGTCTCCAGAGCCTCCACCAGCCTCGATCTCTGCGTGGTCTCCTCCCCCTTCCTCCCCACATCCCCCCACCCCCAGGAGGACGTAGAGGGACCCTAATCCTAACCCTTCCCCCATGTAGCCAGGTGGGGGTCGCAGCCTCTCTCATCCCTCCCCCGGTGCCTGGGTGGGAGGGGGCTGCATGGAAAGAGGAAGGGGAGGAAAAGCGAAAGCGAAAGAGGGAAAAGAGGCATTTGAGCAAAAGTCTTTTGGCTTCTTCAGAAAGTTCCGTTTTTCTCCTGAATCTCAGATCTGGGGCTTTGGAGGTCGGGGAAGAGGGGGGCTTCCGACCCTTCTGGGGAGCCCCTGAATTTGGGGAGGAGACCAAGGACCCCAATAGCCCCCTGGAGGGGAGAGGGAAGTGAGGGAGGAGGATGTTGTGGGTCCTTTGTGAAGGGGGCAGGAGACCCTCCCTTTGAGAGGCTTTTGGGGGGGCTGCATTGCAGGGTCTTTTTGGGGAGGGGGAGAGGAAACAGGGGGGACCCAGAGAATCCTCCAAAGGGAGAAAGCTGGGCGGAAGATTTGGGGGAAGAAGAAAGGGGGGGAGACGGAGGGAAGGTGAAGACTTAAGGGCTGGGAGACCCCAGGAGAGTAGGTCTAGATGTCCTCATTGTGGCCCCTCCCAAAAGAAGAGAGAGTGGGGGGGATGGACGTTACATCCTTCCTGCCCCTTGAGGTCCCACCTTCCCTGCAGAGACTGAATGGGGTTGCTGGACCGGTTGAGCTTCTGCCTGCCTTTTCCCTCCCCTCCCCCTCTTTCCCCCCTCCCCCCTCCAGACCCCCCAGGAATCCTCCCTTCCTCTCTGGGACTGAGAGTTCCCGTTCCCTCCTCCAGGGGGCGTCCCCCCTCCTCTCCCAGGGGCTGGGAACGATGGGCCCTGGAGTCCCTCCTGACGGCCTTCCTCCCCCTCGCAGCCCATTTCCTGCACCAGGCGAAGTGCGAGTGCCGCTTCCTCAACGGGACGCAGCGGGTGAGGTTCCTGGAGAGGTACATCTATGACCGGCAGGAGATCTATTACTTCGACAGCGACCTCGGGAAGGTCGTGGCCGTCACTCCATGGATGCAGCCCGATGTGGACTATTGGAACAGAGACAAGCAGCGCCTGCAGATCGCGAAGGCCCAAGTGGATCGCTTCTGCCGGCACAACTACGGGGTGTACAACTACGAGGCAGCCAAGAGGGAGGAGCGCCTGGTTGGCCGGAGAGGTGAGTTCGTGGGGGGGGGGGAGAGTTTGGGGGGGAGTTTGGGGGAGGGGACCCCCTTTTCCTTTCCTTGACTGAGACTCTCCCGGATGAAGATTTAGAGGTTCTTTCAAAAGCGAGGATGATTCACATTCAGTGGGAAAATCCATCCATTCATTCATGAAGAGACTCAGGAAAAGGCTTCAGGGGATTCAGGCTGCCTCCCCCCCTCTGCCCCCCCCCCCCAGCAAAGCCCCACAGCCCCTTTTGGAGCCCTTTCCAGAAGACCAGTAAGGGGGGGGGCTCCCTCCCCCTCTGGGGCCTTTGGGATTTTAGGATTAAAAAAAATCCTTTCTCTCCAGGTCTCAGTTCTCTCTATTCCTTATTGTGAGTCATTTCCACTCTGGCATCTTTTCAATCCAATTAATAAGTAAGTAGGTAAAATAAACGAGTATATAAACTTAAATAAAGAAATAGATAAATGAAAAATAAAATAAATGAAAAATAAAATAAATACATAAATAAATAATAAAATAAAATAAATAAAATAAAATAAAATAAAATAAATATAAAATAAATATAAAATAAAATAATAAAATAATAAAATTAAATTAAATAAAATAATAAAATGAAATAAAATAAAATAAATAAAATATAAAATAAAATAAAATAAAATAAATAATAAAAAAAATAAATAATAAATAAATAAATAAACAAAATAAACAAAATAAATATAATAAAGTAAAATAATAAAATAAATAAATAAATAAATAAAATAAACAAAATAAATATAATATAATAAAATAAAATAATAAAATAAATAAAATAAAATAAAATAAATAAATAAAATAAATATAATATAATATAATATAATAAAATAAAAAAATAAAATAAATAAAATAAAATAAAATAAAAAAATAAATAAATAAATAAATAAAATAAACAAAATAAATATAATATAATAAAATAAAAAAATAAAATAAATAAAATAAAATAAAATAAAATAAAATAATAAAATAAAATAAAATAAAATAAAATAAAATAATAAAATAAAATAATAAAATAAAATAAAATAAAATAAAATAAATAAATAAAATAAAATAAAATAAAATAAAATAATAAAATAAAATAAATAAAATAAAATAAAATAAAATAAAATAATAAAATAAAATAAAATAAAATAAAATAAATGAATAAAATAATAAAATAAAATAAAATAAATAAAATAAAATAAAATAAAATAAAATAAAATAAAATAAAATAAAATAAAATAAAATAAAATAAAATAATAAAATAAAATAAAATAAAATAAAATAAAATAAAATAAATAAAATAAAATAAAATAAAATAAAATAAAATAATAAAATAAAATAAAATAAATAAAATAAAATAAAATAAAATAAAATAAAATAAAATAAAATAAAATAAATAAAATAAAATAAAATAAAATAAAATAAAATAAAATAAAATAAAATAAAATAAAATAAAATAAAATAAAATAAAATAAAATAAAATAAAATAAAATAAAATAAAATAAATAAAATAAAATAAAATAGTCTCCCCAGGGCCCTCTCCAGGCAGGAGATTTCAAGGCTGCCAAGAGGGAGCCCTTTTCTTCCCAGGCCCCAAACTCTCCTGTCTGGAATCTGGGATCCCTTTGAGGGGGGGGGGGCAGAATCCAGCCAGGTCTCTCTCTTTCTCTCTCCTTACGACCGTTGCAGCCTCCCCAGGGTCACGTGATCCGAATCCAGATGCTTGGCAACGGACTCGTACTTGTGACGAGTGTGATCCCCTTTTGCGACCTTCCCATAAGCAAACTCCTTGGGGAAGCCGGATTCACTTAACAACCCTACTACTCATTTAACAACTGCAGTGATTCACTTAAGGACTGTGGCAAAAAAGGTCGTAACATGAGGCAACATTGATTGAACAAACCTCTCACTTAGCAGCAGAAATCTTGGGCTCAGTTGTGGTCCTAAGTCGAGGACTCCCTGTATCTACCTATATATTTCTCTCTCTCCCTGATTCATTTCTCTCCTATTCCGGAACCTCCCGTCTCCCTCCCTCTTCCCAGCCAGAAGCCCCTTCCTCTTTTTCCCTGCTCCAGAAATGCTCTTTTTGGCACTTGGGATAAAACCTCATTTTTTACCCAAAACAAAAAAAAAAAAAGAATTAGTGGACACTTTTTCCCCTGTCGACCCCTTTCTATGGATCTTCTGCTTCTCTTTCCTCTTTCTTCCTTCAGAGCCATTTCCAGTCCAGCAGCTTTTCAGTCCAATAAAGAAACAGAGGAGTAACGGAAGCAGCCTAGAATTTGTCATCATGATTCAATGCTTAAACCAAGATGTAAAAACCCCAATAATAGGAATCCTGATCGCTTCCCTCTTCCTTCCTGGGGAGGCTCCTGATTTGGGGGAGAGAGAGTCCAAAAACACCCACAAACCTTTAAACTGAATTTGGGGTCATAAGGAACAAATTGGGCCTCCATTCAGCCCTGAAGCCTCAGATTCTCTCATTCTCTCTTCCAGATTCCTTCAAAATTGCCTACATTTCTTTTTCTTATTTTATTTCTTTCTCTAATAAAAATCCTCTATATTTTTATTGGCTGAATGGGGTTTCAGAGGCCAAGTTATTGGAATAATTCTCATTCCAATAATATTTAATATAGAAATTTCACCACTTTTATTCACTTATCTAGTGACTTTTCATAACCTCCGAAAGTGCCCCAAGTGCCAATTGTGTTGGTGTTGTGAGTGTGTCTCTTTTGTGGGCCTCTCAGGGCCTCCCTCCCTCCTCCCTCCTTTTGGGGGTCTCTGGGGGGATTTTCCCTTCAGGGAAAGGAGCTTCATCAGCTGCCCAAAGATCACAAAGCCCATGCTCCCCTCCTCTTTTCCTCCCTCCCCTCCTTCCTTCCTCCCTCCCTGGTTCAGGGACAGGACCAAAATCTCTGGATGGTTTGTGAAAAACCTTTAGCTGCTCAGAAGCTTTATCCACATAAATAGAAAGCATTTTTTATTTATTTATTTTTTAAAAATTAGATTTATATGCCGCCCTTCTCCAGAGACTCAGGGCAGCTTATAATGCATTAAGCAATCGCCTTCCTACTTTTGTATATTTTATGCAAAGTCAGCTTATTGCCCACACAAACTGGGTCCTCAATTGACCTACCTTAGAAAGGATGGAAGGCTGAGTCAACCTTGAGCCTGGCGAGATTCAAACTTGCGGTAATTGCAGACAGCTGAATGTTAATAACAGGCTTTTAGTCTGTTGAGCTATCCAGGCTCAACAGACTAAAATCCAAAATAGTGATCCTGAATTTCATTGTGATTAATACAATTTCTTCTTCATCAAAAGTATTATTTTTATTTCCATGAAAATACTTCAAACAGGAGGCCAATAATTCTTCAGGGGTTCCTGTTCTTTGAATAAATATTCCGTGTATAATACCAACAATTTGCTGCGGCTCCAGTTTAGGAGGCCTGAAATCACCGGATGTTTCTTGAGTCTCTTTGGGGGAATTTTCTCTTTCTTTTTCTTTGACTTCTGAGCTGACTTTTCTCTCCGGAGAGATCCGGGCGTCTCCTTCCCCCGAGAGGCCAAAGCTTTTCTCTGGGCACCAAGAGAGGCTCTCCACCTTCCCTCAACTCTCCCCAGAATTCATTCAGCCTCCATTTCTCTGGGAAAAATCATATCTGAGTCTTGTTTCTTGCTCAATGGACCCCAACAAAAGAGCATCAACTTCCCATCTTTCACTAATATTTTTATGCAAAATGTTCCAAAATGAGCATCAAATCTATGGATGTGTGATCAAAAATGAAAAGTAGATCTGTGTCCCATTTTACTGCATTAGGCATCAAGCTTGATATCAAAAATAAATATTAAATATCACGATGTGGGGCAGATAAAATGTACTTTTATCTGGGATGGGCTATAAAAATAAAAATATAAAAATACCAAATTGAAACCTTTGAATTTCCACTGATTTAAAATCTGATCCTTCCATTTTCTTGCTAAAAGAGTTTTTCTCATCCAAAATTTGCATTTCCTGTTTTTTTAAAAAATGATTTTCAGTTTGTAAAGCCTCTGCCTTCTTTTAGCAATTCCACACCTGAAATGCTGCTATTTGTCTGCATGGAAACCTGACCAGATCCCAGGTTGGGATTACAAATAACCATTTAAAATGGATTGTTCTTAAGCATTATAGAATTTACTGTTAATAAGAAAATCCCTCCACAGAAAACAAAATGGTTAGCAAAGGACTCTGGGCTGGAATGGATCTATTGTCCCCCTGGCGGCTCCCAGGGGGGAGGAGAGCCTTCTCTGTGGGAACATCTACTATCTGGAACGAGCTCCCCCCACCCACCCACCCCCCCCCCGGAGATACGGAGGATCCTAGATCTGCGTACCTTCCGTCGCGCGCTCAAGACTTTCTTATTTCATCAAGCCAGCCTGACCTAAATCTTTCCCTTTTTAAATGGAAATTTTAATTTGTTTTAAATTATTGGGGTTTTTAAATTTGTCTCAGCCAAATTATTTAATTCGTTTTTATTCTATTTTAAATTTTTGTATTTATGTGTTTTTATTCTGTGGCTGTTCACCGCCCTGAGTCCTTTGGGAGTAGGGCGGTATATAAATCCAATAAAATGTAAATGTAAATATAAATGTATTGTGGACCCTCTTGGGGGGCTCATCCAGACTCACCTCCCCAATTAATCCATCCAAGAGTTGTGGCAGTTGGAGCACTTGCTGAAGGAGGAGATCAAGAGGGATCCTCTCCAAGGCTCTGCTGAGATCCTGGGACTGGCCTGATCTCCTCAGCCACCAACTGCCCCCACCTTCCCTTTCCCAAAGATCCCTTCCGGATCCCTTCTCCCCTCCCTGCCCCACCCCCCAATTCCAGGCAGATGCTGCCCTGAGGGAGTCAGAGGGACCCTCCCCACCTCCTTCCCCAGGAGTGGCCGATTCCTGCTGTTCCTGCGGTTCCTGATCTGGGAAGGTCTCCCTCTGAATCTCCCCAAAGCCCCCCCCCCCCAAGGATCCTTGAGAGAGATCGTGAGATCCCCCAAAACCTCTTCTGTCCTTCCTGCTCTGAAGGGGGGATTCGGGGTCTCTCATCTTCAATGGGGAAAGAAACTTTTCCTTCAGGGGATTCTGGCAGTTGTGGGGAGCAAAGGGCTGCCCCCCCCCATTGGGCTCCTTTGCCCTTTCCTTCAAAATGCCTCTTTCTGTTGATGATGCCTAAAATTGGGGGGTTTTGCAGACACATCACACTTTCCACTTCCCCCCCCCTGAAATCTGCTGGAATTTTTTGGGGGGGAATTTTTTTTTATTTATAACAACAAAAAAAACATAAAATCACCATTATTCAAATACAATTACAAACAGTATGTCGATCGGTTAAAATTCTTTTGTGCTCAATCCCTTGTCCCAAATTGCCATTTATTTAATTTCCCTTGTTTAACATTTTTATGCATCATACTCACTTAAACACTGTTGAACAGCAAGAAAAAGAAAAGGAAACGATTTCAGATATTTATCTTTACCTTAATTCCAGTTTCATATTTCATCTCCATGCTTTGTTATCTAACCATTGATGAAACAAATCCCAAATTAAATAATATTGTTTATCTTCCTGTTCTCGAATTTCAAGTGTCAATTGACTCATTTCAGCAGACTCCAAGATTTTCTTAATAACTTCATCTTCTGTAGGTATCTTCTCACCTTTCCAATTTTTAGCAAAAACAATTCTAGCCGCTGTTAAAACATTCACAATTAAGTATCTCAACTCTTTATTATACATTTTGGTAAAATTCCTAATAAAGAATTCCTAGGGAATTCTTTTTTGGAGACTGCAACTGATCCCAATCAGGAAGGATTTAACATTTTCCCTCTTTCAGAATCCCTTTTAATTTCTTGCTGCAATTTATTTGCAAGATGACTTAAAACACAGAATATTTTCAGGAGTAAAAAGGGATCTTGGCCTGAACTAACCCACTTGGTCTTCTTTTCTGGGCCCTGTTGTGTCTTTCATGTGCCTCCTTCTCCTCCTTCCCTCCAGCCAAGCCCACCGTCACCATCTCCCCCACCAAGATGGACCCGACTTCCCCCAACACCATCCTCCTCTGCACTGCGACCGGCTTTTACCCCGTGGAGATTGAGATCCAGTGGCTGAAGAACGGCCGGCCGGAGGAGGAGGGCGTGGCCTTTGGGGAGGAGCTCCAGAACGGAGACTGGACCTACCAGCTCCAGGTGATGCTGGAAACCCAGCCCCAGAGGGGGGATGTCTACACTTGCAAGGTGGAGCACGCCAGCCTGGAGGCCCCCATCACTGTCCAGTGGGGTAAGTCCCTCCCCTCCCTCCCCTCCTGATCTGGGGACCCCACCCTGCCCTGAGAAGGGGGAAAGACCCTCCTTGTGGGGAAAACCAGAATGGAGCCTCCTGGGGGAAGGTGGGCCTGATCCTCCTGCTCAGGTGAGGCTCCTTCTCCTTCCCCAGAGCCCCGTTCCTCCAGCTCTGCCAGGAGCAAACTCTGGACGGGGATCATGGGGGCCGTGATAGGAGTGGCCTTCCTGGCTGTGGGGCTCTTCTCCTACCTGAAGAGCAAGAAAGGTGAGTCTGGGGGGCTGGAGGAGAGGTTGTGGGGAGGCCTCTCATCAAGTTTAGCAGGTGGCCAAGAGGGTCCTCTTGAGAAATATTTGTGGGAACTTCTGTCCCTCAAGTGGTTATTAAGTGAAGATCCTGCAAACTATTATGGGCTATCAAAGGGGATAGGGACTACCCCCCCCCCAGTCCTCCAGCCCATGAAGATTTCTGATTGAGTCTTTTTCTCCTTCCAGCAACTCCCATCCAACCTCCTGCAGGTGAGTTTCTCCTCTTCCCCCTCATCTCAACCCCTCCTACAAGTTATTGGAGGTTTTTAAAATTCCTTAATTGTTCTTTTTAAGAGAAAAAACATGCCTGGACAATATCTCCTTGCTGTGGATACAGCAGATTTTTTTTATTTTCGGCAGCTTTTCCTTACAGAACTCTGAAAAAGTATTGCAATCAAAAACAAAACACACCCAAATGCTAAAATCTTGCCCAGAATTTTTCCAAGTTTTGGGAAATTGCCGAAGGGAAGGGAAGGTGGGGGCCATTCCTTCCCATTCCTCCCTTGGGGAGGGAGCAGCCCAGGTTTACATTCCCCCACGCATTTTGTAAGCAACCCACCCATTCTGTTAGGCTCACTGTGGAGGGGGGTTCCCGAGGGTATTCAGGCAAATTCCATCCCTGTGGCCATTTCAAAAGGGGCGAATCCTGTGCTACTATGCACTGCAGTATTAAAGGCCACTCCAGCAAATGGCAGGAGATCTGCCCAGCTAAACTGCTGATAATTAACATAGCATCTCAGGTATTGTTCTATCATTGCATTAGCTCGTTCTGCAGCTCCGTTCGTACTCGGATGAAAGGTGGAGCTCAGCCCTTGAGATGACCCCATAATCTTAATGAACTCCCTCCAAAACTTCGCCCTGAACTGCACTCCCTTCCCCCTCCAATCCAAGATGATCCTTCTTGGCTCCCCATGCAGATTCATTTGGGTTCATTAATTGAAATCTTTACTGGCTGTTTTTCCTGACCCCCCTTCTCCTTGTGAGAATTCACACAACTTCTGGCCAAGAGACCCCAGGCTCCCCTCTTTGCTGCCACCCCCCATCGTAGCCCCATCTTCTCTGTTCATATGAAGCATCCCAGCCTTTTCCTCCCTGAGATGGGTGGATTCTCTCTCCATATTCCTTGCCTATCAACCACCACCCTGCAGTGTGGGTCTGCCTTGGGGGTGGGAGTTGAAAAGGGAGAAAAATAAGTTATTTACTGTAAAAGTTTCTCTCTATATTCTAATTTTCTTCCTCATCTCTTTTTCTTCAGCGCTCATGAATTAATCCTGCTCTCCAATGCAAAAGCATATTTTTTTATTTAGTCGCTGATGACTCTTTGTCCTGTTTGCAACCTCTGAGAAACGGAAGCTGAAGATGGCAGGTTTGGGGGAGGAGCAGAATGGCAGCCCGGATTTTCTCCTGCTGAGACACCCCCCCCCCAGCTTCCTTTCAGGGCTCTATTTCTTGTGAGGGAGGGGTGGAGACCATCCAGACTGTCCCCAGGGACACTGGGCTGACCTGTCACTCTATCCCCCTCATCTCTCTTGGCTTTGAACCCACAGCAGCTTCATCTTCATCATTCTTCCTCCCACTCACTTCCCTTCCCTTCGCTTTGCTATAAAAGAATAAACTTCATATGTAAGAAAACCCTGGAATCCTTCCTTCCTTCTTCTTCCTCTTCCTCCTCTTCCTCTTTCCTGCCCCCACAGGAGGCTCCTCCCTCTGCTGCCTCTGGATCGACCATCCCGGCTACTTTGGGTCCGAAGTCAGAACTGGTTCGGGAGGAGGGTGGGCAGATCCAGGGCGGTGAAAGGCCAGGACCCCCCTTCTGCTCAGAGTCCCCCTTGCTCTGCTTCCCCTCAAGCCCCCTTTGGAGGAGCAGAAAGCTCCCTGAGCATTTGTGGGGAACCATTGGGGGGCACCTGAAAGTCTCCCTACATTCACCCAGCCATTTCAGCCATTTCTGTCCTTCACAACTGGAGGGTCCTGCCCCATTTTGGCACCCAATGGCTCCCTTCCTCTTTGGGCTCAGATTCTAATGGTAGAGAGTCTCCTGCTCGATGGTATAAATGGTGTAGGCCTGAGCAGGAGGTTGGACTAGATGACCTCCAAGGAATCCATCTGAAGCAATTCCTGGTGTAGAAGACATTGCCACGGAGGGGAAGACCTGCTCTGTGGGAAAAAGGGGGGCAGTTCAATTGTTCAGCCCTGAGTGGAAGACCCCTCCCTTCTCCCCATCACCCATAGATGCCCCTAGACAGCCCTCCAACTGAGCTTCACCTTCTCCAGAGGTCATCCAGACTGACTCTGCAGGAGAAATAGGTTGGAGTGTGATTGTAGGAATTGTCTGGAATTGTCTGAGAAGATTTGGGCTCCTGCCAACAATGCCTCCCCTTGCAAGACAGAGTGCAAGAACCTGGAGAAGGAACAACACCAAATGTACCAATGGGAGGGGCGAAAAATTAGGCCGGACTTCCTTAAGAAGAAAAGAAAGTCTTGTGTTGATTCATTGTTTAGGGGAACTGAAACAGCCGTTTCTTAGATGGACAATCAAACTAAGGTGGTTGGTTGTTTCCCAGGAGCAACTCTCAAAGACGTGACTGAGGGGCTCAGAGAAATAATGAAGTCCACTTTTTCCTCTTTCATGCTGGGAGGAATGAAAAAGTCCCTGGAAACGATGCCAAGAGACTCGGAGCAGGTGGGCAAGGGAGCCAAAGAGTTGGGGGCACAGGGGGATTCCTCTTCCATTCTCCCAATAAAGGGAACCGTCCAAGGAGGGAAGTCAACCCTGGCTTAGGGGATGGTTCTCTCGAGGGAAATTGGGATTCTTGGACCATGGTCCACAACACCCACATGGGGGCTTCTGGCGGGGGATGAGCTGCCCCTCACAAGGACCCAGAAGGTCGGCTTTGGACACCAACTGGCTCGCCTTATCCGAAGGGCTTGAAGTGAGACCGAAGGGAGAGGGAGACCAAGTTTTAGAAGCAGATTCCAAGCTCAAATCTCAGGGGAATCAACCAAATACGGAAAGGAAGAAGGGAAACTCGGAGACAGAAGAGGAGATGGAGAAAGCAAATATGGGGTCAGTCAGAAAGAGACTCGGAGGCACCAATGCTCAAAGCAGGAGGAAGAAACGGGGTGAAGGTGGAGCCCAAAGGCAGGTGGGACATTGTTGCAATCACCGAAACTTCACGGGATGAAACCCACAACTGGAAGGTGCAAGGAAGGGAATTGAATGGGGGGGAATGGCGCAGCAGCTGTCCAAGGAAAGTGGGAGACACGGACACAAACTTGTCGTTTGATGCAAATCAAGGTGTGTAACGTCTCCATTCCCAGCAGAGAAGAGAGTCGGGACTGCAGGGACGTTGTGAGGTGAATCTTTAAAAGCGCCCAGAGGAAAAAGGCGGGGGGAAAGGGAAACTCCCCCTTCTCACCCAGCAACCAATCACAGCGCAGGATCCCACACTCTCCAACCAATCAGCCACCACTCTGTCTTCTGGCCCATTGTACTTTCCTCTCCCAGCTACTCCATTGAATAGCCCCACATTTGAAGGGCTCAAGAGAAACAGACCTAAGAAAAGAGGAGGTGGAGTTGCACTATATATATATATATAAGAAATATCCAAACCACTCTGGAAACGCCACAGAAGAAAGACGAAAACCTTCAATGCATTTGGCTTGATATAAAAGGGGAGGAAAGAAGGAGGGAGCCATGGGGGAATATTAGAAGCCCCCCACCCACCCACCCAGGAAAGAGATGAACTTTCTGCTAATTAGCTAAGCCCCCCCCCATTTCCCTCCACATGTGGCCTTTGCCCCCAGGGGAGGGGAGACCCTGGACGGGACCTTCTCCAACCCCCAGGGAGCCTTGAAGGCTGCCCCTCCCCCTCCTCCTGGCCCCTCCGATCCTCTCTCTGGTCAGCATAGAAGCCTTGGTTCATGAGAGAGGACCCGGTAGAGGACTAGGGAGAAGCTGTGGAGGCTCTACGAGGAGCCGTTGTAAGTCAAGGACTCCTTTCTTCAATGGGCTTTAACTGATGGAGAAAGGACTAGAGAACTATCATGAGGTGGTGGGGAAGGGCCCCTTCAGCTGCTTCCAATGGGCCAGAGGAACAAGGGGCTGCCCCACCTGCAGACTCAGCCATGGGGCGGAGAGTCCCTGAGCTGCCCTGATGGAGAATGGAGGCTTGTTGCCTGCTGGATCCTGGCCAGTTCCTCAGTTCCGCTTCGGAGGAGCCCAACGCTTCAGGCTGGGGAAGCGAAGCCCAAGAGCCTCTGCAGCTGTTGGGGGCTGGAAAAAGAAGTGCTGCTCTGTGTGGGGGGGGGGGGGGAGAGGCATGGAGGGCTGTCAAAAGAAGTCAATCAAAGTCTTGTGGGGGAGGGGAACCTAGAAGAGCCTAGAAGTTCTGCTTTGATCAGGAGAGCGATGGGAGTCCCACCAGAGTCTCTCTGGATCTGGGGCCAATTTTGGGGGACTGGCTGTGTCCAAATACACAATTGTGGGGCAGGTTCAGACTCTGCTGCCTCCTTCAGCTGCAGGAGGGGAACCAGTTCTGGCCTGCTGAGGCTGGTGCTGGACCAGGGTGGAGTTTGACCCCTCCAGCCCCCCCCCCAATCCCAGGAATGGATCCAGGCCTCCTCAGGATAGGCGCCCTGTGGGATGTCTGCCTGCTGCAGCTGGGAGAGGGTTGGGGCTCTGATCTGGCCTCACCAACCATTAGCTGGTATTTGATCCTCAGCCCTCAACAGCTGGCAGCTGCCCAGCCTCAGATGCCCTCACCCGGCAGAGAGAGATCATCCTGGTTAGCCTGAGGATGGGAGACCACCAGGAAGCATCTGGGCTGCTGTATAGGCTGAAACTCCTCCAAGACAAGGAGGGGGAAGCTTCAGGCCCTCCTCGAACTCGCCTCCCTCAAAAGATTCACTTCCCATTCCTCTCCCTGGAACTCTCCCCCTCCCCCCTTTCTCAGTTCCTGCCGTTTGGAAGATCTCATGGGACCCCAATTCCCCTTGTCCAAAGAGAGGGGACAAGGTTAGAGTGGAGTGGAAATCCAAAGAGGGCCAATGGGGGGGGGGGAGTGTCTCACCTTCCTTGGTCCTTGCCCCCACCTCTAAATACAGTAGCCTTTTAGTCTTTCCCACCTTCCCGAGGCTCAGGGCCCAAGGGAGGAAATTGGGGGTCTCCAACTCCCACTTTACCCTCCTCCCCCAGGAGCCCTCCCCCCTTTCCTGCCACTCTCAGGTGCCTGAGGAAGCCCGATCCCCAGTTTTGCCTCAAGAGAGAGGAAAGGCTGCCCACGCAGAGCAAGATGGAAAACTGGGGGTGGGAGGGAGTGGGGAGGGACCGAGGGGGAAGAGGGAGTGGGGAGCGAAGTGAAAGAGGGGGAGGGAAGGGGAAAAGCGAGGGGAGAGGGGGAGGGGGAGGGGAAAGGAAGACAAGGGAGGGGCAGCACCGCGGAATTCTATTTCTGGCTTCCAGAAAGTCAAACGTCCGTCATACCCAATGAAAAATAGGGCTTTGGGAGCGTCATCCGTCTCCCGGCAGAGGAGCCACGAAGGGGTCCTTTGGAGGAGATGGTTCTCGGAGGCGCCAGGCGATGTTCAGCTGTTCAGCCTGGATTTGGCCTTTCTGTCTGCCCATGGAGCCCTTCCAAGGACCCGGGAGAGGCGGAGGCAGGAGTTTGATGGCGCCAAAGGTCTCCTCGCGGGATTTCAGCAGTTGCAAGCAGAGCTGCCTTCCGCAATTGACTGAGGGGGATGTGGTCAATGCCTAACCTCACCCTGAAGGGCAGGAAAGGGGAGTCTGTGGGGCTGGAGAGGAAGTGGGTCATCTGCTGGAGGCCTCTCATCAAGAGGGCCCAGAAGGTCTTGTTGGGCCAGCAGGTCTGACCCCTGGAGATCCACCCTGCCTAGGTCGGTTGAGGTCCGTGTGGAGAAATGGATTTGGGGGGTTTTCTGACTCCTGGAAATGGAACACAGGGGATCCAGAATAACAGAGTTGAGAGGGACCCTGGAGGTCATCTAGTCCAACCCCCTGGTCAAGCAGGAGAGCTTAGGCCCTTCTGGTCAAAGGGCTCCCCAGTTTCTTCCTCAAAGCCTCCAGGGATGGAGCAGCCACAACCTCTGGGGGGGAGCCGGCTCTCTAACCTCTGCAGGGCTAAATATTACCTTTAAGGGGAGGGTGAGATCTGGATAATCTCTTCTTCACAGGACGGAGGGATCCAGCCTGTCTGGGGAGGTAGGAAGCCGTGGGGAGAAATCTATTTGGGGAGCTTTCTCCCATCAGGAAACGTCATGCAGTCTCTCGATGGGGAGGGGGCTCCCCTGACTCCCCCCCAGCCCATGAAGGCTCCTGATTGGCTCTTTTTTCTCCTTCCAGCAACTCCCATCCCACCTCCTGCAGGTGAGTTTCTCCTCTTCCTCCCTCACCTGAACCCCTCCCCCCTCCAGGTTTTAAAAATCCTTTAATTTTTCCTTTTAAAAAAATTCTTTTTAAACAAATCGAACGGCCCTCGTGCTCCAGGCGAAGGAAAGTGTTGCAATTTCACCCAGATTTTCCTTACGGAAAATTACACAATGAGCTGCCATCAAACACCAAAACACACAAACACAAAGCACGAAAACTTCCTCCAGGTTCTGGGACGCTGCAGGAGGGAAGGGGGGAGGGTTCCTGTCATTGGGGGAGGGGGAGGGAGCGCTGCAGGCTCTAAATTGCCCTTCCTGTCCCCTCCCCCCTTTTCCTTCTGACATTTCTGGCCAAGGGACCCCAGGCTCCCCCCTTTGCTGCCTCCCCCATGGCCCCCCCCATCTTCTTCCTGCTCAATAGGAAACCTCTGGAGGGAGGGGGGCTCCCCTTTTATTAACCCCCTAATTAAATAAATTAGGGACAATTTCCCTCTTCTCATGGTCCCCCTGGGGCCCCCCTTTGCAGCCCCACGGCTGAACTAAGACCCGCCCCCCCTTGGATGTCCCAGAGGAGGAGACGAGGAGGCATCACCTGAGAACCGATGGATCAATGCAGCAGCCCCTCCCCCATCTGGAATTGGGGGGGAGGAGAGGGGCTCCATCCCTGGAGGCCTTCAAGAGGTTGGAGAGCCGTTTGTCCGGGGTGGGATAAGGGCTCCTGCCTCGGCCAGGGGGTTGGACTAGAAGATCTCTAAGGTCCCCTCCAGCCTTTGAGCCTCCCTCTCCCTATCGGCCCTCCCACCACTCAAAGCCTTTGCCCTATCCAGCCCCTCCTGCATAGGGGGAAGGGGGAGAAAACCTGGGACTGTCCTTAAAAGGGGAAGCTGCCGGGACCCTCCTGGTGCTCGGCTGAAGCCCCGATGGGCTCCCCTCCTGCGGCTCTTCAGGGGGATGGTTCTCCCCCACTCCCGATTCTCCCCCACAACACTCCCCCAGCTCACCAGCAGCCATTCTGGAACTGAAACCGACCTATATGCGGTGGGCCAAAAAACCCCACAGCGCTGGGGGTAAGAGCTCCTTTACTGAAAACCAGAAGTTTTCCTTTCGGGATTCCTGGACAAGGAACCTGAAATATAAATTTATGACTTTATGACTGCACATGCTGACTGCAGCAAGAATTCCTTATAGGCAAAAATGGAAAGAAAGCTCCATCCCCAGGATAGACGAAGGGATGGAATGAAAAATGTGGCAGAGATGGAGAAATAAACTTTGTGACCAGAGGAAAGAAGAGATTTCCAGATGTTTTTCTACCTGGAAGCCACTTCTGGAGTTTGTGTTGAGATAGAAAAAATAAATAAATCTGGACTTCTGGGATTTACTAATTAAGTTAAGTTGTTGGTATAGAAATGGTTAAAATTTACTTACAGAAGAAATAAAAACCGAGCTCCAATTTCAGTTGCTGAGAAAAGTTTTTTTCCTTTCTTTTTTCCTTTTACCCTTTATCCCCACTTCTCCTTCGCCTTCCTTTCCCTTCCCCATTTCCCTAAGACTTTTATTCTCTCTTTTATGCCCTTATAATCTTAATGGAACATCATAAAAAGGAGCCTTTTGCTTCCTCTCCCACAGCCAAAATATCCAAATCTCATCAGGATCTGCACAATCAGACGGCAAAATTTCTTCCAAAATTTAACTTTCTATATATTTCTCTGGTGAAAGGAGAGATTGTGGTGCATTATGGCGAAGATGTGGCCGTTCTCCGAGGAAAGGAGCCGGAAGCGGAGGAGAAACGGCCGAACTTCATTCCGGGATCTTCATCCGGGGCTGCTTGGCTTGGAAAAGGGGGATCCCGACCCCCAGAAAGGAAGAGGGAGATTCCTCCACAACCGGGGTTCAGGGGTGGGAAATCTGAGGGAGCCGGTCCGTCCAGACGTTCTCAGCAAGGGAGACACGTGTTTCAAGGAAGGGAAACGCCCTTTTCTCTTCGAAAGCCCAGAGATCCCTACGGAGATTCGCCCGTGAAGGGGGGGGGGATCCGGATGGATTAGGAGGGATCCCTGCAGACCCTCTCCGCCTCTTCCTGCGTGGAGTGTCAGCTGAGGGTTTTCCTGGCTTCCCTTCGGATTGGGGGGAGCGGGTGGCCCCCAAGTCCCGGCTGGCTGTGGGGCTGCGCCTCCCCCCTTGTCCTCCAGGGCAGCTGCTGGGGGTTCCCTCCTCCCCTTCTGAGCCCCGAAGGACCCTCGAGCTCTGGCTCCACTTTGCCCTTCTGGACTCTCCGCAGCTCCAGCTTCGGCTCCTTCTGGGCACTCTGGGAACTCAAAGGGCATCTAGTCCAGTCCAGGTGCCCAGAGGAAGGAGGAGAATCCTGGGTGGGTGGGAGAAGGAAGCCCATACTCCCCTCCGGAGCTTCCATGAAAGAAGAATGCAGCCCCCCAAGAGTGAAATTATTCCCCCTCCCACTTTCTCCGCTTCGCTCTCTGCGCGGAACTCTCTCCTGTATCGGCTGAAGTCAAGGGAGGCTCTTCCCGGAGACCGATGACGCTGCAGAAGGGAGGATTCCCATTGGTCCTCTTTCTCTTCTGGACACTCCCTCTTCCGAAGTCTGAGAAAAACTCCTCCTGCCCCCCAACCAGACCCTCCGATTCCGCCTCTGGGGCTGGGAGCCCCTCCGTCTCTCTCCCCCCTTTGGGGCGCTTGTGGGGCAGCCTCCATGGGCTCTGCTGGGCTCCCCCTAATGCTGCTGCTGGGGGCGCTGGCCCGGATCCCCGGAAGCGAAGGGGGGAAGGAGACCCCCGGTAAGGAGGGGGCTGGGCGGGGGAGGAGGGGGCTGGGAAGGACCCCCGGAGCGGGGAAGGAAGCCGATGGGTCTCCAGAGCCTCCGCCAGCCTCGATCTCTGCGTGGTCTCCTCCCCCTTTCCCTCCACGAGGGACCTCTCCCCCCCTTCCCCGCTTGTAGCGAAGGTGTGGGTCTCAGCTTGGCTCCTCTCTCGCCGCCGCCCCCAGCAGCGTCTGGGTGGGAGGGGGCTGCATAGAAAGAAGAAGGGGAGGAAAAGCGAAAAAGGGAAACTGAGGCATTTTCAGCCCTGAATCCCCAGAAGGGAAAAGAGGCATTTGAGCAAAAGTCTTTTGGCTTCTTCAGAAACTTCACTTTTTCTCCTGAATCTCAACTTTGAGGCTTTGAAGGTCAGGCAAGAGGGGGACTTCGGTGCCTTCTGGGGGAGCCCCTGAATTTGGGAAGACCAGGTACCCCCCACCCCACTGCTCTATCGGGACCTGGAGGGGAGGGGGGAGAACTGAGGGAGAAGGAGATTGGGGGCTCTGAGTTGCTCCCCTCAATTGGCTCTCCAAAACTCCCCTTTGTGAAGGGGGCTGGAGATCCTCCCTTTGAGGTGCGGGGGTGACAGGGGTCTTTTTGGGGAGGGGGAGAGGAAACGGGGGATCCCCGAGAATCCTCCAAGGGAGGGCCTTGACCTGAAGATTCGGGGGAAGAAGCTGGGGGGATCCAGGGAAGGTGGGGGTTCGAATGGCTGGGAGACCCTGGGAAAGTCAGTCTAGATGTCCTCATTGTGGCCCCTCCCCATATCCCCTCCCAAAGGAAGAGAGAGTGGGGGGGTATGGACATTACTTTCCCTTCAGCCCTCCCCCCCCAATTTCTGCCCCTTTAGAACCAACCTTCCCTGCAGAGAGGAGATCTGCCCGACCAGTTTATTTATTTATTTATTTATTTATTTCAATTTATAAACCGCCCTTCTCCTTACGGACTCAGGGCGGTGAACAGCCAGAATAAAACATAGTACACAAAAATTAAAAACAATTAAAAACTATTAAATATCATTTGGCCGAAAATTAAAACAACCCAATTTAAAATTAAATTCAAATTTAAAAACGGAGGATAGGATCAGGCTAGCCCAGCTAGATGGAATAAGTGGGTTTTAAGGGCCCGACGAAAGGTCCGGAGATCTGGAATCCTACGTATCTCCGGGGGTAGGTCGTTCCAGAGGGCGGGCGCCGCCACAGAGAAGGCTCTTCCCCTGGGGGTCGCCAGCCGACACTGTCTAGCCGACGGCACCCGGAGGAGGCCCTCTCTGTGCGAGCGTACTGGCCGGTGGGAGGCTATTGGCGGCAGAAGGCGGTCCCGCAAGTACCCAGGTCCTAAGCCATGGAGCGCTTTAAAGGTGGTCACCAACACTTTGAAGCGCACCCGGAAGACCACTGGGAGCCAGTGCAGCTCGCACAGGAGAGGTGTCACGTGGGAGCGCCACGTCGCTCCCATAATTCCCCGCGCGGCCGCATTCTGGACCAGTTGGAGCCTCCGGGTGCACCTCAAGGGGAGCCCCATGTAGAGAGCGTTACAGTAGTCCAAGCGGGAAGTCACGAGAGCATGGGTGACTGTGCGTAGGGAGTCCCGATCTAGAAAGGGACGCAACTGGCGTATCAGGCAAACCTGATAAAAAGCCCCCCTGGCCACGGCCGTCATGTGTTCTTCTAAAGACAGCCGTGCGTCCAGGAGGACGCCCAAGTTGTGAACCCTCTCCGTGGGGGCCAATGTCTCGCCCCCAATAGTCAGCGATGGCGTCAGCTGGCTATATCGGGACGCCGGCAGCCACAGCCACTCAGTCTTGGAGGGGTTTAGTCGGAGCCTGTTTCTCCCCATCCAGACCCGCACAGCTTCCAGACACCGGGACATCACTTCAACGGCATCGTTGGGGTGGCCTGGGGTGGAGATGTACAGCTGGGTGTCGTCAGCGTACTGATGGAACTCCACACCAAAGCCACGGATGATCTCACCCAGCGGCTTTACATAAATGTTGAACAGAAGGGGCGAGAGGACCGACCCCTGCGGCACCCCACAAACAAGGCGCCTCGGAGTCGACCGCTGCCCCCCTGTCAACACAGATTGCGACCGGTCAGAGAGATAGGAGGAGAACCACCGTAGAACGGTGCCCCCCACCCCCAACCCCTCCAACCGGCGCAACATGATACCATGGTCGATGGTATCAAAAGCCGCTGAGAGATCTAATAGGACCAGGATAGAGGAACATCCCCTATCCCGTGCCCTCCAGAGATCATCCACCAACGCGACCAATGCCGTTTCCGTGCTGTGCCCAGGCCGGAAGCCGGACTGGAGCGGATCTAGATAGACAGCTTCATCCAGGAACCGGGGAAGCTGCCAAGCAACCACACTCTCAACAACCTTCGCAACAAAGCGAAGGTTGGAGACGGGACGGTAATTGGCCAAAACAGCCGGGTCCAGAGAGGGCTTTTTGAGGAGGGGTCTCACCACCGCTTCTTTCAAAGCAGCCGGCAGAACACCCTCACTCAAAGAAGCGTTAACAATCTTCTGGAGCCAGCCTCGTGTAACCTCCCGGGAGGCCAGCACCAACCAGGAGGGACACGGGTCCAATAAACATGTGGTTGCATTCAGCCGCCCCAGGATCCTGTCCATGTCCTCGGGAGCCACAGAATCGAACTCCTCCCAAACCACATCCCCAAGATCTGCCTCGATTATCCCATCCGGATCTACCCAGTCAGAGGCCAGACCTTCCCGGATCTGAGCGATTTTGTCATACAGATACTGAACAAAGTCCTCAGCTCGACCCTGCAAGGGGTCATCCCGAGCTCCCGGTTGAAGGAGGGAGCGGGTCACTCTGAACAGGGCGGCTGGGCGATTATCTGATGACGCGATAAGAGCGGAAAAGTAGCTAGACTTTGCCGCTTTTATCGCCACTAGGTAGGTCTTAATATGAGACCTCACCAGTGTTCGGTCAGATTCGGAACGGCTGGTCCTCCAACTACTCTCCAGGCGTCTTTTCCGGCGCTTCATCTCCCTCAGCTCCTCAGTAAACCAAGGAGCTGGCTGAGTTCGGCGCCGGGTCAGAGGCCGCAAAGGCACGACGCGGTCCAAAGCCCCGGCGGCCGCTCTATCCCAGGCGGCCACCAAGTCTTCAGCCGAATCATGAGCCAGAGTCTCAGGAAACGGCCCAAGCTCCGTCTGGAACCTATCAGGTTCCATCAGGCGCCTGGGGCGGAACCACCTAATCGGTTCCGCCTCCCTGCGGCGGGGTGTAGCGGTTAGAAAGTCTAGTCGAAGGGGAGAGTGATCCGACCATGACAAGGGTTTGATGACTATATTCCCTATATCAAAACCACTCGACCACTGACCAGAGACAAAAACTAAATCCAGGGTGTGTCCGCCCGTGTGAGTGGGGGCGTGAATTAACTGAGTCAGGTCCATGGCCGTCATGGAAGCCATGAACTCCCGAGCCACCTCAGACGTTTCACCGACAGATGGCAGGTTGAAATCTCCCAAGACCAAAAGTCTGGGGATATCAACCGCCACCTCGGCTATCACGTTGAGTAGCTCAGGCAGGGCTGTTGCTATGTGGCAGGGAGCCAGGTACGTAAGCAGCAAACCCATCTGAACTCCGCGACCCCACTTCACAAGGAGGGATTCACACCCTGTTATCTGAGGTACAGTGGACTCCCGCGGATCAAGACTCTCTTTTTTGACAACCGCCACCCCCCACCCCTGCCCTGAGCTCTCGGCTGATGGAATGCATGGAAGCCTGGAGGGCACATATCCATGAGGGGGACTCCCCCCTCCTGGCCCAACCAGGTCTCCGTAATACCTGCCAGGTCCGCTCCCCCCTCCTGGACAAGATCACAGATGAGGGGGGCTTTATTTACCACGGACCTGGCATTGCACAGCAACAGCCGGAGACTCGGGCCCTGAGACACTGCACAAACTGCACAATATCTAGAAGGTATTTGCCAATAAGAAAACCAATCCATCTGAAAACCTTGTTCTTCAAGTTCCTGCTTCGACTTAAGTTCAGCCTTTTCATCCATTCATTCACTGTATCTAACAATTTGTTCTCTTCTAAATATTACAGAATAAGAAAAAGCTTCAATCGTTGAGACCCAGACTGGAATTTTCAGATAATGCTGTTTTTTAATCTTCTCCCAATTCAGTAATAAAGCCTCACGTATATGATGTCTTCTAAAATATCCCTGCATCTTTATTCCCTTATACCATAAGTAAGTGTGCCACCCCATCAGTAAATCATGACCTTCTAAATCCAATAATCGAGTATTCCTTCATGTTCCCCATTCTTTAATCCACATCAAACCTGAAGCCGCTCAGTGAGGCCATCTGTCACCAGGGCTGGAGGTCTCCTCCATGTGCTGATGTTATAAGTTTCCATCTCCACCTCTGGGGACCCTGGAGATGCTGAGGCTGCCCCCTCGAGAGGCCCAGGGTCCGTGGAGGGAGGGGCTGAATGGGGGATTAGAGGCTTCGGCTGAACCCTGGAAAGGCCAAAGGGCTTTGGGTGTTGGGAGCCCCAAGATGGGGGACTTTAACCAACATCATTCTGGGTGGAGTTTCCTTGTCCCAGAGACCCAGTTGGCAATTCTGGAGTTTCTCCTGGACTCCTGAAGAGCAGGTGGCAATCACGGCTAGGAGAGTGTTTGTAAGACTTCGGGTTAATTGTGGCCACTTTGGCAAATAAATTTAATAAATAACTTAATTTATTAAACAAACAAAGAAACAAACAAACGTGTTATTACACCTAATTAAAGGTGTGGTTTCATTTTCAACAAGATCCCAAGAATCATCCGACTCGTGCTGCGTCTGTCCTTTCCATCTTCTTGGTTATTTCTTTCCATGTCCACCACATCTGGCAGAAGGTTCCTTCCACTTCTGGGTGTTTTCCAGCATTTATCCCTGTCAGACATGCCTTATTTAGGGAATTCTTTTTTGGAGACTGCAACTGATTCCAATCAGGAAGGATTTAACGTTTTCCCTCTTTCAGAATCCCTTTTAATTTCTTGCTGCAATTTACTTTGGAAGATGACTTAAAACACAGAATATTTTCAGGAGTAAAAAGGGATCTTGGCCTTGGCCTGACCAACTTGGTCTTCTTTTCTGGGCCCTGTTGTGACTTTCATGTGCCTCCTTCTCCTGCTTCCCTCCAGCCAAGCCCACCGTCACCATTTCCCCCACCAAGATGGACCCCACTTCCCCCAACACCATCCTCCTCTGCACCGCGACCGGCTTTTACCCCGTGGAGATCGAGGTCCAGTGGCTGAAGAACGGCCGGCCGGAGGAGGAGGGCGTGGCCTTTGGGGAGGAGATCCAGAACGGAGACTGGACCTACCAGCTCCAGGTGATGCTGGAGACCCAGCCCCAGAGGGGGGATGTCTACACTTGCAAGGTGGAGCACGCCAGCCTGGAGGCCCCCATCACTGTCTAGTGGGGTAAGAGCCCCTCCCCTCCTGATCTGGGGATGCCACCCTGCCCCGAGAAGGGGGAAAGACCCTCCTTGTGGGGAAAACCAGAATGGACTTTCCTGGGGGAAGGTGGGCCTGATCCTCCTGCTCAGGTGAGGCTCCTTCTCCTTCCCCAGAGCCCCGTTCCTCTAGCTCTGCCAGGAGCAAACTCTGGACAGGGATCATGGGGGCTGTGATAGGAGTGGCCTTCCTGGCTGTGGGGCTCTTCTCCTACCTGAAGAGCAAGAAAGGTGAGTCTGGGGGGCTGGAGGAGAGGTTGTGGGGAGGCCTCTCATCAAGCTTAACAGGTGGCCAAGAGGGGCCCCTTGAGAAATATTTGTGGGAACTTCTGCCCCTCAAGTGGTTATTAAGTGAAGATCCTGCAAATTATTATGGGCTATCCAAGAGGATAGGGATTCCACTCCCCCAGTCCTCCAGCCCATGAATGGTCCTGATTGGGTCTTTTTCTCCTTCCAGCAACTCCCATCCAACCTCCTGCAGGTGAGTTTCTCCTCTTCCCCCTCATCTCAACCCCTCCTACAAGTTATTGGAGGTTTTTAAAATTCCATAATTGTTCCTTTAAAAAAAAACATGCATGGACAATATCTCCTTGCTGTGGATATAGCAGATTTTCGGCAGCTTTTCCTTACAGAACTCTGAAAAAGTATTGCAATCAAAAACAAAACACACCCAAATGCTAAAATCTTGCCCAGAATTTTTTCAAGTTTTGGGAAATTGCCAAAGGGAAGGGAAGGTGGGGGCCATTCCTTCCCATTCCTCCCTTGGGGAGGGAGCAGCCCAGGTTTACATTCCCCCAGGCATTTTGTAAGCAACCCACCCATTCTGTTAGGCTCCCTGTGGAGGGGGGTTCCCGAGGGTATTCAGGCAAATTCCATCCCTGTGGCCATTTCAAAAGGGGGGAATCCTGTGCTACTATGCACTGCAGTATTGAAGGCCACTCCAGCAAATGGCAGGAGATCTGCCCAGCTAAACTGCTGATAATTAACATAGCATCTCAGGTATTGTTCTATCATTGCATTAGCTCCTTCTGCAGCTCCGTTTGTACTCGGATGAAAGGTGGAGCTCAGCCCTTGAGATGACCCTATAATCTTAAGGAACTCCCTCCAAAACTTCGCCCTGAACTGCACCCCCCCCTCCCCAATCCGAGACAATCCTTCTTGGCTCCCCATGCAGAGTCATTTGGGTTCATTAGTTGGAGCCTTGACAGGCTGTTCTTCCTGACCCCCCTTCTCCTTGTGAGAATTCACACAATTTCTGGCCAAGTGACCCCAGGCTCCCCTCTTTGCTGCCACCCCCATCGTAGCCCCATCTTCTTTCTTCATATGAAGCATCCCAGCCTTTTCCTCCCTGAGATGGGTGGATTCTCTCTCCATATGTCCTTGGCTATCAACCACCACCCTGCAGTGTGGGTCTGCCTTGGGGGTGGGAGTTGAAAAGGGAGAAAAATATGTTATTTACAGTAAAAGTTTCTCTCTATATTCTAATTTTCTTCCCCATCTCTTTTTCTTCAGCGCTCATGAATTAATCCTGCTATCCGATGCAAAAGCATATTTTTTTATTTAGTCACTGATGACTCTTTGTCCTGTTTGCAACCTCTCAGAAACGGAAGCTGAAGATGGCAGGTTTGGGGGAGGAGCAGAACGGCAGCCCGGATTTTCTCCTGCTGAGACCCCCCCCTTCCTTTCAGGGCTGCTCTTTCTTGTGAGGGAGGGGTGGAGACAATCTAGACTTTCCCCAGGGACACTGGGCTGACCTGTCACTCTATTTCCCTCATCTCTCCTGGCTTTGAACCCACAGCAGCTTCATCTCCATCATTCTTCCTGTGAATCACTTCCCTTCCCTTCGCTTTGCTATAAAAGAAGAAACTTCAGAGTTAGGAAAACCCTGGAATCCTTCCTTCCTTCCTCTTCCTCCTCTTCCTCTATGCTGCCCCCACAGGAGGCTCCTCCCTCCGCTGCCTCTGGATCCACCATCCCGGCTACTTTGGGTTGGAAGCCAGAACTGGTTCAGAAGGAGAGTGGGCAGATCCAGGGAGGGGAAGGGATGGGACCCCCCTCCTGCTCAGAGACCGCACACCTCCCTACCTTTCCCTCCGGCTGACTCTGACCCCGCCCTGCCGCTCCTCAGCCTCCTTCAGCTCGGGAGTTTGCCGCTCTCCGCAGCTCAGCGCTCTTTCCTTTTTTAAAAAATATTTTTTATTATGAAACATTAAAACAAAACAAAACATACAACATTTATATATACAAACTCTTTTTACAGCTCTTCGTTATTATTTACTATTTATACAAATTTTTACTTTATTGTATTCCATATTACTCTCTGTCCCCTTCATTTCAGCGCTGTTTTCAATCGGCGAGCGAGGCAAGAGCAAGCGCAGCGTCCGTCTGCCTGTCTCTCTGCTTCCCGGCCGCTCGGTTTGAAAGAGCTGAGCGGTTCTCTTGGAAGGGAAGCAGGCACCCCCGGGGCTCGTGATTGGCGGCCTCCACATGGAGCTTTTGGCCACCTCTCCGGGAAACCTCCTCGCCGAGAGACAGGCAGGCAGATGGAGGCATGAAATCCTGAAATCTTTTGAGGCTAAACTAAAACCGATACCTGAAGCATCTGACTCTCTCTCGCCCTCCCTCCACCCCCCTCTCTCTTTTCCTTCTGAAAAATCGATTCGGCAAATAAGCACCCTGGTCCCGATCTCTCCTGAGGAGCCTTCCGACATGAACGCACGTTAATTTACAGGCGCCTCTATTTTCAGGGACCCTAAAGATATTCTCAGCACAGAAGACAGTCAGGGACATCCTGAGGTAAATCTCAAACGGCCCTTAGAAGAAAAAGGCGGGAAAAAAGGGAAACGCCCCCTTTCCACCCGCAGCAACCAATCAGAGCGGAGAATCCCTCAGGCAGGAACCCTCCCTCCCTCAGCCACAACGGGATGTTCGGGACCTTTCTAGACTTTCCTTCTGCAGCTGCTAAATTGGGCATTTTCATATTTGAAGTGTTCAAAGGAAAGAGAGATAAAATGACTTTGCTTTTGTCCATTAGATTGAATTGCCAGGCTGGAACGGCTTTTAAAAAAAATCTTGCACTGTGCTAAAAGGAGCCGGAAGTCAAAGCCTTTTTTCCTTTTTTCCCTTAAACCTCAGACTTTCTTTTCCCCTCTTTCTCCTTCCCCTCATTTCCTATTTCTCTCTTTCTTTGTGTTTTATTTAATAAATAAATGAATAAATAAGAAACCTAATAAAAGAGGAGGTGAAATTGCAGGATATGTAAGAAATAACCAAACCGCCCTAGAAACGCAAGAGAAGGAAGAGGAAAACCTCCTTCCATGCATTTGGGTTGATATAAAAGGGGGGAAAGAAGGACGAAGCCTTGGGGGTATATTAGAAGCCACCCAACCCCAAAGTCAAAGGGTCATTGAATGAACTGTTGTAAGTCAAGGACTCCTTTCTTCAATGGGCTTTAAGTGATGGAGAAAGGACTAGAGGACTATCATGAGGTGGTGGGGAAGGGCCCCTTCAGCCGCTTCCAATGGGCCAGAGGACCTTGTGGCTGCCCCACTTGGAGACTCAGCCATGGGGCGGAGGAGGAGAGTCCCTGAGCTGCCCTGATGGAGAATGGAGGCTTGTTGCCTGCTGGATCCTGGCCAGTTCCTCAGTTCCGCTTCGGAGGAGCCCAACGCTTCAGGCTGGGGAAGCGAAGCCCAAGAGCCTCTGCAGCTGTTGGGGGCTGGAGAAAGAAACTCTGAGTGTGTCTGTGTGTCAGAGAGAACTCAGAGAAAATCACAATATTTGGGGGTTGGGAGCATGAAAGGGGCCCAGAGGTTCTGCCTGGGTCAAGGGAGGGATGGAGGCCCCACAGAGGCTGCCTGGATCTGGGGCTGACTTTGTGTGAGTGGCTGTGTCAGATACACAACTGTGGGGCAGATTCGGACTCTGCCGCCTCCTTCAGCTGCTGGGGGGGACCTGGCTCTGGGCTGCTGAGGCTGGTGCTGGGCCAGGGGGGAGTTGGACCCCTCCAGCCCCCCATCCCTGGAAAGGATCCAGGCCTCCTCTGGACCCCCAAAGCTCTTGAAACAGGATCCGGAATTCAGGATCTGTCTAAGCCTCCTTTGCGTAACTCACAGGAACCTGAATCTCCCACAAAGACTAGAAAAAAAGTTTTCTATGGATGAAGTGAAAGAGGAGTAGAAGAAACAGAAGGTCTCTTTTGGGATAGTTTGGGGGGGGGGGAGAGATTTCCAGGCTGTGATGGTTAAAAGGCTGTAATCCTATAGTGGGGGATATAAGATCCCTGAAGTCCCCAGGATTTCTATTAAAATTCCAGGTTATTCTGTAAATTATAAATTTATTCTTCAGATTACTATACTGACCCTCCCTCCACCCATCCTTCCTAAATAATCCTGAAATCTTTTACAAAGAAGAACATCCGCTCAGATCCTCTGACACATCATATCTGTGGATATGGATTTTCTTCTTCTTCTTTTGGGAAAATGTTTCCTCCAACTCTCCTCCAGAAGAACTAAATTCATCTCAGAGGCTGATTCTTCTGACTTGGGAGTCCCAGGACTGATTCCTTTCCCCGTAAAATCTCCTTTTCTCTCACCATCCTTGCAGGCAAAACGTTGAGTTCCCTGGCAAAGAACAAATGGCGGAATGGAGAATCTGCTCCTTCCTAATATAAAATGTTTCTGAGATTTATGGAGCTTAAAGGTTTATTTCAAATCAAGGCAGAGATTTGGAAAGGAGGGAAAAGCTGTATTTATTTGGAAATGATATTTCTCTTCAAGAGATGTTTTGTACAAACACACGTACAAAAGTTGGAGGAGTTGTGGACAAAAATTTCCAGGGAGGAAAAAGTGCCTTGAGGGCCCTTTGGCTGAGAATTGGGGGGAGGGGGACGGAGGAAGAGCCACTGCTGAGACGGGGAACCTCCCTGAATTCTGGGCTTGGGCCAAAAGAGAAGGGGGGATGGGGGGGTCTTGGGTGGGCTCTGGGTGGGGGGAAACTGCACTTGGGACCCTTCCTGGAGGGGAAGACCGACTGGAGTCCCACTCCTGCCCTTGGCATCTTCCTCGTTCACTTGGGATCTCACAAGCAGATCGTGGAGTGGGGCAGCATCTGCAGGGATCGCCCCTCAACTGACAGAAGCCGAAGCCCTGAGAAGGTCGATCAGCCTGGAAGGGAAAATGGGATCTTCAGGAAGCCTCCGAGAGGGATCCGACCTGGAAGGGATCAGGAGGGATTTCCTGAGCCTGAGAACCAATGAATCAATGGAGCAGCCCCCCACCTCGAATTGTGTGGGGAGGAGGGGAGCTGCATCCCTGGAGGCCACGGGGTTGGACTAGATGATCTCTAAGGTCCCTTCCAGCCTTTGAGTCTCGTCATCGCCCCCCCCCCAGCCTTCCACCCACCCACTGCCTCCTGCTTGTGGGGGGAGGGGGAAGAAAGCCTGGGACTGTCCATCAAAGAGGAAGCTGCCAGAGACCCTCCAGACTCTGGGCTGAACCGCTCCAGCAATCCTTCAGGGGGTGATTCTTCCCCCCCCTTCTGATCCCCCCCTCCCCCATTGAGCTCAACAGCAGCCATTCTGGAACCCAAACCGACCTCAACCCCACAGCGCTGGGGGTGAGACCTCCCCTCCGGCAGCCCCTGTGCCAGGAAGGAAGGGGGTCAAAGGTCAGAGGCTTCACCTGGGGGCCAGGAAATGGGATTGGTGTCCGGAGGGGTCAGGGTGTGTCCGTGTCCACAGTCACCAGCTCATCCCCGCCCCCTGCAGAGTCCAGATGCTGCTGGGGGCTCCCTCCCTCCCCCCAAATTGAGCCTGGCTCCTCTTTGCCCTTCTGGAGTCTCCGCCTAGTCACCAGGCAGCCTCTGCCCACAGCCAGGAGTTCGATCCTGATGGTACTCAGGACTTGACTCAGCCTTCCGTCCTTCCGAGGTCAGTAAAATGAGGACCCAGATTGTTGAGGGTGAGAGGCTGACTCTGTAAACACTAAATTAAGTGAGTGTTATAGAAATGGTTAATATCAGCAGAGGCGCAGGTCGGAGCAGCACGAGCAAAGAGAGCTCTGCTTTCCCGTGCTGATTTTCTGTCTTTCGGTGCCCTTAAAAAAGGGCGATCGGTCCGGGAGAGGACCGGGAGAAGGAGGGCGACTTCGGAGGCCCGTTGAGGAGAGGTGCGAGCTTCCATCGGACCAAGGAGGGCCCTTATTTCGGACATAGAAGAAAGAAGCCTACACGGCGGATCCAGAGACCTGACGGCCCGTGTCTTTAAGAACAGGAAGACAGGAAGGGAGTGCGGTGAGAACCGGCAGCGAGAGCAAAGATCCAGCGTCACAAAGGATTTCTTTTTTGGCTTAGCGTCGAGGAGCCGACGAAAGGAGGATAGGATTTTAACTCCGGAAGCGCAGCAAAAAGGAGAGTTGGCGCAACGAGAGGAAAAAAGCGGCAGCAGTAAGATCGGCCAGAGTGACTCAGCAGAACTGAACTTTGACAACTGGTGGCAGTAAGTTTAAAGCTTTCCTCCTCTGTAGCGGAGGGGAAAATATACATATGAATGCATTGGAAAGAGAGTTTGTCTGAGTAAATAAGCTCCGTGGAAGGAGAGGGCTAGTGGGCAAGACAAAGTGCAAGTGCAAAGTGATAGAAAAGAAGAAACAGATCGTCACTGAGACTGTGCCGGACATCTTGGAACACTGGACTAGTGGGAAACATATAAACAAAAGAATAATCCCATTTTAGACTTTGAAATTTTAAAGAAGAAAAGGAGATAATCCGAGTAAAACTCATCTGGAGAGTGACATCTAAAAACAGCCATTGGACTTAGATTGGAACTATAGGCAATAACGTATTGTTTGGAATACATAAAATACACAAAGATAGTCAACTAAAAGCATAATTGGGACTATAAAAGAGAAATACCTTACAAAGTTATATTTTGACCTCTGATAATTATATAAATTATATATGGTAAAAATCTCATAATCCTATATATAGCCTTAATAGATTGATTGATTGATTGATAAGTTAATTGTAGAGGATTAAGATTATTAATCTATACCAATGAAATGATTGATTGACTAGACTGTATTGCTCTCTTGTTCTCCTTCCTTTATTTATTTATTTTTGTTTTTCCAATACTTATTGTTAAGAAAGATTAAGTAATTCTGTTGTAACTGTTAGCATTTTTAGCAATTTTAATAATTTGAAAGCAATTAATTTTTAGCATTATCTAACTAGAGTTATATAGTAATTTTAATAGTTTTGGGGGTTTCTTTTTCTGGAGTAATAACATTCTATTTAGAAGTAATTGATTAGAGTTATATCACAACCTTATTCTTAATATCTATAATTAATATTTAATATCAATAACTTATATCTGATCCTTATATTGTATTAATATTTTTGTTAGGTACATAGTTTAGAGTTAGTGGATCATATATCGGTATTAGAGTAGACACAGATATTTATATATATTAAGAACATAGGCTACAGAATATAGTGGATGCGGATCTCGGATAGAATAGATAACATATTAGAGAAACAGCACAAAATTTTGAAAGAGATGACATCAACTATAACAACAACAGGGAAAACCGGAAAGAAAATTGTTTCAATACCAAGTGGAACGACAGCCTCTCCAATAGCACAGAAAACACTAAATACAATGTTTCCAACAGAAAAGCAATCCACTAGGATGACAATGCAGGCTGTACAGACAACATTAGTATCGAAACAGGAAACCATGATAAAAATGCAAGAATGCATGGTAAAGAATTATGAACAGACGAGGAAAGATATGGATGATGTTAAAAATGCAGTTAAAGATGATATCCAAAAACTAGATGGAAAGGTAGATCTATTTCAGGAGTTAATTTTAAAAAATGAACAACGGATTACAAAGGTGGAGGGAAAAGCAGAACAGATAGAGGAGAAAATAAAATTAATAGATGGAAAAATGGGTAGTCTCAATAAAGAACTGGAGCATATGGTGGCACAACTCGAAATGGAAAAAGCGGACTTGTACTTAAGGTTCCAAAATATTAAGGAAGAGAGGGATGAAGATTTATGTAATGTAATGGCAGAGATATTAGCAAATGTACTACAGTGTGATAAGGAAGAGATAATCAAGGAATTTGAAGAGGTATATCGTGTGCACACCAATTATGCCCGACAACATAAACTCCCCCGGGAGGTCCATATAAGATTTGCAAGAAAAAAAGTTAGAGATACAATATATAAAATAACAAAAGATAAATCGGTATACTATGAACAAAAGGAAATAATTACATTGAGACAGATTCCGAGACGGGTGAGAGAATGGAGAAGAGAATACGGATTCCTTACATCGATATTAAATAGGAAGCAAATCTTGTTCAGATGGATTATTCCAGAAGGGGTGCTAGTAACGTGGCAAGGGAAGAGGATAAAGGTGGATACAATAGAGAAAGCACAAAACTTGTATGAGCAGATAAGTGAGACAGAAAGATCCAACAGTGGAAGAGAAGAACTAGAAGGGAATGTTAGATCTAAGATAGCCACAGAACAACAGGATAGACCTCACAAGGGGAGGAATAATAGAAAAGAGACACAGGAAGAGGGTGGAAAATCAGAGGATGAAGGAGTAACAACGAGAGCAATGAATGAAGCGAAAAAGAAAGACAAGAGGTAATAGGAAGTATAGTTAAAATAGGTGATGGACTCAAATATAAAAATCATCTCACTAAATGTTAATGGTCTTAATTCGCCAATTAAAAGACACCAGATATTTAAAAAATTAATCAGGAAAAAATTAGACATAATTTGCATACAAGAGACACATATAAGAAGGCAAGATGGAAAGTATCTACAATGCAAAAAATTAGGAAAGATTTATACATCTTCGGCTGAAGGAAAAAAGAGAGGGGTAGTAGTGTACGTGAATGAGAGGGTAGAAAGCAAATTGATATATGCTGATCTGGATGGAAGAGTATTGTTAATAGAAATAAATATTAAAAACAGAAAAGTATTGTTGGTAGTACTATACGTGCCAAGTAATGGTCAAAGAGATTTTTTTCAAAAAGTGCATGAGAAAATAATTGAACAAAATATTGATTCAATTTGCTTACTGGGGGACTTGAATGCAATAGTTGACTGGAGAAAAGATTACATAAGTAATCAAAAAAATATAAAGAAGAGGAACTTATTGCCCAAGACATTTTTCAATTTGACAGAAGACTTAAATTTGATAGATATCTGGAGATTTCAAAACCCAAGGGAGCAGAAATTTACGTATTACTCTAGCCCACACAAATCCTGGTCAAGAATTGACATGATATGGATCTCCAAGATCTTAGTTCAGGAAATTGGAGCGGTAGAGATTGGAATAAATGAATGGGCGGACCATAATCCCATATTAATAGAATGGAAAGGGCGGATACCAAAAAAAGGAAGATGGATGATGAACGTAAGAACAATTAAGGAGGAGGAATATATTAAAACATTAGAAAAAGAACTGAAAGGGTTTTTTAAAGATAATACTAAGGAACAAACATCCTTACAGACCCTATGGGATACCACAAAGGCTTATATTAGAGGCATAACTATTGCCTATAATAGTAAAAGGAAGAAAGAAAGGGAAAGGGAGTATAATAAGATACAAGAAGAAATTAGAACATGGGAAGAAAAATTAGGTAGCCATCCAGGAGATGAAAAGATAAAAATTAATTGGATAACAGCTAAACACAAATTGAACCTGTTAGATCAGGAAAAAACTATCAACTCTTTGAAATATATAAAACAAAAATACTTTGAACATGCAAATAAACCAGGGAGATGGATGGCTTACAAACTAAGAAAAGAAAAAGAGAAAAGGACTATACATCAATTACAAGATAAACAAGGAAACCTACAGAAAAATATTGAACAGAAAACGGAGATAGCAATCCAGTATTTTCAGGAACTATACAGTCAAGAGGAGACATCAGATGTGAAAATAAAACAATACTTGGAGGAGGATAAGACCTCAGTAATTACAGAAGAGGATAGAGAGATGCTAAACAGAGAGATAACTAAAGAAGAATTACAGGAAACAATTAAAAGACAGAAAAATAATAAGACACCAGGAACAGACGGGATCCCAGTAGAATTATATAAAAGTGTAGGCGAGATTTTGAATTCAATTCTCCTGGAAGTATATAATGAAGCCTTGAGAAATGCAAAAATACCAGAGACTTGGAGAGAAGCATATATTTCATTGATCCCCAAGGAAGAGACGGATACTACCCATATAAAAAATTACAGACCTATCTCATTGCTGAATTCGGATTATAAAATTTTTATGAGTCTACTGGCTAACAGGATAAAGATAATATTAAATCAAAAGATACATGTAGACCAGAACGGATTTTTACCAGGTAGGCAAATAAAAGATAACCTGAGGACAGTTATAAATATAATTGAATATTATGATAAACACCCAGAAAAACAGGCAGCCTTAATCTTCCTAGATGCACAGAAGGCATTCGACCGAGTTAATTGGGAATTTATGACCAAACAGATAAAAAATATGAAATTTGGAAAGAACTTTGAAGAATTAATTTCATCAATATATACGAACCAAAAGGCAAGAATATTAATTAATGGAGAAGCAACCAATTATTTTGGAATAGGTAGAGGAGTAAGGCAAGGATGTCCTCTTTCACCACTATTATTTATTTTAACCCTAGAAAATTTGCTTCAAAGGATAAGAGCTAACGAAAATATCAGGGGGCTTAGAATAAAAGGAGAAGAATACAAGGTCCAAGCCTTTGCAGACGACCTTGTATTCTTTCTGGAAGATCCTTTAGCAACTGAACCCTAGTTAATGAAAGAAATTGAAAAATTTGGAAAAGTAGCCGGTCTGAAAATTAATAAGGATAAGACAAAAATAATAACAAAAAACCTAACAATAAAACAGACAGAGGAATTAGAGAAACAATCCGGACTAAAAGTAGTTAAGAAAATAAAATATTTAGGAATAAATTTGACAAATAAAAATATAGATATAAAGAAAAACAATTATGATAAATTGGTTCACCAAATTAAAAATGATCTAGAAAGGTGGGGAGGACTAAATATTTCATTTTTGGGAAGGATAGCTGCACTAAAGATGAACATCCTGCCGAGGCTCCTCTACCTATTCCAAACCATTCCAGTGAAATTAGAAAAAAGTTTTTTTATCAATTTGAATAAAATTACGACAAAATTTGTATGGGAAGGTAAAAAGCCTAGAATAAGCCTGAACACACTACAAGACGATAAATTTAGAGGAGGGTTTGGGTTTCCTGCGTGGGACAAATATTACAAAGCAGCAAGTCTGCTATGGATAAAGGAGTGGGTTAACTTAGAGAATCAACGTTTACTAAAATTAGAGGGGCATGATTTAATGATGGGGTGGCACGCCTTCCTGTGGACTTCCGGGAACAAAAGTTATCATCATTTTAAGAACCATATAATTAGAGGTGCCTTAATCGATATTTGGCTGGAAATTAAAAAAAAATGTTATAAGAAAGTTCCCGGGTGGTTTTCCACTGTGGAGGCGGTCATGCACCCAAACACCATATCCTTTCAAAAAATTATACAATACCGAGATATATTAGACTCAGACGGGATATTAAAAACGCGCCAGGAACTCAGAGATGGGGGAATAGAATTAGATTGGTGGCCCTACCTTCAAATACAAAATAGACACAGAAAAGATAGGGATGAAGGAGGAGTTGAGTTAAACCCAAATAGATTAGACAAAATTCTGGAAACGAAAGAAGGGAAGACGATATCTAAAATATATAAATATTTATTAGAATTGGAATTGAGTAAGAATTTAATTAAAGGGCAGATGATTGCCTGGAACAAAAACATAGGCGGAAATATCCAATTAGAAGAGTGGGAAAGAATTTGGGAAAATAATATTAAAATGACAAAACCGGTAAGTTATAAAGAAAACCAATATAAGATATGGTATAGATGGCACTTACCCCCGTCGAGGCTAGCACAAATGTATCCCAACTTAGACTCAAAATGCTGGAAGTGCAAACAGGCTAGAGGAACTTTTTACCATATGTGGTGGCTATGCCCCAAAACTAAGGCATACTGGGAGAAAATTAGAATGTGGATAATACAAATAGTAGGAGAAGAAATTGAACTAGACCCCAAGATATTTTTATTAGGAATTTACAAACAAAACATTAGAAAAGAAAAGATATACTTAATACACCACATAATTACAGCGGCGAGAATAGCGAATGCACAAGTATGGAAAAAGGAATATTTGCCAAACGATCAGCAAGTAATACAAAAGATATATTTGTGTGCGGAATCGGATCAATTAACGCAGAAATTAAAAAATGAGGAAAGCTCAAAATATTCTAGGGTATGGGATAGATGGTACGATTGGATCAAACAAAGACAAAATGGATAATGATACTTTTAATTGAATATGAAAGTTAATTTGAATGAGCAATATATGTTATTATACCCTTAGTGAATTGTAAATTAAGAATGAAAATTGGAAAGATATTTGTATGATAGCCTTATATAATGTACCCATGATGACTTCGCCGACAAAAGGCATGTGGATGAAAGCAATGAATGGGAATGTAAATAATGTAAATAATAATAATGCATTAATGTAAATACCATGAAAGTATACTTGTTTAGATATAATAATATCATGAGACCGGAAATGACAGAAATGTATTATAATTTTTAATCAATAAAGATTTTGAAATTAAAAAAAAAAAAAGAAATGGTTAATATTTTCTTATAGAAGAAATAAAAACCGAGACTACAGTTTCACTTTGTATTTTATTGTGCTGGGAAAAAGTTTTTTTTTCCTTTCTTTTTTCTTTTGCCCTTTATCCCCCACTTCTCCGTCCCCTTCCTTTCCCTTTCCCTTTCCCTAATACTTTTATTCTCTCTTTTATGCCCTTATAATCTTCATGAAACATCATAAAAAGGAGCCTTTTGTTTTAGGGGCCTTCCTGTTCCACAGTCAAAATAGGCAAATCTCATCAGGATCTGCACAATCAGATGGCAAAAAATTCTTCCAAAATGTCACTTTATAGTAGAGATTGTGGTGCATTATGGCGAAGATGTGGCCGTTCTCCGAGGAAAGGAGCCGGAAGCGGAGGAGAAACGGCCGAACTTCATTCCGGGATCTTCATCCGGGGCTGCTTTGCTTGGAAAAGGGGGATCCCGACCCCCAGAAAGGAAGAGGAGCCGCTCCGTCCAGAGGTTCTCAGCAAGGGAGACACGAGTTTCAAGGAAGGAAAACGCCCTTTTCTCTTGGAAAGCCCAGAGATCCCTACGGAGATTCCCCCGTGAAGGGGGAGGATCCGGCTGGATTAAGAGGGATCCCTGCAGATCCCCTCCGCCTCTTCCTGCGTGGAGGGTTAGCTGAGGGTTTTCCTGGCTTCCCTTCGGATCGGGGGGGGGGGGGAGTGTGCTCCAGCCTGGGCGCCCTCTGGGCACTGTGGGAACTAAAAGGGCATCTAGTCCGCCCCTCCAGTCCAGGCTCACAGAGAAAGGGAGATGGGAGGAGAATCATGAGGGGGCGCAAAACTGAAGGGATCCCCTCCCCCACTTTCTCCGCTTCTCTCTCTGCGCGGAACGATCTCCTGTATCGGGCGAAGTCAAGGGAGGCTCTGCCCGGAGACTGATGACGCTGCAGAAGGGAGGATTCCCATTGGTCCTCCTGCTCTTCCTGGACACTCCCAATTCCGAAGTCCGGAAAACTCCTCCCCCCTCCCAAGCAGACCCTCCGATTCCTCCTCTGGGGCTGGGAGCCTCCGCGTCTCTCTCCCCCCTTTGGGGCGCTTGTGGGGCCGCGTCCATGGCTCTGGCTGGGCTCCCCCTGATGCTGCTGCTGGGGGCGCTGGCCCGGATCCCCGGAAGCGAAGGGGGGAAGGAGAGCCCCGGTAAGGAGGGGGCTGGGCGGGGGAGGAGGGGGCTGGGAAGGAAGCCGATGTGTCTCCAGAGCCTCCAGCAGCCTCGATCTCTGCGTGGTCTCCTCCCCCTTCCTCCCCACATCTCCCCCAGGATGACGGAGAGGGACCCTAATCCTAACCCTTCCCCCATGTAGCCAGGTGGGGGTCGCCCCTCTCTCGCCCCTCGCCCAGGGTCTGGGTGGGAGGGGGCTGCATGGAAAGAGGGAGGGGAGGAAAAGCGAAAGCGAAAGAAGGAAACTGAGGCATTTGAGCAAAAGTCTTTTGGCTTCTTCAGAAACTTCCGTTTTTCTCCTGAATCTCAGATTTGGGGCTTTGGAGGTCAGGCAAGAGGGGGGCTTCAGGCCTTTCTGGGGAGCCCCTGAATTTGGGTAGGAGACCAGGAACCCCCATAATCCCCCTGGAGGGGAGGGGGAAGGGAGGGAGGAGGATGTTGGGGGTCTTTTGTGAAGGGGACGGGAGGCCCTCCCTTTGAGAGGCTCTTGGGGGTCTCTAGATGCCCTCAGTGTGGCCCCTCCCCATATCCCCTCCCAAAGGAAGAGAGAGTGGGGGGGATGGAAGCTACTTTCCCTCCAGCCCCCCCTCCTTCCTTCCCCTTGAGATCCCACCTTCCCTGCAGAGACTGAATGGGGTTGCTGGACCGGTTGAGCTTCTGCCTGCCTTTTCCCATCCTTCCCCCTCTTTCCTCCTCTCCCCTCTCCAGACCCCCCAGGAAGCCTCCCTTCCTCTCTGGGACTGACAGAGTTCCCGTTCCGTCCTCCAGGGGGCGTCTTCCGCCGGGACCTCCAAGGAAAGTCCCCCGCCCCGCCCCCTTCCAGCATAGACCCTCCCTCCTCTCCCAGGGGCTGGGGACGATGGGCCCTGGAGTCCCTCCTGACGGCCCTCTTCCCCCTCGCAGCCCATTTCCTGCACCAGACGAAGGCCGAGTGCCGCTTCCTCAACGGGACGCAGCGGGTGAGATACCTGTACAGGCGCTTCTACGACCAGCAGGAGATCGACTACTTTGACAGCGACCGCGGGGAGTTCGTGGCCGTCACTCCGTTGGGGCAGCCCGATGTGGACTATTGGAACAGGGATGAGCAGCGCCTGCAGATCAGGAAGGCCGAAGTGGATTCCTTCTGCCGGCACAACTACCGGGCGCACAGCTTCAAGACAGCGAAGGTGGAGGAGCGCCTGATTGGCCGGAGAAGTTAGTGGGGGGGAGGGGGGCTCTTCCCTGGGAGGAGGAGGCCAGGACCCCCCTTTCCTTTCATTCTTTAGAATTTATTTATTTTTTATTTTTATTTAATTAGATTTCTATGCCGCCCTACTCCCGAAGGATCCTCCGAAATGGAGATTTTACTCATTTATTTATCTTTTTATTCTGCATTCTCAGATGTACAAAATCCCCCTTTTCTTCCCAGGTTCCGAACTCTCCTCCTCTCTGGAATCTGGGATCCCTTCCATCCATTTCTCCCACACACACAAGAAAATCCATCCAAATATGGTTTCTTTGCGGGGGGGGGGGGGGCGGGAATCCAGCCAGGTCTCTCTCTCTCTCTCTCCTGCTCAATACTGACAGTCCTCCATTTAACAACAATTCCTTTAGTGACCGTTGAAAGTTACAAAGGCAGTGGAAAAAAATGACTGATGACTGTTTTTCACACTTACGACCGTTGCAGCCTCCCCAGGGTCACCTGATCTGAATCCAGATGCTTGGCAAGACTCAGACTTGTGACGGTCACAGAGTCCCCTTTTGCGACCTTCCCATAAGCAAAGTCTGTGGGGAAGCCGGATTCACTTAACAACCCTCTTACTCATTTAACAACTGCAGTGATTCACTTAATGACTGTGGCAAGAAAGGCCGTAACATGGGGCAAAATTTATTGAAGAAACGTCTCTCTTAGCAGCAGAAATCTTGGGCTCAATTGTGGTCGTAAGTCGAGGACTCCCTGTATCTACCTATATATTTCTCTCTCTCCCTGATTCATTTCTCTCCTATTCTGGAACCTCCCGTCTTCCTCCCTCTTCCCAGCGAGAAGCCCCTTCCTCTCTTTCCCTGCTCCAGAAATGCTCTTTTTGGCACTTTTGGATAAAACCTCATTTTTTCCCCAAAACAAAACAGAAAAAAAGAATTAGCGGAGGCTTTTTCCCCTGTCGACCCCTTTCTATGGATCTTCTGCTTCTCTTTCCTCTTTCTTCCTTCAGAGCCATTTCCAGCCCAGCAGCTTTTCAATCCCATAAAGAAACAAATGAGTAACGGAAGCAGCCTAGAATTTGTCATCATGATTCAATGCTTAAACTGAGATGTAAAACCCCCAATATTAGGAATCCTGATCGCTTCCGTCTTCCTTCCTGGGGAGGCTCCTGATTTGGGGGAGAGAGAGTCCAAAAACACCCACAAACCTTAAAACTGAATTTGGGGTCATAAGAAACAAATTGGGCCTCCATTCAGCCCTGAAGCCTCAGATTCTCTCCTTCTCTCTTCCAGATTCCTTCAATGTTGCCTACGTTTCTTTTTCTCATTTTATTTCTTTGTCTAATAAAAATCCTCTATATTTATACTGACTGAATCGGGTTTCAGAGGCCAAGTTATTGGAATAATTCTCCTTCCAATAATATTTAATATAGAAATTTCACCAGTTTTATTAATTTATCTAGTGATTTTTTATAACCTCCAAAAGTGCCCCAAGTGCCTCCCTCCCTCCTCCCTCCTTTTGGGGGTCTCTGTGGGGATTTTCTCTTCCTTTTTCTTTGACTTCTGAGCCGACTTTTCTCTCCGGAGAGATCCGGGCGTCTCCTTCCCCCGAGAGGCCAAAGCTTTTCTCTGCCCACCAAGAGAGGCTCTCCACCTTCCCTCAACACTCCCCAGAATTCATTCAGCCTCCATTTCTCTGGGAAAAATCATATCTGAGTCTTGTTTCTTGTTCAATGGACCCCAACAAAAGAGCATCAATTTCCCATCTTCCTCTAATATTTTTATGCAAAATGTTCCAAAATGAGCATCAATTCTATGGATGTGTGATCAAAAATGAAAAGTAGATCTGTGTCCTATTTTACTACATTAGGCATCAAGCTTGATATCAAAAATAAATATTAAATAACACGATGTGGGGCAGATAAAATGTACTTTTATCTGGGGTGGGCTATAAAAATAAAAATGTAAAAATACCAAATTGGAACCTTTGAATTTCCACTGATTTAAAATCAGATCCTTCCATTTTCTTGCTAATGAGAGTTTTTCTCATTCAAAATTTGCATTTCCTGTTTTTTAAAAAAGGATCATTTTCATTTTGTGAAGCCTCTGCCTTCTTTTAGCAATTCCACAAAGGCCTTTAATGTCCCAAGAGGCAAACGGGATTTTCCTGAAGAAAGAAAACAACTCACACCTGAAATGCTGCTATTTGTCTGCATGGAAACCTGACCAGATCCCAGGTTGGGATTACAAATAACTATTTAAAAATGGGTTGTTCTTAAGTGTTATAGAATTTACTGTTAATAAGAAAATCCCTCAACAGAAAACAAAATAGTTCGCAAAGGACTCTGGGCTGGAATGGATCTATTGTGGACCCTCTTGGGGGCCTCATCCAGACTAACACCCCCCCCCCCAATTAATCCATCCAAGAGTTGTGCCAGTTGGAGCACTTGCTGAAGGAGGAGATTAAGAGGGATCCCCTCCAAGGCTCTGCTGAGATCCTGGGACTGGCCTGATCTCCTCAACCACCAACTGCCCCCACCTTCCCTTTCCCAAAGATCCCTTCTGGATCACTTCCCCCCTCCCTGCCTCCCCCACCCAATTCCAGGCAGATGCTGCCCTGAGGGAGTCAGAGGGACCCCTCCCCACCTCCTTCCCCAGGAGTGGCTGGTTCCGTGGTTCCTGATCTGGGCAGGTCTCCCTCTGAATCTCCCCAAAGCCCCCCCCCCCCGAAGGATCCTTGAGAGAGATCGTGAGATCCCCCAAAACCTCTTATGTCCTTCCTGCTCTGAAGGGGGGATTCGGGGCAGTTGTGGGGAGCAAATGGCCGCCCCCCCCCCCCATTGGGCTCCTTTGCCCTTTCCTTAAATATGCCTCTTTCTGTTGATGATGCCTAAAATTAGGAGGTTTTGCAGCCACATCACACTTTCCACTTCCCCCCCCTGAAATCTGCTGGAATTTTTTTTTGGAAATTTTTTTTATTTATAATAACAAAAAAAAACATAAAATCACCATTATTCAAATACAATTACAAACAGTATGTCGATCGGTTAAAATTCTTTTGTGCTCAATTCCTTGTCCCAAATTGCCATTTATTTAATTTCTCTTGTTTAACATTTTTATGTCTCATACTCACTTAAACACTGTTGAACAGCAAGAAAAAGAAAAGGAAACCATTTCAGATATTTATCTTTACCTTAATTCCTGTTTCATATTCCATCTCCATGCTTTGTTATCTAACCATTGATAAAACAAATCCCAAATTAAATAATATTGTTTATCTTCCTGTTCTCTAATTTCAAGTGTCAATTGACTCATTTCAGGAGACTCCAGGATTTTCTTAATAACTTCATCTTCTGTAGGTATCTTCTCACCTTTCCAATTTTTAGCAAAAACAATTCTAGCCGCTGTTAAAACTTTCACAATTAAATATCTCAACTCTTTATTATACATTTCTGGTAAAATTCCTAGTAAAAATATCTCTGGTTTAAAGTCAATATGTTTCTTAATCTTTTTTTCCAACCACCTGTGTATCTTAGTCCAATATCTTTCAGCTTCTACGCATGTCCACCACATGTGGTCATAGGATCCTGGAGTCTGATGACACTTCCAACATTTCTCCGATTTATTCTTGAACATTCTGGATATTCTCGTCGGGGGTAAATGCCACCTGTAAAACATCTTATACAAATTCTCCTTATATTGCTGTAGACATTGTCATTTTATAATTTTGTAACCATAATTTTTGCCATTTTTGAAAATCAATCTCATGACCAAAATTTTTCCCCCATTGTCTCTATCATTGTCTCTTTAACTTGTTCCTCTTCCAATTTTACCACCAATAGATAACCATACAGTTTTTTAATTACCTAGTCATCAGACCCCATTAATATCTTATCTAAATTGGTCAAATCCTTGTAAAAACCTTCGTATTTAGCATCTTCTTCATATCTAGAAGATATTTGCCAATAAGAAAACCAATCCATCTGAAAACCTTGTTCTTCAAGTTCCTGCTTCGACTTAAATTCAGCCTTTTCATCCATTCATTCATTCTATCTAACAATTCGTCCTCTTCTAAATATTACAGAAGAAAAAGCTTCAATCGTTGAGACCCAGACTGGAATTCTCAGATAATGCTGTTTTTTAATCTTCTCCCAATTCAGTAATAAAGCCTCACGTATATGACGTCTTCTAAAATATCCCTGCATCTTTATTCCCTTGTACCATAAGTAAGCATGCCACCCCATCAACAAATCATGACCTTCTAAATCTAATAATCGAGTATTCCTTCATTTTCCCCTTTCTTTAATCCACCTCAAACCTGAAGCCGCTGGGTGAGGCCATCCGTCACCAGGGCTGGAGGTCTCCTCCGTCTGCTGATGTTATAAGTTTGCATCTCCACCTCTGGGGACCCAGGAGATGCTGTGGCTGCCCTCTCAAGGGTCATGGAGGCTGTGGGGGGAGGGGCTGAATGGGGGATTAGAGGCTTTGGCTGAACCCTGACCAGACCGAAGGATTTTGGGTGTTGGGAGCCCCAAGATGGGGGACTTTAACCCACTTCCTTCTGGGTGGAGTTGCATTGTCCCAGAGACCCAGTTGGCAATTCTGGAGATTCTCCTGGACTAACAGAGAGCAGGTGGCAGTCACGGCTAGGAGAGTGTTTGTAAGACTTTGGATTAGTTGTGGCCACTTTGGCAAATAAATTTAATAAATAACTTAATTTATTAAACAAACAAACAAACAAACGTGTTATTACATCTAATTAAAGGTGTGGTTTCATTTCCAACAAGATCCCAAGAATCATCCGACTCGTGCTGCGTCTGTCCTTCCCGTCTTCTGCATCATTTCTTTCCATGTCCACCACATCTGGCAGAAGGTTCCTTCCACCTCTGGGCGTTTCCAGCATTTATCCCTGTCAGACACGCCTATTTAGGGAATTATTTTTTGGAGACTGCAACTGATCCCAATCAGGAAGGATTTAACGTTTTTCCCTCTTTCAGAATCCCTTTTAATTTCTTGCCGCAATTTACTTTGGAAGATGACTTAAAACACAGAATATTTTCAGGAGTAAAAAGGGATCTTGGCCTGAACTAATCAACTTGGTCTTCTTTTCTGGGCCCTGTTGTGTCTTTCATGTCCATCCTTCTCCTCCTTCCCTCCAGCCAAGCCCACCGTCTCCATCTCCCCCACCAAGATGGACCCCTCTTCCCCCAACACCATCCTCCTCTGCACTGCGACCGGATTTTACCCCGTGGAGATCGAGGTCCAGTGGCTGAAGAACGGGCGGCCGGAGAAAGAGGGCGTGGCCTTTGGGGAGGAGCTCCAGAACGGAGACTGGACCTACCAGCTCCAGGTGATGCTGGAGACCCAGCCCCAACGGGGGGATGTCTACACTTGCAAGGTGGAGCACGCCAGCCTGGAGGCCCCCATCACTGTCCAGTGGGGTAAGAGCCCCTCCCCTCCCTCCCCTCCTGATCTGGGGACCCCACCCTGCCCTGAGAAGGGGGAAAGACCCTCCTTGTGGGAAAAACCAGAATGGAGCCTCCTGGGGGAAGGTGGGCCTGATCCTCCTGCTCAGGTGAGGCTCCTTCTCCTTCCCCAGAGCCCCGTTCCTCCAGCTCTGCCAGGAGCAAACTCTGGACGGGGATCATGGGAGCTGTGATAGGAGTGGCCTTCCTGGCTGTGGGGCTTTTCTCCTATCTGAAGAGCAAGAAAGGTGAGTCTGGGGGGCTGGAGGAGAGGTTGTGGGGAGGCCTCTCATCAAGCTTAGCAGGTGGCCAAGAGGGTCCCCTTGAGGAATATTTGTGGGACCTTCTGTCCCTCAAGTGGTTATTAAGTGAAGATCCTGCAAACTATTATGGGCTATCAAAGGGGATAGGGACTACCCCCCCCCCAATCCTCCAGCCCATGAAGATTTCTGATTGAGTCTTTTTCTCCTTCCAGCAATTCCCATCCAACCTCCTGCAGGTGAGTTTCTCCTCTTCCCCCTCATCTCAAACCCTCCTAGAAGTTATTGGAGGTTTTTAAAATTCCTTAATTGTTCCTTTAAAAAAAAACATACATGGACATTATCTCCTTGCTGTGGATAGAGCAGTTTTTTTGATTTTGGGCAACATTTTTTTATAGAGATCTGAAAAAGTATTGCAATCAAAAACAAAACACGCCCAAATGCTAAAATCTTGCCCAGAATTTTTCCAAGTTTTGGGAAATTGCCAAAGGGAAGGGAAGGTGGGGGCCATTCCTTCCCATTCCTCCCTTGGGGAGGGAGCAGCCCAGGTTTACATTCCCCCACGCATTTTGTAAGCAACCCACCCATTCTGTTAGGCTCACTGTGGAGGGGGGTTCCCGAGGGTATTCAGGCAAATTCCATCCCTGTGGCCATTTCAAAAGGGGCGAATCCTGTGCTACTATGCACTGCAGTATTAAAGGCCACTCCAGCAAATGGCAGGAGATCTGCCCAGCTAAACTGCTGATAATTAACATAGCATCTCAGGTATTGTTCTATCATTGCATTAGCTCATTCTGCAGCTCCGTTCGTACTCGGATGAAAGGTGGAGCTCAGCCCTTGAGATGACCCTATAATCTTAAGGAACTCCCTCCAAAACTTTGCCATGAACTGAACCCCCCCCCCCCATCTGAGATGATCTTTCTTGGCTCCCCATGCAGACTCGTTTGGGTTCATCAGTTGGAACCTTGACAGGCTGTTCTTCCTGACCCCCCCTTCTCCTTGTGAGAATTCACCCAATTTCTGGCCAAATGACCCCAGGCTCCCCACTTTGCTGCCACCCCCATTGTAGTCTCGTCTTCTCTGTTCATATGAAGCATCCCAGCCTTTTCCTCCCTGAGATGGGTGGATTCTCTCTCCATATGTCCTTGGCTATCAACCACCACCCTGCAGTGTGGGTCTGCCTTGGGGGTGGGAGTTGAAAAGGGAGAAAAATATGTTATTTACTCTAAAAGTTTCTCTCTATATTCTAATTTTCTTCCCCATCTCTTTTTCTTCAGCGCTCATGAATTAATCCTGCTATCCAATGCAAAAGCATATTTTTTTATTTAGTCGCTGATGACTCTTTGTCCTGTTTGCAACCTCTGAGAAACGGAAGCTGAAGGTGGCAGGTTTGGGGGAGGAGCAGAATGGCAGCCGGGATTTTCTCCTGCTGAGACACCCCCCCCCCAGCTTCCTTTCAGGGCTCTATTTCTTGTGAGGGAGGGGTAGAGACCATCTAGACTTTCCCCAGGGACACTGGGCTGACCTGTCACTCTATTCCCTTCATCTCTCCTGGCTTTGAACCCACAGCAGCTTCATCTCCATCATTCTTCTTCCGAATCACTTCCCTTCCCTTCGCTTTGCTATAAAAGAATAAAGTTCAGATGTAAGAAAACCCTGGAATCCTTCCTTCCTTCCTCTTTCTCTTCCTCTTCCTCCTCTTCCTCTTTCCTGCCCCCACAGGAGGCTCCTCCCTTTGCTGCCTCTGGATCCACCATCCCGGCTACTTTGGGTCCGAAGTCAGAACTGGTTCGGGAGGAGGATGGGCAGATCCAGGGAGGTGAAGGGGCAGGACCCCCCTTTCTGCTCAGAGGCCCCCTTGCTCTGCTTCCCCTCAAGCCCCCTTTGGAGAAGCAGAAAGCCAGCAGGCACGGTCCTCCCTGAGCATTTGTGGGGAGCCATTGGGGGGCACCCGAAACTCTCCCTAAATTCACCCAGCCATTTCAGCCATTTCTGTCCTTCACAACTGGAGGGTTCTGCCCCATGTTGGCACCCAATGGCTCCCTTCCTCTTTGGTTCTCAGATTCTAATGGAATAGAGTCTCCTGCTCGATGGCATAAATGGTGGAGGCCTGAGCAGGAGGTTGGACTAGATGAACTCCAAGGACTCCATCTGAAGCTGTTCCTGGTGTAGAAGACATTGCCATGGAGGGGAAGACCTGCTCTGTGGGAAAAGGGGGAGAGTTCAATGGGGCAGCCCTGAGTGGAAAATCCCTCCCTTTTCCCCATCACCCATAGATGCCCCTAGACAGCCCTCCAACTGAGCTTCACCTTCTCCAGAGGTCATCCAGACTGACTCTGCAGGAAAAATAGGTGGGATGTGATTGTAGGAATTGTCTGAAATTGCCTGAGAAGATTTGGGCTCCTGTCAACAATGCCTCCCCTTGCAAGACAGTGTGCAAGAACCTGGAGAAGGGACAACACCAAATATACCATTTGCAGAAAACAAATCAGATTTCCCTGAGTGAAAAAAAAATGTGTTGATGATAGATTATTCATTGTTCAGGGGAACTGAACCAGCAATTTGTAGAACAGAGACTCAAACTAGGCTGGTGGGTTTCCCAGGAGCAACTCTCAAAGACGTGACTGAGGGGCTTAGAGAAATAATGAGGTCCACTTTTTCCTCTTTCATGCTGGGAGGAATGAAAAAGTCCGTGGAAAGAGGCTCGGAGCAGGTGGGCAAGGGAGCCAAAGAGTTGGGGGCACAGGGGGATTCCTCTTCCACTCTCCCCATAAAGGGAACCATCCAAGGAGGGAAGTCAACCCTGGCTTAGGGGACGGTTCTCTTGAGGGAAGTTGGGATTCTTGGACCATGGTCCACAACACCCACATGGGGGCTTCTGGCAGGGGATGAGCTGCCCCTCACAAGAACCCAGAAGGTCGGCTGTGGACACCAACTGGCTCGCCTCATCCGAAGGGCTTGAAGTGAGACAGAAGGGAGAGGGAGACCAAGTTTTAGAAGCAGATTCCAAGCTCCAATCTCAGGGGAATCAACCAAATATGGAAAGAAAGAAGGGAAACTCGGAGACAGAGCAGGAGATGTAGAAAGCAAATATGGGGTCAGTCAAAAGGGACTCAGATGCCTCTGCACAGATGTTCATAGTACGAGGAAGAAACGGGGTGAAGGTGGAGCCCAAAGGCAGGTGGGACATTGTTGCAATCCCCAAAACTTCATGGGATGAAACCCAAAATTGGAAGGTGCAAGTAAAGGGATTTAATGCGGAGGAATCACGCAGCAGCTGTCCAAAGGAAGTGGGAGACACGGACACAACCTTGTAGTTTTATGTAAATAAATGTATTTAACATCTACATTCACAGCAGACAAGATAGTCGGGAATGCAGGGAGATTGTGAGGTAAATCTCAACCAGCATTCTGAGCCCATGGAAGAAAAAGGCGGGAAAAAGGGAAACGCCCCCTTTCCACCCAAAGCAACCAATCAGAGGGCAGATCACCTCATACAGGAGCCCGCCCTCACTCGACTACAACGGGCTGTTCTGGACCATTGTTCACTTTCCTCTTCCAGCTACTCCATTGAGTATCTTCACATTTAAAGTGCTCAAAAGAAACAGACCTAATAAAAGAGGAGGCGGAGTTTCACAATATATATATATATATATATAAAAAATAACCACACCACCATAGAAACGCCACAGAAGAAAGAGGAAAACCTCCTTGAAGGCATTTGGGTCGATATAAAAGGGGGGAAAGAGGGATGGGGGAATATTCTGAGCCTCCCAACCAACCAGAGGAAACGGATGAACCAAGCGAAGGCCCGGAGGAAGCTCCCCCCAAGAGTCGTGGGGGGCTTGGACTCCCCTGGCCTCACCTGGGAGGCAGGTTCTGCGCCTGGTGGAAGATGAAAGAGGCTCCTGGGAAACCCAGCAGACCAGAGGCCGCCTTGAAAGCAGCCCCCCCATTTCCCTCCAGACGGGGCCTTGGCCACCAGGGGAGGGGAGACCCTGGACGGGGCCTCCTCCAACCCCCAGGGAGCCTCTCAGGCTGCCCCTCCCCCTCCTCCCGGCCCCTCCGATCCTCTCTCTGGGACGCTCTGGTCAGCACAGAAGCCTTGGGGAATCAGAGAGGACCCAGCAGAGAACTAGGGAGACTGTGGCCGGCAGAAGCCATGGAGGCTCTGTGAGGAGATTCCTTCAAGGGCAGAAATTGGAACTTATTTAAAGAGGCTGCAACAAACTGAACAACACACTGATGTGAACGAATAAGCTTCTACTGTCTCTGCTAATATTCAAAATATAAGGGTTAGGGTCTATCTATCATCTATATCTATCTATCTATCTATCTATCTATCTATCTATCTATCTATCTATCTATCTATCTATCTATCTATCTATCTATCTATCTCTCTCTCTCTCTCTCTCTATCTATCTATCTATCTATCTATCTATCTATCTCTATCTATCTATCTCTATCTATCTATCTATCTATCTATCTATCTATCTATCTATCTATCTATCTATCTATCTATCATCTATCTATCTATCTATCTATCATCTATCATCTATCTATCAATTTATATAGCCACCCATCTCACAACAAGTGACTCTGGGTCACACACAACAAAGCTAAAAACAGGTATTTACATGAAAGGATTAAAAAACATTCAAAGCAATAAAAATATTTTAAAAAGAAGGAATATAAGGCAAACAGTCAGTTTTTTCAGCACCATTGTAACTTCAAACGGTCACTAAATGAGCCGTTATAAGTCAGGGACTCCTTCCTTCAATGGGCTTTAACTGATGGAGAAAGGACTAGAGAACTATCAGGAGGTGGTGGGGAAGGGCCCCTTCAGCCACTTCCAGTGGGCCAGAGGACCTTGTGGCTGCCCCACCTGCAGACTCAGCCATGGGGCGGAGGAGGGGAGTCCCTGAGCTGCCCTGATGGAGAATGGAGGCTTGTTGCCTGCTGGATCCTGGCCAGTTCCTCAGTTCCGCTTCGGAGGAGCCCAACGCTTCAGGCTGGGGAAGCGAAGCCCAAGCGCCTCTGCAGCTGTTGGGGGCTGGAGAAAGAAACTCTGTGTGGGTGTGGGTGTGGGTGTGTGTCTCTATCTCTGTGGGGGGGGGGAGTATGTGGGGGGGGGGTGTCTGTCGCCTCCTTCAGCTGCAGGAGGGGATCCAATTCTGGTCTGCTGAGGCTGGTGCTGCCCCCCACCCCCCCAATCCCAGGAAAGGATCCAGGCCACCTCAGGATAGGCGCCCTGTGGGATGTCTGCCTGCTGCAGCTGGGAGAGGGTTGGGGCTCTGATCTGGCCTCACCAACCATTAGCTGGTATTTGATCCTCAGCCCTCAACAGCTGGCAGCTGCCCAGCCTCCAATGCCCTCACCCAGCTGAGAGAGATCATCCTGGTTAGCCTGAGGATGGGAGACCACCAGGAAGCATCTGGGCTGCTGTATAGGCTGAAACTCCTCCAAGACAAGGAGGGTGAAGCTTCAGGTCCTCCTCGAACTCGCCTCCCTCAAAAGATTCACTTCCCATTCTTCTCCCTGGAACTCTCCCCCTCCCCCCTTTCTTAGTTCCCGCCGTTTGGAAGACCTCGTGGGAACCCAATTCCCCTTGTCCAGAGAGAGGGGAGAAGGTTAAAATGAGTGGGGGTCTCACCTTCCTTGGTCCTTGTCCCCACCTCTAAACACAGTGGCCTTTTAGCCTTTCCCACCTTCCCGAGGCTCAGGGCCCAAGGGAGGAAATTGGGGGTCTCCAAGCCCCTCTGTACGCTCCTCCCCCAGGAACCCTCCCCCCTTTCCTGCCACCCTCAGGTGCCTGAGGAAGCCCGACCCCCAGTCCTGCATCAGGAGGGAAGAAATGTTGCCCATGCAGAACAGGATGGAAAACTGGGGGTGGGAGGGAGTGGGGAGGGAACGAGGGGGGAGAGTGAGGGAAGAGGAGTGGAGGGGTGAGAGGGGGAGGAGAGTGAGGGTGAGGGAAGAGAGTGAGGGGGAGGGGAAAAGCGAGGGGGGAGTGAGGATGGAGAGGGGGGAGAGGAAATGAGGCGGAGGGAACAGCAGCAGTGCGGAATTCTATTTCTGACTTCCAGAAAGTCAAACATGCGGCCCAACCAATGAAAAATGGAGCTTTGTGAGCGTCATCCGTCTCCAGGCAGAGGATTCACGACAGGGTCCTTTGGAGGAGAAGATTCTCGGAGGGGCCGGGAGATGTTCTGCTGTTCAACATCCGGAGGGGAGCCGGCTCTCTAACATCTGCAGGGCAAAGTATTATCTTTAAGGGGTGGGTGTGATCTGGATAAGCCCTTCTTCACATGATGGAGGGATCCAGCCAACCAACACTTCGGTCGATGAAAACACAGAGACTTTATTAAAAGAAAATAATAAGATCAATCTTGCAAAATAGAGGGGGATCCCAGCAGAGACCTCAACAAGGAGTTTGAGCCTGGAAGCCACACCTGAAGTTTCAAAAGGATTCCATTGGATAGATCCCTATCCCCACCCCCCCACACCCCTCCTCCATCAGATCCAGTGACCGATCCCGGCTAATCCGAGGCGCCTTTTAGAGAGGACAGGATCTCTTTTCTCTAATGACGGATTCCTCCCCAAGGCTCTTTCCTCTCTCTCGTGCAGGGCGCTTCCAACTTGGCCACTTTCTAACTTCTATACCTCCATCCTCTTTTCTTTTTGAAGTTTCTCCTCTTCCTCCCTCCCCTCAACCCCTCCCCCACCCCAGGTTCTAAAAACCCTTTAATTCTTCCCTTTTCTTCACAAAAAAATGTTCCTAAACAAATCGAACGGCCCTCGAACTCTCCCTGCAGGGCCTCTGTGCTCCAGACGTAGGAAAGTGTTGAAATTTCAGCCAGATTTTCCTTACGCAAAACTCCACAACAAGGTGCCATCAAACACTAAGACAGGCTCCTCCCTTTGCTGCCTGCCCCATGGCCCCCCCATCTTCCTGGTTAATAGGAAACCTCTGGAGGGAGGGAGGGAGGGGGGCTCCCCTTTGATTAAATCCCTAATTAAGTCAATTAGGGACAATTTCCCTCTTCTCAAGGTCCCCCTGGAGCCCCCCTTTGCAGCCCCACGGCTGAACTCAGACTCCCCCCCTTGGAAGTCCCAGGGGAGGAGATGGGGAGGCATCATCTGGCCCCACCCAGCCTTTTCCTCCCTGAAAGGGGCGGAGCCTCCCTCCCTCCGGTCCCTGCCTATCAACCACCCCTGCAGTGTAGGCCTTCATGGGGGGAGGGGTGAAAGGAAGGGATCCGTTTTTCCCCATGGATTCTCCAGAAACATTTACACCAAAGATTTTATTTCATGTTCTAATTTTCTTCCTCATCTTTTTTCTCCCAGAGAACTCATGAGTTAATCCGATGCAAAAGGATTTTGGTTTTTCTGCAGCTGATGAATTTCTGGCTTTTCCTGCAACCTTTGAAAGACGGAGGCTCCACCTGGCAGGTTGGTGAGAAGAATCCCGGATGGAGCTTCTCCTGCTGAGGCTCCCGGCTTCCTCTCTTTCTTCGGAGGGAGGAGGGAGGAGAGGCCATCTAGTCTGGCCCAGGCTTGCCTGTCGCCCCAGACCCCCCAACCAGCAGAGACCCCCCACTCACAGCAACGGCTGCCACCCTCCAGCTGAGCCCCTCTTGCCCTGAGCCAAGGCCACCAGATCCAGGGAAATCCCAGAGGATCCAGGGATCTTCAGCCAGCCTGGGATCCCCCATTCTTGAGAGGTGACCCAGCCTGGTCAGCAGCTTCCCCCACAACCTTTATGAGCCCCCCAAGAAAACCACACAACTCCCCTCACTCTGGGAAGGAGGAGCAGAAAACGGGTCGCTTGAGAGACGCTGGGAGGGCAGAGAAGCCATCGAGGGGGAGGGGGAAACTCAGCCCCCCCCCCATATTTGTATCTCAGCAAAGGCTCTGCTGAACAGACATGCAGGTGTTCACACACACACACACACACACACAGGAGAGTCTCTCCTTGGAGAAGCAGCAATGAAGGCCCTTCAGTCACCTGAGACCACCTAAGAGGCCTTTTCCAGCACTCCCCACTCAGCCCCACGGCCGCCCCACAGTCCTCCCTGCCTTCCGGTCCTCTGGACAGCAGAGATTCCAGGACTCTTGCACAGCCTGGGGGGCTGCTGGGGGCCCCACTTCATGTCCTGGGGGTCCCCAACAGAGCCGTGTGTGGCCCCCCCACTCCAGAGCTCCTCCCCCTCAGAAAAGGGCCCTGACGTAGAGTTGCCAGGTGTCCACTATTTGAGTGGACAGTCCACTTTTTTTACATTATGTTCACTATTTTTTTTCACAAAGTAGTGGACATTTTTTTTATTCAAAAGCTTTATGATGAAATCGTATGTGATCTAAAGCTGTGCAGCCTAAGAGAATAAGGACAGGAGAATCGCGTTTTGTCTTTTTTTTCATAAGTTAGAATGAGACAAAGATCGAATATCCATTGAACGCTAAGCTATTTCAATCTAATTCCTCGCAATAATCCTCCAACTTTAGAAGAAATGACGAACATCTGGTTATGATCCCCATGGCCAGAAAAACCTCCACCCAACACTCCCTTCGGTGGAATTTCTGCCTTAGAAGAAGTTTATGCTCCTCTGCAGGGCGATTCATCCCTTGATAAGTGGACGGACCTTTTCAAGGAAGAGCCACTCCGAGGTTACTGAAACTGTTCCAGGATTGTGCATCAATTCCAGTATCAAATGCAAATGTTGAACGTATTTTCAGCATCATGGGAAATTTGTGGACTGACGAACGTAACCGACGGCTTGTACCATCAGTTCGAAGTGAACTTTGTATATTTTTTAATATTTCTCAACGTTGTCCTGAAATTAAAGAATTATTCCTTAAACACACAGAATTGATCAAAGCTGCGCAGTCAAATAAAAAATACACACGACAGCAAAGTAAAATGTAATTTAATATTTTACATATTATTATAATATATTTGATGTTTTGAATTTGAAGTAAAGTTTTGAAGTGATTATTTTAATACGTGTTAAAATGTTTGTAAGAAAATATATAATTTAATTGTAAAAAAAAAATTTTTTTTTACTACTTAACCCCTGCCCGCCCCCCCCCACTTGTCTGCTATTTTTGAGAAGCAGACCTGGCAACCCTAGCCCTGAGTTGGAGCAGAAATATTCTTTCTGCTCCAACTCAGGAAGCTGAAACTGGCCAAGGAGCTGCTGATCCAGTTCTACAGAGGAATTACTGAGTCTGTCATCTGCACCTCCATAACTGTCTGGTTTGGCTCTGCAACCCCACAAGACAGACAGAGACTTCAGAGGATGATTAGAAGGGCAGAAAAAACAATGGCTACCAACCTGCCTTCCATGGAGGACCTGCACTCTGCACGAGTCAAAAAGAGGGCTGGGAAAATATCTACACACCCCTCACATCCTGGACATAAACTGTTCCAACTCCTGCCCTCAAAACGAGGCTATAGAGCCCTGCACACCACAACAACTAGACACAAGGAGTTTTTCCCCAAATACCATCACTCTGGTACACAAATGATTCCCTCAACACTGTCAAACTATTTACTACATCTGTATTACTATTACTATTACTCTTCTCATCGTTCCTATCACCCATCTCCTCCCACTTAGGACTGTATGACCGTAACCTTGTTAGTTGTATCCTTACGATTTATATTGATATTGTTTCCTGATTGCTTATTTGTTCCCTGTGACTATCATTAAGAGTTGTACCTGGTGATTCTTGGAGAATGTATCTTTTCTTTTAGGTACACTGAGAGCCTATTTGCACCAAGACAAGTTCCTTGTGTGTCCAATCACACTTGGCCAATAAAGACTTCTGTCCTATCCTATCCTATCCTATCCTATCCTATCCTATCCTATCCTATCCTATCCTATCCTATCCTATCCTATCCTATCCTATCCTATCCTATCCTATCCTATCCTAAAAGACAAGATACATTCGTCAAGAATCACAGGGCACAACACCCAGGGACCGTCATACGGTACAATAAGCAATCAAATCATCCTGGGAAACAATCAATATCAATATAAATCATGAGGACGGAAGCAACAAAGTTTCAGTCTTGGAGTCACAAGTGGGGAAGGGGGAACTCATCCAATTTGCAGATGAGGCTAAGTTGGCAGGAGAAGCCAAAACCCCAGAAGAAAAGCTCAGGATCCATATGGATCTGCAACTGGTCCCTCCCCCTCCATGCTGGTCCCCTTTTCCTCTCTTCCCTCCCCTCCTTCCTCCATCAGAGCCTCCCCCAGAGAGCAGGGAGGGTCTCCCCACAAAGGGTCCCAAGAGGGAGAATGTGGGTCCTTTGAGTGACATTTCTCCTCCATCTGTTTCATTCCTGGGCTCTCCAGGGTCTCCTCGGGAGTCGGGAAGGGCCCCTTCAGCCACTTCCAATGGGGCAGAGGACCTTGTGGCTGCCCCACCTGGAGGCTCAGCCATGGGGCGGAGGAGGAGAGTCCTTGAGCTGCCCTGATGGAGAATGGAGGCTTGTTGCCTGCTGGATCCTGGCCAGTCCCTCAGTTCCGCTTCGGAGGAGCCCAACGCTTCAGGCTGGGGAAGCGAAGCCCAAGCGCCTCTGCAGCTGTTGGGGGCTGGAGAAAGAAACTCTGTGTGTGTGTATTTGTGTGTGTGTGTCAGAGAGAACTCAGAGAAAATCGCAATATTTCGGGGTTGGAAGCATGAAAGGGGCCCAGAGGTTCTGCCTGGGTCAGGGGAGGGATGGAGGCCCCACAGAGGCTGCCTGGATCTGGGGCTGACTTTGTGTGAGGGGCTGTGTCAGATACACAACTGTGGGGCAGATGCAGAGTCTGCCGCCTCCTTCAGCTGCTGGGGGGGACCTGGCTTTGGGCTGCTGAGGCTGGTGCTGGGCCAGGGGGGAGTTGGACCCCTCCAGCCCCCCATCCCTGGAAAGGATCCAGGCCGCCTCTGGACCCCCAAAGCTCTTGAAACAGGATCCGGAATTCAGGATCTGTCTAAGCTGCCTTTGTGTGACTCACAGGAACCCAAATCTCCCCCAAAGACTAGAAAAAAAGTTTTCTATGGATGAAGTGAAAGAGGAGTAGAAGAAACAGAAGGTCTCTTTTGGGATAGTTTGGGTGTGTGTGTGTGGAGATATTTCCAGACTGTGATGGTTAAAAGTCTCCTTTTCTCTCAGTATCCTTGCAGGCAAAACGTTGAGTTCCCTGGCAAAGAACAAATGGCCGGAAGGGAGAATCTGCTCCTTCCTAAGATAAAATGTTTCTGAGATTTATGGAGCTTAAAGGTCTATTTCAAATCAAGGCAGAGATTTGGAAAAGTGGGGAAAGCTGCATTTATTTGGAAACGATATTTCTCTTCAAGAGATGTTTTGTACAAACACACATACAAAAGTTGGAGGGAGTTGTCGAAAAAAAACGTCCTCAAAATTTCCAGGGAGGAAAAAGTGCCTTCTCAGAGGGTCCCCTGAGAATTGGGGGGAGGGGACGGAGGAAGAGCTGCTGCTGAGGCGGGGGAGCTCCCTGAATTCTGGGCTTGGGCCGGAAGAGAAGGGGGGATGGGGGGGTCTTGGCTGGGCTCTGGGGGGGGGGAAACTCCACTTGGGACAATTCCTGGAGGGGAAGACAAACTGGAGTCCCACTCCTGCCCTTGGGATCTCCCTCACTCACTTGGGATCTCACAAGCAGATCGTGGAGTGGGGCAGCGTCTCCAGGGATCACCCCTCAACTGACAGAAGGTGAAGCCCTGAGAAAGTCGATCAGCCTGGAAGGGAAAATGGGATACTCTGAAGCCTCCGAGGGGGATCCGACCTGGAAGGGATCAGGAGGGATTTCCTGAGCCTGAGAACCAATGAATCAATGGAGCAGCCCCCCACCTGGAATTGTGTGGGGAGGAGGGGGGCTGCATCCCTGGAGGCCACAGGGTTGGACTAGATGATCTCTAAGGTCCCTTCCAGCCTTTGAGTCTCTCCATCGCCCCCCCCCGCCTTCCACCCCCCCCCCTCCTGCTTGTGGGGGGAGGGGGAAGAAAGCCTGGGACTGTCCATCAAAGAAGAAGCTGCCGGAGACCCTGCAGACTCTGGGCTGAACCCAAGACAGGCTCCGCTCCAGCAGTCCTTCAGGGGGTGATTCTCCCCCCCTTCTGATTCCCCCCCTCCCCCATTGAGCTCAACAGCAGCCAAACCACCTTAAACCCCACAGTGCTGGGGGTAAGACCTCCCCTCCGGCAGCCCCTGTGCCAGGACCGAAGGGGGTCAAAGGTCAGAGGCTTCCCTGGGGGCCAGGAAATGGGATTGGTGTCCGGAGGGGTCAGGGTGTGTCCGTGTCCACAGTCACCAGCTCATCCCCGCCCCCTGCAGAGTCCAGATGCTGCTGGGGGCTCCCTCCCTCCCCCCAAATTGAGCCTGGCTCCTCTTTGCCCTCCTGGAGTCTTAGCAGCCCCAGCCTGGATTCCCCCTGGGCACTGCGGGAACTCAAAGGGCATCTAGTCCACCAGGCAGCATCTGCCCACAGCCAGGAGTTCCATCCTGAGGGTGCTCAAGGCTTGACTCAGCTTCTCTTCTTCCCAGGTGGGTAAAAGGAGGACCCAGATTGTTGGGGGCGAGAGGCTGACTCTGTATACCGCTTAGAGAGGGCTGTAAAAGCCGTGTATAAAGCGGTGTATAAGTCGAAGGGCTGTGGCTATCTAGGGAAGCTCCTCAGTGCCAAGGCGAGGGGGGTCTCCTGCCTGTTTCTAGGCCCTGGCAGAGTTGGTGTCTTTCCCTCCTGGGTGGAGCCTTGATTGGAGTTCTTGTTTCCTGCCTTCCTGTTTGTCTGGTGCTGATCCCTGCTTATCTCTTGGCTGTTGGAGGGGAGGTGTGTCTTTTTCTTCCCTTCCGAGGTTTATTATTGTCTTTTTCCAATGGTGTGATCGAAATCTGATTTATCTCTCTGGCTCTGTTGAAAACGAGAGGTTTTCCTTTTGGGATTCCTGGACAAGGAACCTGAAATATAAATTTATGACTTTATTACTGCGCATGCTGACTGCAGCAAGAATTCCTTATATGCAAAAATGGAGAGAAACCTCCATCCCCAGGATGGACTAAGGGATGGAATGAAAAATAAACTTTTTGACCAGAGGAAAGGTTTATTCCTAATCCTAACCCTACCTGGAAGCTTTGTGCAGGAAAAAAAATGAAATCTGGAGTTTTTGGATTTACTGATTAAATTAAGTTGTTGGTATAGAAATGGTTAATATTTACTTACAGAAGAATTAAAAACCGAGGCTCCAATTTCATTTTGTATTTTATTATGCTGGGAAAAGTTTTTTCCTCTCTTTTTTCCTTTTGCTCTTTATCCCCCACTTCTCCTTCCCCTTTCTTTCCCTTTCCCTTTCTTTCCCTTTCCCAATTCCTTATTCCTTTTATTTTCTATTTTATGCCCTTATAATCTTAATAAAAAATAAATAAAAAGGAGCCTTTTGTTTTAGGGGCGCTTCCTGTTCCACAGTCAAAATTGGCAAATCTTATTTTTTATTGCACAATCAGATGGCAAAATTTCTTCCAAAATGTCACTTTATATATTTATCTGCTGAAAGTAGAGATTGTGGTGCATTATGGCGAAGATGTGGCCGTTCTCCGAGGAAAGGAGCGGGAAGCGGAGGAGAAAGGGCCGAACTTCATTCCGGGATCTTCATCCGGGGCTGCTTTGCTTGGAAAAGGGGGATCCCGACCCCCAGAAAGGAAGAGGGGGATTCCTCCACAACCGGGGTTCAGGAGCGGGAAATCTGAGGGAGCCGGTCCGTCCAGACGTTCTCAGCAAGGGAGACGCGTGTTTCAAGGAAGGAAAACGCCCTTTTCTCTTGGAAAGCCAAGAGATCCCTACGGAGATTTCCCCGTGAAGGGGGAGGATCCGGCTGGATTAGGAGGGATCCCTGCAGATCCCCTCCGCCTCTTCCTGCGTGGAGTGTCAGCTGAGGGTTTTCCTGGCTTCCCTTCGGATTGGGGGGAGCGTGTGGCCCCCAAGTCCCGGCTGGCTGTGGGGCTGCACCTCCCCCCTTGTCCTCCAGCGCAGCTGCTGGGGGCTCCCTCCTCCCCTTCTGAGCCCCGAAGGACCCTCGAGCTCTGGCTCCACTTTGCCCTTCTGGGCTCTCGGCAGCTCCAGCTTCGGCTCCTTCTGGGCACTCTGGGAACTCAAAGGGCATCTAGTCCAGTCCAGGCGCCCAGATTAAGGATGAGAATAATGGGGGGAGGGGGGGCAAAAGAAAGATGACATTCTCCCCCGGAGCTGGCATGAAACAGACCCCAAAATTGCAGCCCCCCAAGACTGAAGGGATCCCCCCCCCCTTTCTCCGTTTCTGTCTCTGCGCGGAACTATCTCCTGTATCGGGTGAAGTCAAGGGAGGCTCTGCCCGGAGACCGATGACGCTGCAAAAGGGAGGATTCCCATTGGTCCCCCTGCTCTTTGAGGGCGCTCCCTCTTCCGAAGTCAGGTGAAAACTCCTCCCCCCCATCAAGACCCTCCGATTCCTCCTCTGGGGCTGGGAGCCCCTCCGTCTCTCTCCTCCCTTTGGGGCGCTTGTGGGGCAGCGTCCATGGCTCTGGCTGGGCTCCCCCTGATGCTGCTGCTGGGGGCGCTGGCCCGGATCCCCGGAAGCGAAGGGGGGAAGGAGACCCCCGGTAAGGAGGGGGCTGGGCGGGGGAGGAGGGGGCTGGGAAGGACCCCCGGAGGGGGGAAGGAAGCCGATGGGTCTCCAGGGCCTCCACCAGCCTCGATCTCTGCGTGGTCTCCTCGCCCTTCCTCCCCACATCCCCCCCCCAGGAGGATGGAGAGGGACCCTAATCCTAACCCTTCCCCCATGTAGCCAGGTGGGGGTCGCACCTCTCTCGCCCCTCGCCCAGGGTCTGGGTGGGAGGGGGCTGCATGAAAAGAGGAAGGGGAGGAAAAGCGAAAGCGAAAGAGGGAAAAGAGGCATTTGAGCAAAAGTCTTTTGGCTTCTTCAGAAACTTCTGTTTTTCTCCTGAATCTCAGATTGGAGGCTCTGGAGGTCGGGCAAGAGGGGGGCTTCCGACCCTTCTGGGGAGCCCCAGAATTTGGGGAGGAGACCAAGAACCCCCATAATCCCCCTGGAGGGGAGGGGGAAGGGAGGGAGGAGGATGTTGGGGGTCTCTTGTGAAGAGAGCAGGAGACCCTCCCTTTGAGAGGCTCTTGGGGGTCTTTTTGGGGGGG
>CM075959.1:272992632-273342632 GCA_038048745.1 Coluber constrictor foxii | reverse complement strand
GAGCCCAGGCAGGCAGGTAAGGAGTGACTGGGAGGGGAGGGTAATAGGGGCCGGCTAGGCACCCCTCAACGTGAGTGACATTAAATTGGCCATGCCCACCAAGTCACATGACCAGCTAGCCATGCTCACCCAACCAGTCATTAGGCAGATTACATTAGTGGTCCGCAGGATTTAAAATTATGAATTTAGTGGTCCCTGAGGTCTGAAAGTTTGGTGACCCCTGCTTTAAATCACTTTCACGAAGCATTTATACAGTTTTCCAACCACAACTCTAAAATCACATCTTTGCTGTATATTACAAAAGATTGCAAAATAATAAAGTTTTTACAACGTTGGAAAGATGTGATATTCTTCCTTTTTAAATGGACTGAAGAGGATCCCACCCACTGACTGGTAAACTTGCTTCAAGCATTTGTTCATCCATCCATCCATTCATTCATTTATTCATTCTCTCTACATGGGGCTACCCTTGAGGTGCACTCGGAGGCTCCAGCTGGTCCACAATGCGGCCACGGGGGTGATTACGGGAGCAACCTGGCGCTCCCATATAACACCTCTCCTGCGCGAGCTGCACTGGCTCCCGGTGGTCTTCCGGGTGCGCTTCAAGGTGTTAGTTCTCACCTTTAAAGCGCTCCATGGCATAGGGCCAGGGTATTTGCGAAACTGCCTGCTGCTACCAATAACCTCCCACCGGCCAATACGCTCACACAGAGAGGGCCTCCTCAGGGTGCTGTCGGCCAAACAATGTTGGCTGGCGGCCCCCAGGAGGAGAGCCTTCTCTGTGGGGGCTCCTGCTCTCTGGAACGAGCTACCTCTTGGGATACGATTGATCCCGGATCTCCGCACTTTCCGTAAGACCCTGAAGACCTACCTATTTCAACAAGCCGCCTAACCCAAAGGGTTTTTTAATGGGGTTTTTTAAATTGTATGGACTGGTTTTTAAAATTGGAATTTTATGGATTTGGGGTTTAAATTGACTAGCCAAGAATTTAATTCATTTTAGTTTTCTTATAGCTTTTGTACTTTATGTACAGTCAGGTCCAGAAATATTGGGACATCAACACAATTGTAACATCTTTGGCTCTATACACCACCACAATGGAGTTGGAATGAAACAAACACAATGTGCTTTAACTACAGACTGTCAGCTTTATTTTGAGGGTATGTACATCCAACTCAGGTGAACGGTGTAGGATTTACAGAAGTTTGCACACGTGCCTCCCACTTGTTAAGGGACCAAAGGTAATGGGACAGAATAATAATCATAAATCAAACTTTCCCTTCTTAATACTTGGTTGCAAATCCTTTGCAGTCAATCACAGCCTGAAGTCTGGAATGCATAGACATTACCAGATGCTGGGTTTCATCCCTGGTGATGCTCTGCCAGGCCTCTACTGCAACTGTCTTCAGTTCCTGCTTGTTCTTGGGGCATTTTCCCTTCAGTTTTGTCTTCAGCAAGTGAAATGCATGCTCAATGGGATTCAGGTCATGTGATCGACTTGGCCATTGTAACAAGTGACATATCGAGACTTTTTTCCCCTTCCCTAATCCAGGCGGGAGCAGGCCCAGCACGTGACACATCTGGATCGCGGGCTGCAAGTTCGACAATCCTGTTTTAGAGAGTCATTGAGACCACTTGGAGGTTGATCTCTGCCCTCGGGATCACCTGAGTAGTGCAAATGGGGGTGGAGCCTTTTTGGAACTGCTGAGAGGACTGTGTTGAGGACTGGAGATAGATGATGTCATATCCCTCACCCTCACCCCAATCTGGGAAGTCTTGTCTCCTCTGAAGATGCATCATCTTAATATAACTATCTCATTTCTTATCTTGTCCTTCACTAGCTTCATGACAATTTAAAATATTAATTAATTTATTTTACACTTTGATAATTATGTTAAATTAGTCTTACATTTTTGTATGTTTATTTCTTCTGATTTTAAATAACCTTAATTGTCAAAAGAAGCATACAAACTCAATAATAACTGCAATAAATAATTAAGTGTTATGAGCCTAAGAAACTACTTCATGATCAGATACTGACTTTTATCATTAAATGTTCCTTAGTATTTAGATCTGGTCTCAGGATGATAATGTAGCACTTGGGGAAGAAGATGCAGCCCAGCAGGCCAGCCCCAGAAGCCAAGAGGGAGAAAACCTGCACGGCCACCATGTATTTCCCTTTGGTGCTCAAGTAGGTGGGCAGGAAAGAGATCCAGACACTGCAGAAGACCAGCATGCTGAAGGTGATCAGTTTGGCTTCGTTGAACGCCCCAGGCAGGTTCCTGGCCAGGAAAGCCACTGTGAAGCAAATGGCAGCAAGGAAACCCATGTAACAGAGAACGACATAAAACATGGTGACGGAGCCTTCATTGCACTGAAGGATGATCTCTCCTGATTGGGAGTGCAGGTCAAAATCAGGAAATGGAGGAGAAACTCCCAGCCAGATTGCACAAATTACAATTTTTCCAGCAGAACCAGAAAGGATGATGGAGTTGGCCAAGCTCTTCCCCAAACATCTCCTCACCCTGTTCCCTGGTTTCGTGGCCAGGAAGGCCAGCACCACCATGATTGTTTTGCCTAACACACAAGACACAGCTACTGAGAAGCTGATGCTGAACATTGTTTGTCGGAGAAGGCAGGTGGCTTTCCTTGGTCGGCCAATGAAGAAAAAGGAGGACAAGAAGCAAAGCAAGAGGGAAACCCGGAGGATGAAGGACAGGTCACGGTTGTTAGCTTTGACAATGGGAGTTTCTAGGTATTTAAGGAATATGACTAAAACAAGGCCTGTTGTTAGAAACAAGAATACAGCAAAGGAGACCAGGATGATGCCCAGGTGTTCTTCATAGGACAGGAAGGTTATTCTTTTGGGGATACACTGGATTCTGTCATCAGTGGGATATTTGTCATCTGGGCACTTGGTGCATTTTTCAGTATCTGAGAAAACAATAAGTAATATTATTTCTATCGTCTCTTCTTTCATATTCCAAGAAAGACCTTCTTTCAATGGCAGCTGATACGGAGAGACAGGAAAGCCTGAGTTCCTCTGGTGTCACTCACCTTCCTGTGTGGAGATGGTCCCCTCTGGACAAGGAATACAATCATAGCAGCAAATGGGTTCTTCTTTCCGAGCCCGTTTAACAAACCCAGGGTGACATATCTCTACACATTGGGACTGAGGCAGAGACTAAACAGAAAAACAAAATATCTGTCAAATTTTTATTTATTAGATCCATTGATTAAAATAAAATAAAATGGTGCTTAAGAAAGACACTTCTGAGCAATAGATCAGGAAAAGATAAAACATTGTAAAGCCCCTCTCCTTTGAAAATAATCCAAATCTTTGTTCCAGTTAACATATAAAGAAAAAATTCCTCACCGATTCCTCCTCCTGTGGTGGACAGTCCTCACCTCACCAGGACTGTCCACCACAAATGAGGTATTATTTAGTTATATCTGTACATTTATATTTCCAATTCATACAGCTGCCATGCTGGTGAAATAAGATTAAAGATTACTGCCTCATTTCTAGAACTATAGTGAGGATGAGTGGAGGGGAAATCATGAGAACATGTCACACAAAAAGGGTAAGCAAGGCATGTTTTTCTGCAGCCTGTGGGACACGAGTATGAACCCTGTGTGGGAAAGGGATATTTCTAAGGCCAAGTGAGGGATTCAAGATAAGGTCCTTTCCATTGAAGAATCACAGTTTTGTTTTTAGTCACTACTTGTGTCCAACTCATTCAGCCCCCAACAACCATAGCACTCCAGGACTCCCTGTCCTCCACTGCCTCCCAAAATTAGAACTACAATTAGATGACATTAAAAGAGAGACCCACATTTATTTACTACTTAAATTTGGAGAATTCTTTGTTTCAGTGGAAGACTTAAGGTAGCTAACAATCAAGTTAAACAATAGCATTCAAGGCGATATTAGATGGATTAAAAGCCAAAGATCAAATCTAAGTAGCATTTCACTACAAATTGATCTGCATTGTCTCATTATTTCAAGAGATAAGAAAGTTTTTAATTTTCAGTCCTTCATTTTTTCTAGTTTAAGGCATTATATCGTATTGGACAAATCATTGTGTTTCCATATTGATTGAACACCTTGGATGACTTTCCTAGCAGTAGGAGGTCTATCCCAGTGGGGTGAAACAAAGGTATGAATAACTCTTTTCAGATATGTGCTGTTAAAAATATCTGAGCTTGCTCTTTCAGGGGACCCTAACACCAACCAAATAGTTTGAGAAAAGTTGTAAATATTTTTCAACTACCTTGTTGAGCAACTTTAGCCGTAAAAGAGCATCTTGGTCAATAATCAGCCTTTGTCTTTCAAAACTCCCCAGTTGCTCTTTGATGGGGTCCTCCTCAGGAAAAAGCAACCAACTTATGATATTCAGATCTGCTGCTACATTTCCACTTTGGTCCAAGTACAGTTTCTCCCTGGAAAAATTGCAAAACTCATTCTTCTCCAGAAAGGGATGGAACTAGAATTGAAACATCCAGGAATTTTGAAAGCAACTTGAAACATCCTAAAAGGAGGAGCCATTTTAAAGCTGAACTAGTGAATAAGAGATGTTCAGTCCCCTGTACACTATTTGCCTGAATAGGAAAAACACTTAGACTTATATACCACTTCACAGTGTTTTTACAGCCCTCTCTAAGTGGTTTGTGGAATCAGTATATTGCCCCCAACAATCTGGGTCCCCATTTTACCAACCTTGGAAGGATGGAAGGCTGAGTCAAACTTGGGCTGGTCAGGATCGAACTCCTGGCAGTGAGCAGTGAGTTAGGATTAGCGTTAGAATTAGCATTAGCATTCACATAAATGGCATAGCTAAATGCAAAGACCGAGTAGCCATCATTCTGGAAAGCTTTAATTGGATTCCTGCAGGGAGGAGGGGTTAAGCAAAATGCTCCCAGGTTTAGCTGAAATTTATGAATATAAAATTCTATCATGCTAATTACAAACCCTTGAATACAGGAATTTATTTACAATGTATACATTTTAAATAATTTTATAATAGCAGTGTTTAATATCAAAATATAATTGTCACAGTGCCTGCTCTTTGGAACATAATCCTGTGAACTAAATCTGGCCTCCGCTTGGCCAAACCTGTTGGGTTTTTGTAGAACAATAGTTTCTTAAAATTCAGCATTGGATTTTTTTCTAAATAGGAACTAGGTTTGATGGATCCTTGTCAGGACCCCATACCTGCCATGGCTCTAGCCTTGCAGCACCCAATCTCTCTTTCTTCTCTGTTTTTCTCCTCCTAGATATTGAGGAATATGCAACATTCAAGACATGGGCCAGAGTCTTAGCAACACTATAAAAACGGTGCTCATTTTGTATTTGAGTTCTATTCTTTTTCTCTTGCATGTCCAGTGGTGCTATCTGGTTGCATCATCTCCGGCCCTTGACAGAAAGGACATGCTTTGAAAAAGAACAGTGAAAAGACTGGTCTTCAAATTTGGACTCCTTAAAAAGATTGGGTTGAAAGGCGTCATCATTTGGCCATTTTTTTTCCTGAAAAGCAAAGACCCAAATGCTATGGATATGTTTGAAAAGTGTATGCCTTTTCATTAACATTTTCTCCACAATTGTGGTAATCCAGACTTTCCCTTCAATGGGTCCTGGCAAACTTTCAATTGCTAAATGGATATGGCGAACTCTATCCGCAAGGGAAGCAAATTCTATGAAGTGAACAAAGACATTGACTTTTCTCCACTTAGAGATGGCATTTCTGAGAGGTTCTGTATGTCTAGTCATTGAGATTACCACACAAATTCCATTTCTGACAAGCATAGGAGTGAAAGTTCTCATGAAATTCTCTCCCTCCTCTGTGTCTGTGGAAAAGAGACCAATCAAAGTCCATCTGAAATGGAGGAGGAGTTGGACAATTCCTGGATACTGGATCCCATTTTTGGGAAGCATCTGATGGAAAAAAGGCATTTGACTTTTATCACTCAGAGCCTCTGAAACAATTCCATAACTGATCTGAAGAAGCAATGAAGAATGGTGTATTATGGTTAGATCAGATCAAGTCCAAAATGGAAGCTTTTAAGACATCCAGTGTGTTTCTCAGAAACATATTACAATAGTCTATTGCTCTTAACCCTTAAGCCATATCAAGATAAAGAATACAAAATGCAGAATACTAGCAAGATTGAATATAATTATTTGTCCAATCTAGGGTCTAAGATTTTCTCTTTTCTAATAAAATTGACATTCAGATAATAGACATGCTATGTGTTCTATCTCTAGAGCACTGCAAATGCAAATCGGTTTATTTTAGAGATTTGCTTAAATGTTCCATATTTAACATTGTGTCCAGCTGCTCAAGTCTTACTTGGGTAAATATTTACGCCTCCTGTGGATCCCAATCCCTACCCATGACAATGGCCATGAGAAAAGCAGTTCATGATTTCCATAGAAAAGTTATGATTGAATCTATTACCCACCCACCAACAACCTGGTCACTTTGCCAGATAGAGAAACAAAAAAACAAACCTGTTGGACTTTGTAGGTGCCTACTAATGTTGACATCTGAATGGAGATGTCATCAAGAGATCCATCAAGAACAGCCATCAGGTTGTCCTTCCTTCCACAGCTGTAGTTGGGAGTATTGGCTTCTCCAGTGGATAGAATGTCCAGCAAGGCATCTGAAGTGCCGAGGGTGTTGAAATAGTTGTCATGGATGTTGTAGCCAAGTGTGAGATTGTACAAAAGCTGAGAATTCTTGTTGACTTGCTGAATGGCAAAAACGAAGCATAGGATTCTTGCTGGATTAGTAAATGAACTACTGTAAAAAAATCATGATAATATCATCTCTAACAACAACAAAATATATTTTCATTTCTTCTTTCTCCCCCCAAGCCAATCCAATCTTAAGCCTTGGTGGCACAGCAGCTTACATGGTGTAAAAGTGATACCAGCTGCCTGCAATTACTGCAAGTTTGAATCTCACCAGGCTCATGATTGACTCAGACTTCCATCCTTTGAAGGTAGGTAAAATGAGGGCCCAAACTGTGGGGGTAATAAGCTGACTTTGTATAAAAAAGAACACCACTTGGGGGGGGGGGCGAAAGCCCTACTAAGCAAGTATATACAAAAGTATGAAGGCTATTGCTTAACACATTGTAAGCCGCCCTGAGTCTCCGGAGAAGGGCGGCATATAAATAAAAAAAAATTTTTAAAGCCAAAAGTGTCCAACATAAGAATACAATTATAGTCACCCATCACCATTTAATTGTTATGAGTATTGAGAAGGTGGGATGCAGATTTAATATTTAAAATGTATCATTATTTGTAATAGTGCTCATTTTTAATTTGTGAAACGACCAAGATTAAAAGTCATTCAATCATTAAAATGGAATTATCAAGAAAGAGGACTTTTAAATGATCCAGGAAAGGAATTCTAAAAACAAGCCATCTTCTATTCCATACCAGGGTCAGGCATTGAACACCAATGAATGGTTATAAAAATAGGGAAATGGGTTGGGCAGAGGCAACTACAAACTTTTCAATAAACTAGTTGTGATTAACTCAGGATTGTATAAGAGTGGGAAATAATTTGGCCTTTGGTGGGCAGGGTTGTTCCATCTTTGGATTTGGGTCTCTTAAAATAAGATGAAAGAGAGAAGCCTTGGAAATCCAAATGATGCAAGAAAATTACACATGTCCTGCAATATAGGAGTAACTGAAAGAAAAGAAGAAGAGTGTTAGGACTGCAAATGGAAGGAATGAAACTCCATCACATTGAATGACTTACGAGGGAGCTTGAGTATAAGGAGCTGTGTTGAAAGACAGCATTATTTGGGATATTAATGTGGCAAAGGAGACGATACCAATGAGGTGGTCTCCTGGCCTGTAATAGCTCTGTAGTTTTCTTCCCTCATGTTCCTCCAAATTCAGCAGGCACTTCTTTCTCAGGTTCCCAGAGACTGGCTGGGACATCAGCAGCAGCAGAAGGAGAAGGAGGAGGCCCATAATTCATGGGGCTGAATCAATCCCCTTCTTGTTTCTAAGGAAGAACAAGAGCATTCGAAGAATTCAAAGCACCATTCAAACATGGAAATGAGAGTGACTTTCTTGTTTATCTCTTTCTTGAGAGATAAACAGAACTTCACCTAGAAAGGAGAGAAAGGAAAGGTACATTCAAGAAACACAATCCCTGAATGTCCCAAAATTTGTGCCACCTGAAATATGACCTGAGATGTTTATCCTTTTCTGATACAAGATCCCTTTCAAGTTGCTTCAGTCTGATGTTTACATCTAAGGCGATCAGTGGAGAAATATCAGGAGAGATCTCACAGACCAGGATTTTAATAATTACTGTAAGACGCAACATCTCCTCTGGGGATCCTGAACTACCTCTGGACCTCCGTGTATGGAGGAGAAGCTGGAGAAAAGCATAGTGAAAAATCATAGATATACTCCTAGAGGGCACTGATCTGAAGTGGTTGTGGTCCTTCCTTTCTGTACCTTTCTAGAAAGTAATGCTGAAGAAAAATAGTTTGACACCCCGGAAATTGAGTGATGACCTTCAATGTATTCTCTTGTCTCCAGAGATTCCTGGGGAAGGTCACCCAGAACTATAGAGTTTCAGAGTGTCAGAGCTGGAAGCCATCTTTTACATTTGGGCCTTCAGGCCTGCCACATTTTTTACTGTGGGAAAATGGAAAGGGGGATTGTAAAGAGTAGGGGTAATACGTAGTCAAAATAACTTTCTTTTCTCATAGAGTCAAGGCCACCTTGCCCTGTAGCTGCAATGAGGTGACTGGGAGGCATCTCCAGTTTTGGATGGTGCCTGATTGGATCATGTGATGGACATGTGGGTGCAGGGGGAAGGGACTTGAACTTTCTTTTTGGCAGGGAAAACTTTCAGATTCAGGTTTTCACAGATGTGCCAAAATGACATCTTTAATAAAATGAAACTTTTAAGAAATTCAAGCTTTGGTGTCCTCTTTCATTGGCAGTGTTACTTGGAACACTGACACTTAGGTTGATGGTGCTTAATTCTAATTTTTAAAAAAGATTTTTATTTTTATTTCTTATACACATATTGTAATTTTTATTTTTCTTCTTCATTGGTATTGTGCTAGACTGGGCTTTTATAATCTCACTTTTCAAACTTTCCCAAGCTTTTTGAGTTGTTTTACCTTTGAGGATTCTTATCCATGGAATACTTCTCAAGCTCTCTCTAAGTTTATTTAAATTAGCTTTCTTAAAGTCCAAGACTCTAGTTTGACTTTGTTCTACTACTTGTGTTTGCATAATGTTGAATTCCAATATTGCATGATCACTTGCTCCCAAGATTCCTGTAGCATCAACACCTTCTATTATTTTGTCTCAGTTAGTGAGAATTAAGTCCAATATGGCTGATCCTTTTGTTCCCTTCTCTACATTTTGGGAAAAAAGTTATCTGCTAGGTTTGTCAGGAACCTGTTGGATCTTCCACTTGGTGCAGAATTTGTTTCCCAGTTGACGTCAGGATAGTTAAAATCCCTCATTACTATTGTGATATTGTGCTTCCTCCATACCTTAGTTAGCAAACAGTTCATCTATTTCCTCTGTTTGGTTGGGTGGCCTATAATATAGATCTATGGCTAGGTCATTCCCCCACCCCCTTTAATATTGACCCAAATGCATTCAAGACAATTTTCAATACTTTTGTGCTCTATTTCTGTAGAGATGTACTTATTTCTTATATCTAGTGCAACTCCACCTCCTCTTTTATTTGGTCTATTTCTTTTAAATAATTTGTATCCCTCTAGCTGTATGTTTCATTTGTGGGTTTCATCCCACCAAGTTTCTGTAATGCCAACAATATCATATCTGCCCTCATTTACTTGAATTTCTAATTCACCCTGTTTATTCCTCATACTCTGTGCATTGGTGTATAGGCGTTTGAGTCCATATTGATTGACCCTATGTTTGCTGTCTACCTAACCTGTGTCGTGCCTGACTGCCCCTACTTTCTTGCCAGTTGTTTGATTAATGCACATGGTATGGCACTCGCTATTAAATGCTTGGTTTTGGTTGACACCAGGGGTGATAATCTTACTTGCACAGACATCTATGTTACATGCACTGCTAGCCCTATTAATTTTAGATTGCTGGTTTCTTTCTTTATTTAATTGGTTTCTACTAATATGTAGAATTGTATTATTTGGAATAGCTGATGAAAGAATCATTGGTGATTAGAATAAGAGAATTTAGAGAAATAATTGGGGATTATACTATGTTATATGAATGTAAATTTAGGGGCTCAAATTTTAAGGAGGGAAAAGAAAAATTGAACTATAATAGGATGAAAAGTTATGATGAAGGGTAATATTGATTTCTTAAAATTAGAGAGAATATATGCTATGAGAAAAATTGAACATATAAAAATGTGTTAAAGATGAACAAAAATCTGCACAAATTTAAGACCGGTCCAATATTCTGTACAGAAACGATGTACTGTATGTTTGTTTGTGTGTTTAAAATATATATAAAAAAAACTTACACACCGGAAAAAAAAAAGAAGTCAGCGTAATGGAGGATGAGCTCATTCCTGGCACATCAGGAACTGGGTTCATTAATGGCTCTGAACACCTGGCCAAAAGAGTTTTAGACTTTCCCCAGTTTCAGCTGGGGAAATTTTTCCAAAAACGACTCTAAAATCACCTCTTTGCTGTATATTACAAAACATTGCAAAAATTAAAGATTTTATAAAGTTCAAAAGATGTGGTGTTCTTTCTTTTTAAATAGATTGAAGAGGATCTCACCCACTGACTGGTAAACATGTTTCAAACAGATGTCTGTTTATGTATTCAGTCAGTCAGTCCTATATGATACTAAAATCTCATTTCTTGTCCTTCCCTAGTTCCATGACAATTTAAATTATTAATTAATTTATTTTACACTTTGATGATTTAGTCCAACATTCTTTTTACGTTCATTACTTTTAATTTTAATTAACCTTAATTGTCACAACAAGCATACAAACTCAATAATAACTGCAATAAATAATTAAGTTTTAATCGCCTAAAAACTACTTCATGATCAGATACTGACTTTTATCATTAAATGTTCCTTAGTATTGAGATCTGGTCTCAGGATAATAATGTAGCACTTGGGGAAGAAGATGCAGGCCAGCAGGCCAGCCCCAGAAGCCAAGATGGAAAAAACCTGCACGGCCACCATGTATTTCCCTTTGGTGCTCAAGTAGGTGGGCAGGAAGGAGATCCAGATGCTGCAGAAGACCAGCATGCTGAAGGTGATCAGTTTGGCTTCGTTGAACGCCCCAGGCAGCTTCCTGGCCAGGAAAGCCACCGTGAAGCAAATGGCAGCAAGGAAACCCATGTAGCAGAGAACAACATAAAACATGGTCACAGAGCCTTCATTGCACTGAAGGATGATCACTCCTGATTGGGAGTGCAGGTCAAAATCAGGAAACGGAGGAGAAACTCCCAGCCAGATTGCACAAATTACAATTGTTCCAGCAGAGCCAGAAAGGATGATGGAGTTGGCCAAGCTCTTCCGCAACCATCTCCTCACCCTGTTCCCTGGTTTGGTGGCCAGGAAGGCCAGCACTACCATGATTGTTTTGGCTAACACACAAGACACAGCTACTGAGAAGATGATGCTGAACATTGTTTGTCGGAGAAGGCAGGTGGCTTTCCTTGGTCGGCCAATGAAGAGAAAGGAGGACAAGAAGCAAAGCAAGAGGGAAACCAGGAGGATGTAGGACAGGTCACGGTTGTTAGCTTTGACAATGGGAGTTTCTAGGTATTTAAGGAATATGACTAAAACAAGGCCTGTTGTTAGAAACAAGAGTACAGCAAAGGAGACCAGGATGATGCCCAGGTGTTCTTCATAGGACAGGAAGGTTATTCTTTTGGGGATACATTGGATTCTGTCATCAGTGGGATATTTATCATCTGGGCACTTGGTGCATTTTTCAGTATCTGAGAAAACAGTAAGTAATATTATTTCTATAGTCTCTTCTTTCACATTCCAAGAAAGACCTTCTTTCAATGGCAGCTGATACGGAGAGACAGGAAAGCCTGAGCTCCTCTTGTGTTACTCACCTTCCTGTGTGGAGATGGTCCCCTTCGGACAAGGAATACAATCATAGCAGCAAATGGGTTCTTCTTTCCGAGCTCGTTTTACAAATCCAGGGTGACACTTGTCCACACATTTGGACTCAGGCAGAGACTAAGCACAAAAACAAAATTCATTCCAAAATATCTGCCAAATTTTTATTTCTTAGATTGACAGATGAAAATGAAACTGCACTTAAGAAAGACACTTCCGAGCAATAGGTCAGGAAAAGATAAAATATTGTAAAGCCACTCCCCTTTGAAAATAATCCAAATCCTTCTTCCAGTTAAGATATAAAGAAAAAATCCCTCACAAACTAGGGCTGGCAAATTCAAATGAGGTATTATTAAGTTATTATTAAGATTATTTTTAACTTTTATATTTTTTGTATTTTAATGTTTTAATGTTTGGCTGTTCACCGCCCTGAGTCCGTCAGGAGAAGGGCGGTATATAAATCTAATAAACTAAACTAAACTAAACTAACTAAGTTATGTCTGTACATTTCGTACAGCTGCCATGCTGATAAATTAAGATTAAAGATTACTGTCTAGTTTCTAGAATTATAGTGAGGACAAGTAGAGATGAAATTATGAGAACATGTCACTCAAAAAAGTTAAGTCAGGCATCTTTTGCTGCAGCACCTGGGACGTGAATATGAATATTTCCCTGTGTGGGAAAGGGATATTTCTAAGGCCAAATGAAGATTCAAGAGAAGGCCCTTTCCATTGAAGAATTACAGTTTTGTTGTTAATCGCTAATTGTGTCCAACTCTTGGATAATTCTTCGTTTTAATGTAAGACAATCAAGACTAAGCAGAAAAATAAAAGGCATTCTAAAATATCTGCCAAATTTTTGTTTATTAGATTGACTGATGATTAAAATAAAATGAAACTGCGCTTAAGAAAAGCACTTCTTAGCAATAGATCAGGAAAACATAAAATATTGTAAAGCCACTCCCCTTTGAAAATAATCCAAATCAAAATATTTTGAAGTATGGAATAGATGGTATCAGTGGATAAATCAAAAGAAAAAAGGGTAAAGACAAAATTCAGGGGAAATTAATACAATAAAAACAGCACTTGTCAGGTGGATAGAATAGGTAATAAGTCACTGTGTGTATATGTGTGAATATATAATTACATATATTTAGTTCGTATGTGGTGTTGTGTACCGTATATGTAATTTTATGATTGAGAAAAACTTGTATATCTTAAATATTTTTAAAATTTAATAAAGTTTGTTTTTTAAAATTAAAAAAAAGAAAATAATCCAAATCTTTGTTCCAGTTAAGATATAAAGAAAAAATCCCTCACAAACTAGGGCTGCCAAATTCAAATGACGTGTTATTTAGTTATATCTGTACATTTATATTTTCAATTCATACACCTGCGATGTTGATGAAATAAGATTGAAGATTACTGTCTAGTTTCTAGAATTATAGTTAGGACGAGTAGAGAGGAAATCATGAGAACATGTCACTTAAAAAGGGTGAGCCAGGCATCTTTTTCTGCAGCCCATGGGACATGAGTATGAACCCTGTGTGGGAAAGAGATAATTTTAAGGCCAAGTGAGGGATTCAAGACAAGGTTCTTTCCATTGAAGAATTACAGTTTTGTTGTTAATCGCTACTTGTGTCCAACTCTTTCAGCCCCCAAGAACCATATTACTCCAGGACTCCCTGTCCTCCAGTGCCTCCCAAAATTAGAACTACAATTAGATGACGTAGAAAGACAGACCAACATTTACTTATTGCTTAAATGTGGAGAATTCTTTGTTTCAGTGGAAGACTTAAGGTAGCTGACAATCAAAACAAACAATTGCATTCAAGGGGTTTTTAGATGGATTACAAGCTAAAGATCAAATATAAGTAGCATTTCATTACAAATTTACCCTAATTATTACAAGTGTCAAGAAAGACTTTGGGGGGAGCAGTCAATGTAATTTTCAGTCCTTCATTTTTTTAGTTTACGGCATTATCTCATATCGGACAAGTCATAGTGGTTCCATTTTGAACACCTTGGATCACCTTCCTAGCAGCAGGAGGTCTATCCCAGTGGGTGAAACAAAAGCATGAATAACTCTGGTCACATATGGGCTATTAAAAAATATCCGAACTTGCTCTTTCAGGGGACCCTAACACCAACCCTAAAGACCAAGAAAAGTTGCCAATATTTTAAACCACCTTGTTGAGCAACTTTAGCCGTGAAAGGGCATCTTGGTCGATAATAAGCTTCTGTCTTTCAAAACTCCCCAGTTGCTCTTTGATGGTATCCTCCTCGGGGAAAAGTAACCAACTTATGATATTCAGATCTGCTGCTACATTTCCACTTTGGTCCAAGTACAGTTTCTCCCAGGAAAAATTGCAAAACTCATTCTTCTCCAGAAAGGGATGAAACTAGAATTGAAACAGCCAGGAATTTTCAAAGCAACTTGAAACAACCTAAAAGGAGGAGCCATTTTAAAGCTGAACTAGTGAATAAGAGATGTTCAGTCCTCTCTACACTATTTGCCTAAATAGCAATAGCACCTAGACTTATAAACCACTTCACAGTGTTATTACAGCCCCCATTTTACCAACCTTCGAAAGATGCAAGCCTGAGTCAACATTGACCTGGTCAGGATCGAATTCCTGGCAGTGAACAGTGAGTCAGGGTTAGGGTTAGTGTTAGTGTTAGGGTCAATGCAAAGACTGAGTATCCATCAGTCTGAAAGGCTTTAACTGGATTCTTGCAGTGAGGAGGTGTTAGGCGAAATGCTCCCAGGTTTAGCTGCAATTTATGAATAAAAGATTCTATCATTCTAATTACAGACCCATAAGTACAGGAGTTTATTTACAATGTATACATTTTAAGTAATTTTATAATACCAGTGTTTAATATAAAAATATAATTGTCACAGTGCCTGCTCTTTGGAACATAATCCTGTGAACTAAATCTGGCCTCCGCTTGGCCAAACCTGTTGGGTTTTTGTAGAACAATAGTTCTCTTAAAATTCAGCATTGGATTTTTTTCTAAATAGGAACTAGGTTTGATGGATCCTTGTCAGGACCCCATACCTGCCATGGCTCTAGCCTTGCAGCCCCCAATCTCTCTTTTTTCTCCGTTTTTCTCCTCCTAGATATTGAGGAATATGCAACATTCAAGACATGGGCCAGAGTCTTAGCAACACTATAAAAACGGTGCTCATTTTTTATCTGAATTCTATTCTTTTTCTCTTGCATGTCCAGTGGTGCTATCTGGGTGCATCGTCTCCGGCCCTTGACAGAAAGGACATGCTTTGAAAAAGAACAGCGAAAAGACTGGTCTTCAAATTTGGAATCCTTAAAAAGACTAGGTTGAAAGGCGTCATCATTTGGCCATTTTTTTTCCTGAAAAGCAAAGACCCAAATGCTATGGATATGTTTGAAAAGTGTATGCCTTGTCATTGTCAATTTCTGCACAACTGTGGTGATCCAGACTTTCCCTTCAATGGGTGCTGGCAAACCTTCAATTGTTAAATGGATGTGGTGAATTCTCTTCACAATGGAAGCAAAATCTATGAAGTGAACAAAGACATTGACTTTTCTCCACTTAGAGATGGCATTTCTGAGAGGATCTGTAGGTCTAGTCATTGAAAATGGTTGTGAGATAACTACACAAATTCCATTTCTGACAAGCATAGGAGTGAAAGTTCTCATGAAATTCTCTCCCTCCTCTGTGTCTGGTGGAAAGAGACCAATCAAAGTCCATCTGAAATGGAGGAGGAGTTGAACAATTCCTGGATACTGGATCCCATTTTTTGGAAGTGTCTGATGGAAAAAGGGCATTTGACTTTTATCACTCAGAGCCTCTGAAACAATTCCATAACTGATCTGAAGAAGCAATGAAGAATGGCATATTATATTTAGATCTGATCAAGTCCAAAATGTAAGCTTTTAACACATCCAGTGTGGTTCTCATGAACATATTAGAGTAGTCCAGCAGTCACCAACTGGTGGTCCAAGGATCACTGGTGGTCTGCGATAAAAGTTTGGTGGTCTGCAGAAAAATTATTTGCTTTTTTTATAAAAAAAGTCATATTAGTGGTCCACAGGATTTAAAATTATGAATTTGGTGGTCCCTGACATCCAAAAGGTTGGTGACCCCTGGAACAGTCTATTGTTCTTAACCCTTAAGCCAAATCAAGATAAAGAATACAAAATGCAGAATACTAGCAAGATTAAATATAATCATTTGTCTAATCTGGGGATTAAGATTTTCTCTTTTCTAATAAAAATGACATTCAGTTAATAGACATGCTATGTGTTCTATCTCTAGAGCACTGCAAATGCAAATCAGTTCATTTTAGAGATTTGCTTAAATGTTCCATATTTAACATTGTGTCCAGCTGCTAAATTGTTGCTCAAGTAAATGTTTAGGCCTCCTATGGATCCCAATCCTTACTCATGACAATGGCCATGAGAAAAGCAGTCCACGATTTCCATAGAAAAGATATGATTGAACCTATTACCCACCCACCAACAACCTGCTCACTTTGCCAGATAGAGAAACAAAAAAAGAAACCTGTGGGTCTTTGTAGGTGCCTACTAATGTTGACATCTGAATGGAGATGTCATCAAAAGATCCATCAAGAACAGCCATCAGGTTGTCCTTCTTGCCACAGCTGTAGTTGGGAACATTGGCTTCTCCAGTAGATAGAATGTCCAGCAAGGCATCTGAAGTGCCAAGGGTGTTGAAATAGTTGTCATGGATGTTGTAGCCAAGTGTGAGATTGTACAAAAGCTGAGAATTCTTGTTGACTTGCTGAATGTCAAAAATGAAGCTTAGGATTCTTGCTGGATCAGTAAATGAACTAGTGTAAAAAAATGTTCATAATAAAATCATCTCTAACAAGAACAAAATATATTTTCATTTGTTCCATTTTCTCTCCACAAGCCAATTCAGTCTTAAGCCAAAAGTGTCCAACATAAGAATAAAGTTATAGTCACACATCACCATTTAATTGTTTTGAGTGTTGAGAAGCTGGGATAGAGATTTAATATTTAAAATATATCATTATTTGTAATAGCGCTCATTTTTAATTTCTGAAACGACCAAGATTCAAAATCATTCAATCATTAAAATAGAATCATCAGCAGAGGACTAATAAATGATCCAGAAAAGCAATTCTAAAAACAAGCCATCCTCTATTCCATACTAGGGTGAGGCACTGAATATAAATAAATGGTTATAAAGATAGGGAAATGGGTTGGGCAGAGGCAACTACAAACTTTTCAATAAGCTTGTTGTGATCAACTCAGGATTGTACAAGAGGGGAAAATAATTTTACTTTGGTGGGCGAGGTTGTTCCATCTTTGGATTTGGGTCTCTTAAAATAAGACGTAGGAGAGAATCCATGGAAATCTAAATGATTCAAGAAATTAAACAGGTCCTCCAATATAGGAGTAATTGAAAAAAACAAAGAAGAATATTAGGACTATAAATGGAAGGAATGCAACTCCATCACACTGAATGACTTACAACAGAGCTTGAGTATAAGGAGCTTTGTTGAAAGACAGCTTTATATGGGATATTAATGTGGCACTGAGGATTATACCAATGAGGTGGTCTCCTGGCCTGTAATAGCTCCTTAGTTTTCTTCCCTCATGTTCCTCCAAACTCAGCAGGCACTTCTTTCTCAGGTTCCCAGAGACTGGCTGGGACATCAGCAGCAGCAGAAGCAGAAGGAGAAGGTCCATAATTCATGAGGCTGAATCAATCCCCTTCTTGTTTCTAAGGAAGAACAAGAGCATTCGAAGAATTCAAAGCACCATTCAAAGATGGAAATGAGAGTGACTTTCTTGACTGAGAGAGAGATAGCACAGAAGCACAGTCCCTGAATGTCCCAACATTTGTGCCACATGGAGTGTGACCTGAGACATTTATCCTTTTCTGATGCAAGATCCCTTTCAAGTTCCTTCAGTCTGATGTTTAAATTAAAGCCGATCACTGGAGAAATATCAGGAGAGATCTCAGAGACCAGGATTTTAATAATTACTGTAAGAAGTAACATATCCTCTGGGGATTGTGAACTACTTCTGGAGGAGGAGTAGCTGGAGAAAAACATAGTGAAAAATCATAGAGGGCACTGGTCTGAAGTGATTGTGGTCCTTCCTTTCTGGATGTGTCTAGAATGTGATGCTGAAAAAAGATAGTTGACACCCAGGAAATTCGGAGTTGTCCTTCAGTGTACTCTCTTGTTTCCAGAGACGCCTGGAGAAGGTCATCCAGAACTATAGAGTTTGGTTCCACCTTAGTGTCAAACCTGGAAGCCATTTTTTACATTTGGGTCTTCAGACCTGCCACATTTTGTACTGTGGGAAAATGGGCAGGGGGATTGCATAGAGTACGGGAAATATGTAGTCAAAATAACATTCTTTTCTCATAGAGTCAAGGCAACCTTGCCCTGCAGCTGCGATGTGATGACTTGGAAGCATCTCCAGTTTTGGATGGTGCCTGATTGGATCATGTCATGGACATGTGGGTACAGGGGGAAGGGACTTGAACCTTCTTTTGGATGGGGAAAACCTGGAAACTTTCAGATTCGGGTTTTCCCAGGTGTGCCAATATGACATCACTAATAAAATGGAACTTTGAGGAAATTCAAGCTTCGTAGTCTTCTTTCATTAGGGGTGTTACTTGGAACCCTGACACTTAGGTTGATGACGCTTAATTCTAATACTTCCTGTCTTCTAATGTGAAGGAAGAAATCTGTAACCATGAGCCCTGCCTAATGTTAAGAATAGGAACTGTTTGTAATTTACTTTTCTATTAGATCTCCATATATTAATCACAAATTGGAAATGATTTTAAAAATGCTCATGCAAGAGTGAAATTTCATTTGTCTTAGAGATATCAATTTTGGGGTGATATTTGAGACAAAGGGTCTGGAAATAGATATTTGAGCAATTGGATCAATCTGGAATAGGTTATGGGGAAAGACTTTTTTTCTTTATACTTGCCCTTTAGTATTCATGGAAGACACCGAGAACCAGGGGTGAAATGCTCTCAGTTTGGACCGGATCGCCCGATTCAGTAGCAATGTTGGCAGGTGGTTCAGAGAACCAGTAGCAAAAACCCCTCCCCATCCCCATCCCCATGCCCAGCTAAGCCGCGCAATCATCAGAGGCTTTTTAAAATTAATTTTAAAAGCATTTTTTCTACAACCTGTTTGGCCGAAAAAATGCTTTTAAATGTAAACAAAGAAAATGCCTTTGATGATCACATGGCTCAGCTGGGATCGTCAGAGGCTTTTAAAAGAAGAAAAAAAGCCTCTGATGATCAGGCAATGCAGCTGAGATCGTCAGTGGCTTTTAAAAGCTTATTTTACATCTTCGGCTGAAGAGGTTTAGAAATAATGGTTTTAAAAGAAAAAAAAGTGTTGGCAACACCCATTCAGTCACATTACCCCCACCAACTCACACCCACAGAACCGGTAGTAAGAAATTTTACATTTCACCACTGCCGAGAACCTTTATACTTTGAAGTGTCTTTGATTACTAAACAAACACCAGACAGGGAGATGAAGCGTCAGAGGAGAGGTCTGGAGAGCTGTTGGAGGTCCCGCCGTTCTGAATCTGACCAAGCAGAGTTGACATCTTTTATTCGGTCCTACTGGTAGTGATGAAGGCGGTGAAGCGTGCTCACTTCTCTGCCCTTATCATGTCCACAGAGAACTGCCCGGCCGCCCTATTTAGGGTTTGAATCAGGGAGCGGGGGAGGACCCTGTGAGGGGGTAGGCCGAGGAATTTAGTAAATTCCTGCACGATAAGATTGCCCAGATTCGAGAAGGGCTGGACTCTGACTGGGCGGGGTCAGTTGGGGAGGGGACGGCGGGCTTGGTGATTTGGGAAGAGATTGATCCTGTTACTCCAGAGGAAGTGGACAGGATCATGGCGAAGCTGAGCACCACCACATGTGAACTGGACCCATGTCCCTCCTGGCTCATTTATTCGGCCTGGGAGGTTACAGACAGCTGGATCCAGGCAGTTTGTAATTACAGCATCTTTGGGTGAGGGACACTTTCCAGCTCCCTTGAAGGAGGTGGTGGTGAGGTCCCTCCTCAAGAATCCTACCCTGGATTCAGCTACTTTGAATAACTTTCGTCCTGTCTCCAACCTTCGCTTTATGGCAAAGGTTGTTGAGAGTGTGGTGGCACATCAGCTCCCGTTGGTCCTGGATGAAACATTATATCTGGACCCATCCCAGTCGGGTGTCAGGCCTGGGTACAGCACAGAGACGTCATTGGTCGTGCTGGTGGATGATCTCTGGAGGGCTCGGGACAAGATATATTCCTCTGTCCTGGTCCTATTAGACCTTTCGGCGGCTTTTGATACTACCATCGACCATGGTATCTTACTGCGACGCCTTGAGGGGTTGGGAGTGGGAGGCACGGTTCTTTGGTGGTTCACCTCCTACCTCTCAGGGCATGTGCAATTGGTGTTGGCAGGGGACAGAGGTTGGCCTCAAGGTCCCTCATATGTGGGGTTCCTCAGGGGTCGGTCCTCTCTCCCCTTTTGTTCAACATCTATATGAAGCCGCTGGGGGAGATCATCCATGGTTTAGGGATGAGGTATCATCAGTACTCTGTTGATACCCAACTTTTTATATCCACCCCGAACCAGCCTAGTGATATCCTCAATGTGATGTCCTGGTGTCTGGAAGTGGTGTGGCTCTAGATGGGGAGGAACACACTTAAGCTCAACCTCACCAACATGGAGTGGCTGTGGGTACCCGCATCTCGGTTCCAAGGGAATATTCCATTGTTGGTCATAGGGGGTGAGGTGTTGCCCCCTGTTGAAAGGACACGCAATTTAGGCATCCTCCTGGATTCACGGTTGACTTTGGAAGATCATGTTGCAACCGTGACCAGGGGAGCATTGGCATAGATTCGTCTGGTGTGCCAATTGTGCCCCTCTCTGGGCCGTGATGACCTCTGTACAGTCGCTCATGCGCTTGTGACCTCCTGGATCGACTACTGCAATGCTCTCAACCTGGGGCTGCCCATAAAGACCATTTGGAGGCTTCAGCTGGTGCAGAACGCGGTCGTGTGGATAGTGATGGGAGTGTCCCGACACTCTCATGTTACACCTCTCCTGTGTGACCTCATTGGCTACTGATTGCCCTCCAGGTGAGATTCAAGGTGTTGGTTATCACCTATAAAGCCCTACATGGCCTAGGCCCAAGGTACCTGATGTACCATCTGCGGCCAGCGACAGCTCCGCATCGCCTGGTGCATTCCCACAGGGAGGGCCTCCTTTGAGTGCTGTCGGCCAGGCAGTGTCATCTGGCGACTCCTAGGGAACGGGCTTTCTCTGTGGGTGCACCTACCTTATGGAATCAACTCCCCCTGGAGCTACGGGTGGCCCCTGATCTGGGTTCTTTCCACCGTGACCTTAGGACATGGCTATTTTGCCAGGCTGGATTGGACTGAAGGTGTTTTTAAGGGGAGTTTTCATGGTTTTTAATACTTAATATTGATTTTGTCTGTTTTTATTGCTGTGAGCCGCCTTGAGTCCTTTTCAGAGAGAGGGCAGCATATAAGCTTAATAAATAAACAAATAAATAAATAAATAATAAAATGATGTCCCCCTTAGACAACTCCCCAGATTCTTCCTCAGAGGTCAGCTCAAGGGAGGATGAGCTCATTCCTGGCCTCTCAGGAATTGTGTTAGTTAATGGCTCTGGAGACCTGGCCAAAAGACCCTTTCCCCAATTTCATCTGGGAAAAGTTTTCCAAAAACAACTTTGAAATCATGGTTGCTGTATATTACAAAAGATTACAAAAAATAGATTTTACAAAGTTTGAAACACGTGATGTTCTTTCTTTTTAAATGTACTGAAGAGGATCCCACCCACTGACTGGTAAACTTGATTCAAACATTTCTCTGTTTATTTCTTCAGTCAGTCAGACGATAATAAAATCTCATTTCTTATCTTGTCCTTCCCTAGTTTCATGACAATTTAAATTATTAATTTATTTATTTTACATTTTGATGATTATCTTTAGTTAGTCTCACATTCTCTGTATGTTTATTTCTTTTGATTTTAAATAATCATAACTGTCAAAACAAGCATACAAACTCAACAATAACTGCAATAAATAATTAAGTCTTATGAGCCTAAGAAGCTACTTCATGATCAGATACCGACTTTTATCATTAAATGTTCCTTAGTGTTTAGATCTGGTCTCAGGATGATAATGTAGCACTTGGGGAAGAAGATGCAGCCCAGCAGGCCAGCCCCAGAAGCCAAGATGGAGAAAACCTGCACGGCCACCATGTATTTCCCTTTGGTGCTCAAGTAGGTGGGCAGGAAGGAGATCCAGACGCTGCAGAAGACCAGCATGCTGAAGGTGATCAGTTTGGCTTCGTTGAACGCCCCAGGCAGGTTCCTGGCCAGGAAAGCCACCGTGAAGCAAATGGCAGCAAGGAAACCCATGTAGCAGAGAACTACATAAAACATGGTCACAGAGCCTTCATTGCACTGAAGGATGATCTCTCCTGATTGGGAGTGCAGGTCAATATCAGGAAACGGAGGAGAAACTCCCAGCCAGATTGCACAAATTACAATTGTTCCAGCAGAACCAGAAAGGATGATGGAGTTGGCCAAGCTCTTCCGCAACCATCTCCTCACCCTGTTCCCTGGTTTCGTGGCCAGGAAGGCCAGCACTACCATGATTGTTTTGGCTAACACACAAGACACAGCTACTGAGAAGATGATGCTGAACATTGTTTGTCGGAGAAGGCAGGTGGCTTTCCTTGGTCGGCCAATGAAGAGAAAGGAGGACAAGAAGCAAAGCAAGAGGGAAAGCAGGAGGATGAAGGACAGGTCACGGTTGTTAGCTTTGACAATGGGAGTTTCTAGGTATTTAAGGAATATGACTAAAACAAGGCCTGTTGTTAGAAACAGGAGTACAGCAAAGGAGACCAGGATGATGTCCAGGTGTTCTTCAAAGGACAGGAAGGTTATTCTTTTAGGGATACATTGGATTCTGTCATCAGTGGGATATTTATCATCTGGGCACTTGGTGCATTTTTCAGTATCTGAGAAAACAGTAAGTAATATTATTTCTATAGTCTCTTCTTTCACATTCCAAGAAAGATCTTCTTTCAATGGCAGCTGATACTGAGAGAGAGGAAAGCCAGAGTTCCTCTTGTGTTACTCACCTTCCTGTGTGGAGATGGTCCCCTCCGGACAAGGAATACAATCATAGCAGCAAATGGGTTCTTCTTTCCGAGCCCGTTTTACAAATCCAGGTTGACAACTGTCCACACATTTGGACTGAGGCAGAGACTAAGCACAAAAACAAAATTCATTCCAAAATATCTGCCAAATTTTTATTTCTTAGATTGACTGATGAAAATGAAACTGTGCTTAAGAAAGACACTTCTGAGCAATAGGTCAGGAAAAGATAAAATATTGTAAAGCCACTTCCCTTTGAAAATAATCCAAATCCTTGTTCCAGTTAAGATATAAAGAAAAAATCCCTCACAAACTAGGGCTGCCAAATTCAAATGACGTGTTATTTAGTTATATCGGTACATTTATATTTTCAATTCATACAGCTGCCATGCTGATGAAATAAGATTAAATATGACTGCCTAATTTCTAGAACTATAGTGAGGATGAGTGGAGGGGAAATGCTGAGAACATGTCACTCAAAAAGGGTAAGCAAGGCATGTTTTCCTGCAGTCCATGGTCCTTTCTGTTGAAGAATTACAGTTTTGTTGTTAGTCGCTACTTCTGTCCAACTCTTTCAGCCCCCAAGAACCATAGCACTCCAGGACTCTCTGTCCTCCACTGCCTCCCAAAATTAGAATTACAATTAGATGACATGGAAAGACAGACCCACATTTATTTATTGTTAAAATTTGGAGAAATCTTTGTTTGAGTGGAAGACTTAAAGTAGCTTGCAATCAAAATAAACAATTGCATTCAAGGGTTTTTAGATGGATTACAAGCCAAAGATCAAATCTAAGTAGCATTTCATTACAAATTTACCCTAATTATTACAAGTGTCAAGAAAGACTTGGGGGGGAGCAGTCAATGTAATTTTCAGTCCTTCATTTTTCTAGTTTAAGGCATTATCTCATATCGGACAAGTCATAGTGGTTCCATTTTGATTGAACTCCTTGGATGACCTTCCTAGCAGCAGGAGGTCTATCCCAGTGGGGTGAAACAAAAGCATGAATAACTCTGGTCACATATGGGCTATTAAAAAATATCCGAACTTGCTCTTTCAGGGAACTCTAACACCAACCCTATAGACTGAGAAAAGTTGCCAATATTTTCAATCACCTTGTTGAGCAACTTTAGCCGTGAAAGGGCATCTTGGTCAATAATAAGCTTCTGTCTTTCAAAACTCCCCAGTTGCTCTTTGATGGTATCCTCCTTGGGGAAAAGTAACCAACTTATGATATTCAGATCTGCTGCTACATTTCCACTTTGGTCCAAGTACAGTTTCTCCCAGGAAAAATTGCAAAATTCATTCTTCTCCAGAAAGGGATGGAACTAGAATTGAAACATCCAGGAATTTTGAAAGCAACTTGAAACATCCTAAAAGGAGGAGCCATTTTAAAGCTGAACTAGTGAATAAGAGATGTTCAGTGCCCTGGACACTATTTGCCTGAATAGCAATAGCACCTAGACTTATAAACCATTTCACTGTGCTATTATAGCCCTCTTTAAGTGATTTATGGACTCAGTATATTGCCCCCAACAATCTGGGCTCCCATTTTACCAAACCTGGAAGGAGGGAAAGCTGAGTCAAAGTTGGGCTGGTCAGAATCAAACTCCTGGCAGTGAGCAGTGAGTTAGGGTTAGCATTAGCATTAGCATTCTCATAAATGGCATAGCTAAATGCAAAGACCGAGTAGCTATCATTCTGGAAACCTTTAATTGGATTCCTGCAGTGAGGAGGGGTTAAGCAAAATGCTCCCAGATTTAGCTGAAATTTATGAATATAAAATTCTATCAGGCTAATTACAAACCCATAAGTACAAGAATTTATTTACACTGTATACATTTTAAATAATTTTATAATATTGTTTAATATCAAAATATAATTCTCACAGTGTCTGCTCTTTGGAACATAATCCTGTGAACTAAATCTGGCCTCTGCTTGGCCAAACCTGTTGGGTTTTGCTAGAACAATGGTTCTCCTACATCAGTGAGATATTCAAGACAAGGTCCTTTCCATTGAAGAATTACAGTTTTGCTCTTAGTCATTAAGAGTCCCTGTCCTCTACTGCCTCCCAAAATTAAAACTACAATTAGATGATTGTTGTTCCACCAGGCTGGCCTATCAATGTAATGATTTTAACTGGATGTTTTAAATTAGGGGTTTTACATTTGGGGTTTTATATTTGAGTCAAAATTATTTAATAATTTTAATTATTTTTAATTTATATCTGTCTGTGCTTTTAATAGGCTGTACACCGCCCTGAGTCCTTCGGGAGAAGGGCGGTATAGAAATAAAATTTCTATATAAATAAATATAATTTCTAAATAAAATTTCAATGATGATGATGATGATGAAAGACAGACCAACATTTATTTACTGCTTAAATTTGGAGAAATCTTTGTTTCAGTGGAAGACTTAAGGTAGCTGACAATCAAAATAAACAATTGCATTCAAGGGTTTTTGGATGGATTACAAGCCAAAGATCAAATCTAAACAGCATTTCATTACAAATTGACCCACATTGTCTCATTATTTCAAGAGTTAAGAAAGTTTTCCATTTTCAGTCCTTCATTTTTCTAGTTTAAGGCATTATCTCATATCGGACAAGTCATAGTGGTTCCATTTTTTTTTAATTGAAAAAGTTTTACAATACAATTTTTATCCCCCTTTCCCCCCACCAATCCCCCCACCCAACTACCACCCCCTCCCTTTCCCTCCCCCCTCCCCCCTGACTTCCTTTGCTAACCAAACATCAATCATGTATATCTATCAATATCAAACAGAAAAATAGGTGAGATCCAGATAAAATATTATAAATTTAACATTAGGTAATATAAAATTAATCTAAACTTCTAACACCCTCTTTTACCCCCTTAATTCAAATGTATACTAACCATAAATCATTTGTAAAAACTTAACAAATTCTCTTAAAAAAAAATTATTTTTAGACAGCAGTATAACAAATATAACAAATATATGGAAACTAATTTCGAACATCATAATTTTCCTAAATCATAATATAGTAAATATATATAAGCATTAAAAGTTTTCTAGATAACAATATAATTCCAAATATTCAATCTAAATAATGTTATATAAGAAAATATAAAATCCAGATAATACATCATAAATTTTAACATTAAATAAGATAAATCTAGTCTATCAGGTATATAAACTTATTTTTAACATTATAATTTTTCTAAATGTTAATATAGTAAATATAAATATATAACATAATAACAATATGATTTCAAATATTTAATAAAATAATTATAATAAATAGTGGTTCCATTTTGATGGAACACCTTGGATGAATTTCCTAGCAGCAGGAGGTCTATAAGTGCAGGAATTTATTTACAATGTATACATTTTAAATAATTTTATAATAGCAATGTTTAATACCAAAATATAATTGTCTCAGTGCCTGCTCTTTGGAACATAATCCTGTGAACTAAATCTGGCCTCTGCTTGGCCAAACCTGTTGGGTTTTTGTAGAAGAATGGTTCACCTACTTCTGCATTGATTTTTTTTTCTAAATAGGAAATAGGTTTGATGGATCATTGTCAGGACCCCATACCTGCCATGGCTCTAGCCTTGCAGCCCCCAATCTCTCTTTCTTCTCCATTTTTCTCCTCCTAGATATTGAGGAATATGCAACATTCAAGGCATGGGCCAGAGTCTTAGCAACAGTATAATAACGGTGTTCATTTTTTATCTCAATTCTATTCTTTTTCTCTTGCATGTCCAGTGGTGCTATCTGGGTGCATCGTCTCCGGCCCTTGACAGAAAGGACATGCTTTGAACAAGAACAGCGAAAAGACTGGTCTTCAAATTTGGGATCCTGAAAAAGCCTGGGTTGAAAGGCGTCATCATTTGGCCATTTTCTTTCCTGAAAAGCAAAGACCCAAATGCTATGGATATGTTTGAAAAGTGTATGCCTTCCAGTTGACATTTTCTCCACAATTGTTGTGATCCAGACTTTCCCTTCAATGGGTCCTGGCAAACCTTCAATTGCTAAATGGATGTGGCGAACTCTATCCACAAGAGAAACAAATTCTATGAAGTGTACAAAGACATTGACTTGTTTCCACTTAGAAATGGCACGACTGAGAGGTTCTGTAGCTCTGGCCATTGAGAATCGTTCTAAGATAACCACACAGATTCCATTTCTGACAAGCATAGGAGTGAAAGTTCTCATGAAATTCTCTCCCTCCTCTGTGTCTGTTGAAAAGAGACCAATCAAAGTCCATCTGAAATGGAGGAGGAGTTGGACAATTCCTGGATACTGGATCCCATTTTTTGGAAGCATCGGATGGAAAAAAGGCATTTGACTTTTCTCACTCAGAGCCTCTGAAACAATTCCATAACTGATCTGAAGAAGCAATGAAGAATGGTGTATTATGTTTAGATCAGATGAAGTTCAAAATGTAAGCTTTTAAGACATCCAGTGTGGTTCTCATGAACATATTAGAATAATCCAGCAGTCACCAACTGGTGGTCTACAGACCACTGGTGGTCTGAGAGAAAATTTTGGTGGTTTGCAGAAAAATTATTTGTATTTTTTATATTGCATTAAATACTATTTATCTTTTTAAAAAAACACATATTAGTGGTACACGGGATTTAAAATTATGAATTTGGTGGTCTCTGAGGTCCCAAAGGTTGGTGACACCTGGAACAGTCTATTGTTCTTAACCCTTAAGCCATATCAAGATAAAGAATACAAAATGCAGAATATTAACAAGACTAAATATAATCATTTGTCTAATCTGGGGTCTAAGATAGTGCTCTTTCTCTTTTCTAATAAAATTGACATTCAGAAAATAGACATGCTATGTCTTCTATCTCTAGATCACTGCAAATGCAAATCAGTTCATTTTAGAGATTTGCTGAAATGCTCCATATTTAACATTGTGTCCAGCTACTCAACGCTTGCTCGAGTAAATATTTAGGGCTCCTGTGGATCCCAATACCCAGCCATAACAAAGGCCATGATGAAAAGCAGCTCATGAATTCCATGGAAAAGATATGATTGAATCTATTACCCACCCATCACTAGCCTGCTCATTTTACCAGATAGAGAAACACACAAAAACAAACCTGTGGGACTTTGTAGGTGCCTACTAATGTTGACATCTGAATGGAGATGTCATCAAGAGATCCATCAAGAACAGCCATCAGATTGTCCTTCTTTCCACAGCTATAGTTGGGAACATTGGCTTCTCCAGTAGAAAGTATATCAAGCAAGGCATCACAAGTGCCAATGGTGTTCAAATAATTGTCATGGATGTTGTAGCCAAGTGTGAGATTGTACAAAAGCTGAGAATTCTTGTTGACTTGTTGAATGGCAAAAATGAAGGTTAGGATTATCCCTGAATCAGTAACTGAATTACTGTAAAATAAAATGTTCATGATAGCGTCATCTCTAACAACAACAATGAAATTCAGTCTCAAGCCAAAAGTGTCCAACATAAGAATAAAGTTATAGTCCTCCACCACAGTTTAAATGTTATGAGTGTTAAGAAGGTGGGATGGAGGTTTAATATTTAAAATATATCATTATTTCTAATAGTGCTCTTTTTTTAAATTTTTTCAATAATTTTATTATTTAAAAACTACAAACAACCATAAATACGACAGTACAACATACAAAACAAACGAACATCAATCAAATCTTACGACTTACTCTTAAAGTTGTCACATCGGTAGACTATTTTTCCATATTTATTTATATAGCTGTATATTTACCTATTTACATGTAAAGCATTAATATACATTCCATCCTTAAGATTGTTAAAAATGTATCATTATTTGCAATAGTGCTCATTTTTAATTTGTGCAATGACCAAGATTCAAAGTCATTCAATCATTAAAACAGAATCATCAGGAAAGAGTGCATAAAATCTACACCTAGTTACTGGTTACCAGTTCTTAGTCACATACTCCCCCTGCACTTACGAGTGAATGAGACAAGAAGCTCTCATTTGGGAGTATAGTAAGATCTTGTTAAATTCCTCTCTACCCATACATGGATACATTCCTGATCTCTTAAGATGCCGATTAAAGTCAAGAAATCCACCACTCTTGACAGCACTTAAGTTGATGGCCGATCATCAGAACAACACACAAAAGTGGATGGAGGCGTGGAGTAGCTGTTCCCCACAAGATGTGTCTGAGCACATCAGTCCTAGTAGTATACCTCCAGAAGTATACCTACCCCGGCACATATGGGTGACATATAATAGAATTAGAACTCCTCACGGGGTGTGTGCTGACTCCCTGTATAAATGGGGAAGGACACCTTCAGCACAATGTGATTGTGGAGCCCCTCGACAGACTATCCAGCATATAGTGAGGGAAAGCTCTAACAGAAGGTATCCAGGAGAGTCTAGGGACTTCCTCTGCATAACAACAGCAGCTACTGACTGGATCTCCAAAGCTGACATTAAACTTTGAAATGTTATTTCTGTTTTCCTTTTAGGTTTTCTTACTGCTTTTTTTATTGTTTTAATTGTTTTTAACCTGTAAAAATGAAGTGTCTTAATATTGTGTGTGACCAGACATACGCTAAATAAATAAATCAGGAAAGAGGACTAATAAATGATCCAGAAAAGCAATTCTAAAAACAAGCCATCCTCTCTTCCGTACCAGGGTCAGGCACTGAATATCAATGAATGGTTATAAAAGTAGGGAAATGAGTTGGGCAGAGGCAACTACAAACTTTTCAATAAGCTAGTTGTGATTAACTCAGGATTGTATGAGAGGGGAAAATAATTTGGACTTTGGGGGGCGGGGTTTGAGTTGGATTTGAGTCTCTTAAAATAAAACATAAGAGAGAATCCATGGAAATCTAAATGATTCAAGAAATTAAACAGGTCCTGCAATATAAGAGTAACTGAAAGAAAGGAAGAAGAGTGTTAGGAGTGCAAACGGAAGGAATGCAACTCCGTCACACTGAATGACTTACGAGGGAGCTTGAGTATAAGGAGCGGTGTTGAAAGACAGCATTATTTGGGATATTATTGTGGCAATGGAGACTATACTAATGAGATGGTCTCCTGGCCTGTAATAGCTCCTTAGTTTTCTTCCCTCATGTTCCTCCAAAGTTAGCAGGCACTTCTTTCTCAGCTTCCCAGAGACTGGCTGGGACATCAGCAGCAGCAGAAGCAGAAGGAGGAGGTCCATAATTCATGGGGCTGAATCAATCCCCTTCCTGTGTCTAAGGAAGAAAAAGAGTTCTAAAAATTTAAAGCACCCCCATTCAAAGATGGAAATGAGAGTGACTTTCTTGGCTGAGAGAGAGATAAACAGAATTGCACCTGGAAAGGAAAGAAAGGAAAGGTACATTCAAGAAGCACAGTCCCTGAACTTCCCAAAATTTGTGCCACATGGAGTGTGATCTGAGACGTTTATCCTTTTCTGATGCCAAATCCCTTTCAAGAGACTTCAGTCTGATGTTTACATCAAAGGCGATCACTGGAGAAATATCAGGAGAGATCCCACAGACCAGGAATTTAATAATTACCGTAAGAAGCAACATCTCCTCAGGGGATCCTAAACTATCTTTGGGCCTCCATGTGTGGAGGAGAAGCTGGAGAAAAGCATAGTGAGAAATCATAGATATACTCCTAAGAGAGCACTGGTTTGAAGTGGTTGTGGTCTTTCCTTTCTGAACATGACTAGATAGTGATGCTGAAGAAATATAGTTGACACCCAGGAAATTGGGTGTTGCCCTTCAATGTCCCGAGAGACTCCTGGGGAAGGACACCCAGAACTATAGAGTATGGTTCTACCTTAGTGTCAGATATGGAAGCCATCTTTTACATTTGGCCTTCAGCCTGCCACATTTTCTATTGTGGGAAAATGGGAGTGGGGATTGGATAGAGTAGAGGTGATATGTAGTCAAAATAACATTCTTTTCTCAGAGAGTCAAAGCCACCTTGCCCTGCAGATGCAATGAGGTAATTGGCAGGCATCTCCAGTTTTGGAGATTTTGGCTTAATAAATATTTTAATGGGTTAATTTTATGAGGGGTTTTAAATTTGGGGAAGCCAAAATTGATTTAATCGTGTTTTAAATTGTTTTAACTTTTATATTGCTTGTATTTTAATTTTTGGCTGTTCACTGCCCTAAGTCCGTCAGGAGAAGGGCGGTATACAAATTTAATAAATGAAATGAAATGAAATGAATGAAATGGATGGTGCCTGATTGGATCATGTGATGGAAAGATGGGTGCTGGGCAAGGACTTGAACTTCCTTTTGGTGGAGAAAACCTGGAAACTTTTTGATTCAGGTTTTTCCAGATATGCCTATATGACATCTCTAATAAAATGGAACTTTGAGGAAATTCAATCTTCAGAGTCTTCTTTCATTGGAGGTGTTACTTGGAACCCTGACACTTAGGTTGATGATGCTTAATTCTAATACTGCCTGTCTTCTAATGTTAAAGAAGAAATCTGTAACCATGAGCCCTGCCTAATGTTATGAATAGGATCTGTTTGTAATTTACTTTTATTAGATCTCCATATATTAATCACAAATTGGAAGTGATTTTAAAATTGCTCATGTGATAGTGAAATTTCATTTGTCTTAGAAATATCAACTTTGAGGTGATATTTGAGATAAAGGGTTTGGAAATTGATAATTGGCCAACTGTATCATTGGGTAAATATGGAATATGTTATGGGGATAGACTTTTTTTCTTTATACCTGCCCTTCAGTATTCATGTTAGACACCGAAAACCAGGGGAGATATGCTCCCAGTTCAGACCGATTTCCCAATCCAGTAGCAATCTTGGTTTGTAATGTAGTTAGTTCCATCCAACCAGGTCATCAGGAATATGCCGGTTGACTGTTCTTGTCCCATCTTCACGTGAACAATAAACCACAAAAACAGCTGTCTGAGTATGGTACTATGTATTCACGCTAACTCTCAGTATTCTGGGCACATAACCAATGTTAAGGAATTTGCAGAGTAACCCTTGAATAGCAAGGCTGTGCACATGAAAACGGTTGAGAGTAGTTATGAATAAGTACAGTCACCACACCGATACGCTGAGTTGTGTTATAGTTTACTTTCAGGAAAAAGTAAAGCATAGTCCAATAAACAGTCTAGGTCATACGCATATAAATCAGGCAATAGTGAATAACAAAGTCTTCTTACCAGTCGTCATAGTCATACACAATTAACAGTTAGCAATAAACAGTTCTTCTGGATTTGCAAACAGTACCATACAGAGATATCAGAGAGCAAAAAGAACAAGCCATGTTTCTAGTTCCCTCTTAAGGACATTGGCAACAGAGCTAACCAATCAGGACAATGTATGATGTAATACAGCAGTCTTAAAGCTATACAATACAATAGAATACACTGCAAACATACATTGATGGTTTATACATTGGCAATCCAAGAAGTTAGGTAATAGTCATATTCCTAACACACCCGAAGGCTGGTAAACTTGTTTGAAACATTTGTCTGTTTATTTATTCAGTCAGTCAGTCCTATATGACAATAAAATCTCATTTCTTATCTTGTCTTTCCCCAGTTTCATGACAATTTAAATGATTAATTCATTTATTTTACACTTTGATGATTTAGTCCAACATTCTTTTTATGTTCATTACTTTTAATTTTAATTAACCTTAATTGTTAAAACAAGCATACAATCTCAACAATAACTGCAATAAATAATTAAGTGTTATGAGCCTAAGAAGCTACCTCATGATCAGATACCAACTTTTATCATTAAATGTTCCTTAGTATTTAGATCTGGTCTCAGGATGATAATGTAGCACTTGGGGAAGAAGATGCAGCCCAGCAGGCCAGCCCCAGAGGCCAAGATGGAGAAAACCTGCACGGCCACCATGTATTTCCCTTTGGTGCTCAAGTAGGTGGGCAGGAAGGAGATCCAGACACTGCAGAAGACCAGCATGCTGAAGGTGATCAGTTTGGCTTCGTTGAACGCCCCAGGCAGGTTCCTGGCCAGGAAAGCCACCGTGAAGCAAATGGCAGCAAGAAAACCCATGTAGCAGAGAACAACATAAAACATGGTCACAGAGCCTTCATTGCACTGAAGGATGATCTCTCCTGATTGGGAGTGCAGGTCAATATCAGGAAATGGAGGAGAAACTCCCAGCCAGATTGCACAAATGACAATTTCTCCAGCAGAACCAGAAAGGATGATGGAATTGGCCAAGCTCTTCCCCAACCATCTCCTCACCCTGTTCCCTGGTTTCGTGGCCAGGAAGGCCAGCACTACCATGATTGTTTTGGCTAACACACAAGACACAGCAACTGAGAAGATGATGCTGAACATTGTTTGTCGGAGAAGGCAGGTGGCTTTCCTTGGTCGGCCAATGAAGAGAAAGGAGGACAAGAAGCAAAGCAAGAGGGAAACCAGGAGGATGTAGGACAGGTCCCGGTTGTTAGCTTTGACAATGGGAGTTTCTAGGTATTTAAGGAATATGACTAAAACAAGGCCTGTTGTTAGAAACAAGAGTACAGCGAAGGAGACCAGGATGATGCCCAGATGTTCTTCATAGGACAGGAAGGTTATTCTTTTGGGGATACATTGGATTCTGTCATCAGTGGGATATTTATCATCTGGGCACTTGATGCATTTTTCAGTATCTGTGAAAACAGTAAGTAATATTATTTTTATAGTCTCTCCTTTCCCATTCCAAGAAAGACCTTCTTTGGATGACAGCTAATACCGAGAGACAGGAAAGCCAGAGCTCCTCTTGTGTTTCTCACCTTCCTGTGTGGAGATGGTCCCCTTCGGACAAGGAATACAATCATAGCAGCAAATTGGTTCTTCTTTCCGAGCCCGTTTTACAAATCCAGGGTGACACTTCTCCACACATTTGGACTGAGGCAGAGACTAAGCAGAAAAAACAACATTCATTCCAAAATATCTCCCAAATTTCTATTTCTTAGACTGATTGATGATTAAAATAAAATGAAACTGTGCTTAAGAAATACACTTCTGAGCAATAGATCAGGAAAACATAAAAGATTTTAAAGCCACTCCCCTTTGAAAATAATCCAAATCCTTGTTCCAGTTAAGATATGAAGTAAAAATTCCTCACAGGCTAGGGAACTTCAAATGAGGTATTATTTAGTTATATCTGTACATATATATTTTCAATTCATAGAGCTGCCATACTGATGAAATAAGACTAAACATTACTGTTTAATTTCTAGAACTATATTGAGGATGAGTGGAGGTGAAATCATGAGTACAAGTCACTTAAAAAGGATAAGCCAGGCATGTTTATTAGTATAATAGTTTATGAACGAGGGTTTATAAGTTTATGAGGACATGAGTATAAATCCTGTGTGGGAAAGGGATATTTCTAAGGCCAAGTGAAGGATTTAAGATAGAGTCCTTTCCATTGAAGAATTACAGTTTTGCTGTTTTTATTTCTTAGATTGACTGATTAAAATGAAACTGTCCTTAAGAAAGACACTTCTGAGCGATACATCAGTAAAATTGGTATTACGGAGACCTGGTTGGGCCACGAGGGTGGGGTTCTCCTCGTGGAGATGTGCCCACCAGGCTTCCTTGCATTCCATCAGCTGAGAGCTCAGGGTAGGGGTGGGGGAGTAGTGGTCATTATTAAGGAAGGTCTTGATCCGAGGGAGGCCACTGTACCTCAGATAGCCGGGTGTGAGTCCATCTTTGTGAGGTGGGGTCGTGGTGGGCAGGTGGGTCTGTTAGTCATGTACCTGGCTCCCTGCCACGTGGCAATGACCCTGCCCAAGCTTCTCAATGTTGTAGCCGAGGTGGCGATTGGTACCCCCAGGCTTATGGTCATGGGGGATTTCAATCTGCCATCTATTGGTGAAACGTCTTGAGATAGCTCGGGAGTTCATGGCTTCCATGATGGCCATGGACCTGACCCAGGTAATTCAGGGCCCGACTCACATTGGTGGACACCCTGGATCTAGTTTTTGTCTCTGGTCAATGGTTGAGTGGTCTTGACATTGGGGATATAGGTGTTGAACCCTTGTCATGGACTGACCACTCGCTCCTTCGGCTTGACTTTATGACCGCTGCACCTCGCCGCAGGGAGGCGGAACTGACCAGGTGGTTCCACCCCAGGTGCCTGATGGATCCTGATAGGTTCCAGACGGAGCTTGGGCCATTTCCTGAGGCACTGACACACGACTCGGCCGAGGACCTGGTGGCTGCCTGGGATAGGGCGGCCGGCGAGGCCTTGGACCGCGTTGTGCCTTTGCGGCCTCTGACCCGGCGCCGAACTCACTTAGCTCCTTGGTTTACCGAGGAATTTAGGGAGATGAAGCGCCGGAAAAGACGCCTGGAGAGCGGTTAGTGGGCCAGTCACTCTGAATCTGACTTGACACTAGTAAGAGCTCATATTAAGACTTACATAGTGGCGATAAAAGCAGCGAAGTCTAATTATTTTGCTGCTCTTATCGCATCATCAGATTATCGCCCAGCTGCCCTGTTTAGGGTGACCCGCTCCCTCCTCCATTCGGGACCGCGGGAGGATCCCTTGCAGGGTCAAGCTGAGGATTTTGTTCAGTATCTGGATGATAAAATAACTCAGATTGGGAAGATCTGGCCGCTGACTGGGTTAGTTCAGGCGAGGTGACTGAGGCAGGCCTTGAGAGTGTTATCTGGGCTGAGTTCGATCCTGTGCTCCCGAGGACGTGGACAGGATTCTGGGAAGACTGAATGCGACCATATGTTTATTGGACCCGTGTCCCTCCTGGTTGGTGCTGGCTTCCCGGGAGGTGACATGAGGCTGGCTCCAGGAGATTATTAACACTTGTTTGAGTGAGGTCACCTACTGGTCGCCTTGAAGGAGGCGGTGGTGAGGCCTCTCCTCAAGAAGCCTTCTCTGGACCCAGCTGTGTTGGCTAATTATCGTCCAGTCTCCAACCTTCACTTCCTCGCGAAGTTTGTTGATTGTGTGGTAGCGTGGCAGCTCCCCCAGTACCTGGATGAAGCTGTCTATTTAGACCCGCTCCAGTCCAGCTTCAGGTCTGGTTACAGCACCGAAACGGCCTTGGTCGCGTTGGTGGATGATCTCTGGAGGGCCCGGGGTAGGGGGTACTCCTCTATCCTGGTGTTGTTAGACCTCTCAGCGGCTTTTGATACCATCGACCATGGTATCATGTTGCGCTGGTTGGAGGGATTGGGGGTGGGAGGCACCATCTTACGGTGGTTCTCCTCCTACCTCTCCAACTGGTCGCAATCTGTGTTGACACGGGGGCAGCGGTCGACCCCGAGGCGCCTAGTGTGTGGGGTGCCACAAGGGTCGGTCCTCTCGCCTCTCCTGTTCAACATTTATGTAAAGCCGCTGGGCGAGATCATCCGTGGTTTTGGGGTGGAGTTCCATCAGTACGCTGATGATACTCAGCTGTACATCTCCACCCCAGACCACCCCAATGATGCCGTGGAAGTGATGTCCCAGTGCCTGGAAGCCATGCAGGTCTGGATGGGGAGAAACAGGCTTCGACTCAACCCCTCCAAGACCGAGTGGCTGTGGCTGCTGGCGTCCCGATATAGCCAGCTGATGCCATCGCTGGTTATTGGGGGCGAATCATTGGCCCCCACAGAAAGGGTGTGCAACTTGGGCTGTCCTTAGAGGATCATATGACAACTGTGGCCAGGGGGGGCTTCTATCAGGTTCACCTGATTCACCAGTTGCGGCCCTTTCTAGATCGGGACTCCCTACGCACAGTCACTCAGGCTCTCGTCACTTCTCTCCTGGACTACTGTAATGCTCTCTACATGGGGCTCCCCTTGGGGTGCACCCGGAGGCTCCAACTGGTGCAAAATGCAGCCGCACGGGGGATTATGGGAGCGATAGGGCGCTCCCACGTGACACCTCTCCTGCGAGAGCTGCATTGGCTACCGGTGGACTACCGGGTGCGTTTCAAGGTGTTGGTAATCACCTTTAAAGCGCTCCATGGCTTAGGACCAGGGTACTTACGGGACAGCTTTCTGCCACCAATTGCCTCCCACCGGCCGGTTCGCTCCCACAGAGAGGGCCTCCTCAGGGTGCCATCAGCCAGACAATGCCGGCTGGCGACCCCCAGGTGGAGAGCCTTCTCTGTGGCAGCTCCTACCCTCTGGAACGATCTTCCTCCAGAGTTAAGAACAATTTCCAACCTCCTGACTTTTCGGCGGGCGTTAAAAACATACTTTTTTCAGCTTGCCGGCTTAGCCTGATTCCTGATAAATATTTTAGTATTTTTAGTGTTCACTATCTATTTTTAAATTAATTGGTTTTAATTATTGGCTAATTTATATTTGTTCTTTTTATGAAATTTTAACTTTTGTGTATTTGCTTTTTTATTCGGCTGTTCACCGCCCTGAGTCCGCAAGGAGAAGGGCGGTATATAAATCTAAATAAATAAATAAATTATAAAATATTGTAAAGCCATTTTACAAATATTGTAAAACCACAAAATAAAACAAATCCTTGTTCCAGTTAAGATATAAAGAAAAAATCCCTCACAAGCTAGGGCTGCCAAATTCAAATGAGGTATTATTAAGTTATATCTGTACATTTATATTTTCAATTCCTAGAGCTGCCATGCTGATGAAATAAGATTAAAGATTACTGTCTAGTTTCTAGAATTATAGTGAGGACGAGTAGAGATGAAATCATGAGAACATGTCACGTAAAATGGGTAAGCCAGGCATCTCTTTCTGCAGCCCATGGGACATGAGTATGAACCCTGTGTGGGAAAGGGGTATTTCTAAGGCCAAGTGAGGGATTCAAGACAAGGTTCTTTCCATTGAAGAATTACAGTTTTGTTGTTAGTCGCTACTTGTGTCCAACTCTTTCAGCGCCCAACAACCATAGCACTCTAGGACTCCCTGTCCTCCAGTGCCTCCCAAAATTAGAACTACAATTAGATGACGTAGAAAGACAGACCCACATTTACTTATTGCTTAAATGTGGAGAATTCTTTGTTTCAGTGGAAGACTTAAGGTAGCTGACAATCAAAACAAACAATTGCATTCAAGGGTTTTTAGATGGATTACAAGCCAAAGATCAAATCTAAGTAGCATTTCATTACAAATTGATCTGCCTTGTCTTATTATTTCAAGAGTTAAGAAAGCTTTTCATTTTCAGTCCTTCATTTTTTCTAGTTTAAGGCATTATATCATATTGGACAAATCATTGTGGTTCCATATTGATTGAATATCTTGCATGACCTTCCTAGAAGCAGGAGGTCTAATCCAATAGGGTGAAACAAAGACATGAATAACTCTGGTCAGATATGGGCTGTTAAAAATATCTGAGCCTGCTCTTTCAGGGGATCCTAATACCAATCATACAGACCGTAAAAAGTTGCCAATATTTTCAACCACCTTGTTGAGCAACTTTAGCCGTGAAAGAGCATCATGGTCGATAATAAGCTTCTGTCTTTCAAAACTCCCCAGTTGCTCTTTGATGGAATCCTCCTCAGGGAAAAGTAACCAACTTATGATATTCAGATCTGCTGCTACATTTCCACTTTCATCCAAGTATAGTTTTTCCCAGGAAAAATTGCAAAACTCATTCTTCTCCAGAAAGGGATGGAACTAGAATTGAAACATCCAGGAATTTTCAAAGCAACTTGAAACATCCTAAAAGGAGGAGCCATTTTAAAGCTGAGCTAGTGAATAAGAGATGTTCAGCCCCATGCCCCTTCACTATTTGCTAAACAGCAATAACACTTGGACTTATACACCACTTCACAGTGCTTTTACAGCCCTCTGTAAGTAGTTTATAGAATCAGCAATAATCTAGGTATCCATTTTACCAACCTGGAAAGGATGGAAGGCTGAGTCAACCTTGAGCTGGTCAGGATCAAACTCCTGGCAGTGACCAGTGAGTTAGGGTTAGGGTTAGGGTTAGGGTAAGGTTTAGGGTTATTGCTAGGGTTAATGTTAGCATTTGATTTTGCATCAGCGTTAGCATTAGCATTTAGCCATGGCTAAATGCAAAGACTGAGTATCCATCAGTCTGAAAAGCTTTAATTTGGTTCCTGTAGTGAGGAAGGGTTAAGTGAAATGCTCCTAGCTGAAATTTATGAGTATATAATTCCATCATGCTAATTACAAACCCATAAGTTCAGGAATTTATTTACAATGTATACATTTTAAATGATTTTATAATAGCAACGTTTCATAACAAAATATAATTGTCACAGTGCCTGATCTTTAGAACATAATCCTGTGAATTAAATCTGGACTCAACTTCGCAAAACCTGGTGGTTTTTTTTAGAACAATGGTTCTCCTACATCAGCATTGGATTTTTTTCTAAATAGGAAAAAGGATTGATGGATCGTTGTCAGGACCCCATACCTGCCATGGCTCCAGCCTTGCAGCCCCCATTCTCTCTTTCTTCTCCATTTTTCTCCTCCTAGATATTGAGGAATATGCAACATTCAAGACATGGGCCAGAGTCTTAGCAACACTATAAAAACGGTGCTCATTTTTTATCTCAATTCTATTCTTTTTCTCTTGCATGTCCAGTGGTGCTATCTGGGTGCATCGTCTCCGGCCCTTGACAGAAAGGACATGCTTTGAAAAAGAACAGCGAAAAGACTGTTCTTCAAATTTGGGATCCTTAAAAAGATTGGACTGAAAGGCATCATCATTTGGCCATTTTCTTTCCTGAAAAGCAAAGACCCAAATGCTATGGATATGTTTGAAAAGTTTATGCCTTGACATTGTCAATTTCTGCACAACTGTGGTGATCCAGACTTTTCCTTCAATGGGTGCTGGCAAACCTTCAATTGTTAAATGGATGTGGTGAATTCTATCCACAAGTGAAGCAAAATCTATGAAGTGAACAAAGACATTGACTTTTCTCCACTTAGAGATGGCATTTCTGAGAGGATCTGTAGGTCTAGTCATTGAAAATGGTTGTGAGATAACTACACAAATTCCATTTCTGACAAGCATAGGAGTGAAAGTTCTCATGAAATTCTCTCCCTCCTCTGTGTCTGGTGGAAAGAGACCAATCAAAGTCCATCTGAAATGGAGGAGGAGTTGAACAATTCCTGCATACTGGATCCCATTTTTTGGAAGTGTCTGATGGAAAAAAGGCATTTGACTTTTATCACTCAGAGCCTCTGAAACAATTCCATAACTGATCTGAAGAAGCAATGAAGAATGGTGTATTATATTTAGATCTGATCAAGTCCAAAATGTAAGCTTCTAAAACATCCACTGTGGTTCTCACGAACATATTAGAGTAGTCCAGCAGTCACCAACTGGTGGTCCAAGGATCACTGGTGGTCTGCGATAAAAGTTTGGTGGTCTGCAGAAAAATTATTTGCTTTTTTTATAAAAAAAGTCATATTAGTGGTCCACAGGATTTAAAATTATGAATTTGGTGGTCCCTGACATCCAAAAGGTTGGTGACCCCTGGAACAGTCTATTGTTCTTACCCCTTAAGCCAATTCAAGATAAAGAATGCAAAATGCAGAATACTAGCAAGATTAAATATAATCATTTGTCTAATCTGGGGATTAAGATTTTCTCTTTTCTAATAAAAATGACATTCAGTTAATAGACATGCTATGTGTTCTATCTCTAGAGCACTGCAAATGCAAATCAGTTCATTTTAGAGATTTGCTTAAATGTTCCATATTTAACATTGTGTCCAGCTGCTAAATTGTTGCTCAAGTAAATATTTAGGATCCCAATCCTTACTCATGACAATGGTCATGAGAAAAGCAGTCCACGATTTCCATAGAAAAGATATGATTGAATCTATTACCCACCCACCAACAGCCTACTCACTTTGCCAGATAGAGAAACAAAAAAAGAAACCTGTGGGTCTTTGTAGGTGCCTACTAATGTTGACATCTGAATGGAGATGTCATCAAAAGATCCATCAAGAACAGCCATCAGGTTGTCCTTCCTTCCACAGCTGTAGTTGGGAATATTGGCTTCTCCAGTAGAGAGTATGTCAAGCAAGGCATCTGAAGTGCCAAGGGTGTTGAAATAGTTGTCATGGATGTTGTAGCCAAGTGTGAGATTGTACAAAAGCTGAGAATTCTTGTTGACTTGCTGAATGTCAAAAATGAAGCTTAGGATTCTTGCTGGATCAGTAAATGAACTAGTGTAAAAAATGTTCATAATAAAATCATCTCTAACAAGAACAAAATATATTTTCATTTGTTCCATTTTCTCTCCACAAGCCAATTCAGTCTTAAGCCAAAAGTGTCCAACATAAGAATAAAGTTATAGTCACCCATCACCATTTAATTGTTTTGAGTGTTGAGAAGCTGGGATAGAGATTTAATATTTAAAATATATCATTATTTGTAATAGCGCTCATTTTTAATTTCTGAAACGACCAAGATTCAAAATCATTCCATTATTAAAATAGAATCATCAGCAGAGGACTAATAAATGATCCAGAAAAGCAATTCTAAAAACAAGCCATCCTCTATTCCATACTAGGGTCAGGCATTGAATATCAATGAATGGTTATAAAAAGAGGGAAATGGGTTGGGCAGAGGCAACTACAAACTTTTCAATAAGCTTGTTGTGATTAACTCAGGCTTGTACAAGAGGGGAAAATAATTTTACTTTGGTGGGCGAGGTTGTTCCATCTTTGGATTTGGGTCTCTTAAAATAAGACGTAGGAGAGAATCCATGGAAATCTAAATGATTCAAGATATTAAACAGGTCCTGCAATATAGGAGTAACTGAAAAAAACAAAGAAGAATATTAGGACTATAAATGGAAGGAATGCAACTCCATCACACTGAATGACTTACGACAGAGCTTGAGTATAAGGAGCTTTGTTGAAAGACAGCTTTATATGGGATATTAATGTGGCACTGAGGATTATACCAATGAGGTGGTCTCCTGGCCTGTAATAGCTCCGTAGGTTTTTTCCCTCATGTTCCTCCAAACTCAGCAGGCACTTCTTTCTCAGGTTCCCAGAGACTGGCTGGGACATCAGCAGCAGCAGAAGCAGAAGGAGAAAGTCCATAATTCATGAGGCTGAATCAATCCCCTTCTTGTTTCTAAGGAAGAACAAGAGCATTCGAAGAATTCAAAGCACCATTCAAAGATGGAAATGAGAGTGACTTTCTTGACTGAGAGAGAGATAGCACAGAAGCACAGTCCCTGAATGTCCCAACATTTGTGCCACATGGAGTGTGACCTGAGACATTTATCCTTTTCTGATGCAAGATCCCTTTCAAGTTGCTTCAGTCTCATGTTTAAATTAAAGCCGATCACTGGAGAAATATCAGGAGAGATCTCAGAGACCAGGATTTTAATAATTACTGTAAGAAGCAACATATCCTCTGGGGATTGTGAACTACTTCTGGAGGAGGAGAAGCTGGAGAAAAGCATAGTGAAAAATCATAGAGGGCACTGGTCTGAAGTGATTGTGGTCCTTCCTTTCTGGATGTGTCTAGAATGTGATGCTGAAAAAAGATAGTTGACATCCAGGAAATTCGGAGTTGTCCTTCAGTGTACTCTCTTGTTTCCAGAGACTCCTGGAGAAGGTCACCCAGAACTATAGAGTTTGGTTCCACCTTAGTGTCAAACCTGGAAGCCATTTTTTACATTTGGGTCTTCAGACCTGCCACATTTTGTACTGTGGGAAAATGGGCAGGGGGATTGCATAGAGTACGGGAAATATGTAGTCAAAATAACATTCTTTTCTCATAGAGTCAAGGCAACCTTGCCCTGCAGCTGCGATGTGATGACTTGGAAGCATCTCCAGTTTTGGATGGTGCCTGATTGGATCATGTCATGGACATGTGGGTACAGGGGGAAGGGACTTGAACTTTCTTTTGGATGGGGAAAACCTGGAAACTTTCAGATTCGGGTTTTCCCAGGTGTGCCAATATGACATCACTAATAAAATGGAACTTTGAGGAAATTCAAGCTTCGTAGTCTTCTTTCATTAGGGGTGTTACTTGGAACCCTGACCCTTAGGTTGATGACGCTTAATTCTAATACTTCCTGTCTTCTAATGTGAAGGAAGAAATCTGTAACCATGAGCCCTGCCTAATGTTAAGAATAGGAACTGTTTGTAATTTACTTTTCTATTAGATCTCCATATATTAATCACAAATTGGAAGTGATTTTAAAAATGCTCATGCAAGAGTGAAATTTCGTTTGTCTTAGAGATATCAATTATGGGGTGATATTTGAGACAAAGGGTCTGGAAATAGATATTTGAGCAATTGGATCAATCTGGAATAGGTTATGAGGAAAGACTTTTTTTCTTTATACTTGCCCTTTAGTATTCATGGAAGACACCGAGAACCATGGGTGAAATGCTCTCAGTTTGGACCGGATCGCCTGATTCAGTAGCAATGTTGGCAGGTGGTTCAGAGAACCAGTAGCAAAAACCCCTCCCCATCCCCATCCCCATGCCCAGCTAAGCCGCGCAATCATCAGAGGCTTTTTAAAATTAATTTTAAAAGCATTTTTTCTACAACCTGTTTGGCCGAAAAAATGCTTTTAAATGTAAACAAAGAAAATGCCTTTGATGATCGCATGGCTCAGCTGGGATTGTCAGAGGCTTTTAAAAGAAGAAAAAAAGCCTCTGATGATCAGGCAATGCAGTTGGGATCGTCAGTGGCTTTTAAAAGCTTATTTTACATCTTCGGCTGAAGAGGTTTAGAAATAATGGTTTTAAAAGAAAAAAAGTGTTGGCAACACCCATTCATTCACATTACCCCCACCAACTCACACCCACAGAACCGGTAGTAAGAAATTTTACATTTCACCACTGCCGAGAACCTTTATACTTTGAAGTGTCTTTGATTACTAAACAAACACCAGACAGGGAGATGAAGCGTCAGAGGAGAGGTCTGGAGAGCTGTTGGAGGTCCCGCCGTTCTGAATCTGACCAAGCAGAGTTGACATCTTTTATTCGGTCCTACTGGTAGCGATGAAGGCGGTGAAGCGTGCTCACTTCTCTGCCCTTATCATGTCCGCAGAGAACTGCCCGGCCGCCCTATTTAGGGTTTGAATCAGGGAGCGGGGGAGGACCCTGTGAGGGGGTGGGCCGAGGAATTTAGTAAATTCCTGCACGATAAGATTGCCCAGATTCGAGAAGGGCTGGACTCTGACTGGGCGGGGTCAGTTGGGGAGGGGACGGCGGGCTTGGTGATTTGGGAAGAGTTTGATCCTGTTACTCCAGAGGAAGTGGACAGGATCATGGCGAAGCTGAGCACCACCACATGTGAACTGGACCCATGTCCCTCCTGGCTCATTTATTCGGCCTGGGAGGTTACAGACAGCTGGATCCAGGCAGTTTGTAATTACAGCATCTTTGGGTGAGGGACACTTTCCAGCTGCCTTGAAGGAGGTGGTGGTGAGGTCCCTCCTCAAGAATCCTACCCTGGATTCAGCTACTTTGAATAACTTTCGTCCTGTCTCCAACCTTCGCTTTATGGCGAAGGTTGTTGAGAGTGTGGTGGCACATCAGCTCCCGTTGGTCCTGGATGAAACATTATATCTGGACCCATCCCAGTTGGGTGTCAGGCATGGGTACAGCACAGAGACGTCATTGGTCGTGCTGGTGGATGATCTCTGGAGGGCTCGGGACAAGGGATATTCCTCTGTCCTGGTCCTATTAGACCTTTCGGCGGCTTTTGATACCATCGACCATGTTATCTTACTGCGACGCCTTGAGGGGTTGGGAGTGGGAGCCACGGTTCTTTGGTGGTTCACCTCCTACCTCTCAGGGCATGTGCAATTGGTGTTGGCAGGGGCAGAGGTTGGCCTCAAGGTCCCTCATATGTGGGGTTCCTCAGGGGTCGGTCCTCTCTCCCCTTTTGTTCAACATCTATATGAAGCCGCTGGGGGAGATCATCCGTGGTTTCGGGATTTCTTATCTAAAATAAGAAATAAGAAATAAGGTATCATCAGTACGCTGTTGATACCCAACTTTTTATATCCACCCCGAACCAGCCCAGTGATGTCCTCGATGTGATGTCCCGGTATCTGGAAGTGGTGTGGCTCTGGATGGGGAGGAACACACTTCAGTTCAACCCTGCCAAGATGGAGTGGCTGTGGGTACCCGCATCTCAGTTCCAAGGGAATATTCCATTGTTGGTCATAGGGGGTGAGGTGTTGCCCCCTGTTGAAAGGACGCGCAATTTAGGCATCCTCCTGGATTCACGGTTGATTTTGGAAGATCATGTTGCGACCGTGACCAGGGGAGCATTGGCACAGATTCGTCTGGTGTGCCAATTGTGCCCCTATCTGGACCGTGATGACCTCTGTACAGTCACTCATGTGCTTGTGACCTCCTGGATCGACTACTACAATGCTCTCTACCTGGGGCTGCCCATAAAGACCATTTGGAGGCTTCAGCTGGTGCAGAACGCGGCCGTGTGGATAGTGATGGGAGTGTCCCGACACTCTCATGTTACACCTCTCCTGTGTGACCTCATTGGCTACTGATTGCCCTCCAGGTGAGATTCAAGGTGTTGGTTATCACCTATAAAGCCCTACATGGCCTCGGCCCAAGGTACAGCTCCGCATCGCCTGGTGCATTCCCACAGAGAGGGACTCCTTTGAGTGCTGTCGGCCAGGCAGTGTCATCTGGTGACTCCTAGGGAACGGGCTTTCTCTGTGGGCACACCTACCTTATGGAATCAACTCCCCCTGGAGCTACGGGTGGCCCCTGACCTGCGTTCTTTCCACCGTGACCTTAGGACATGGCTATTTTGCCAGGCTGGATTGGATTGAAGGTGTTTTTAAGGGGAGTTTTCATGGTTTTTAATACTTAATATTGATTTTGTCTGTTTTTATTCCTGTGAGCCGCCTTGAGTCCTTTTCAGAGAGAGGGCAGCATATAAGCTTAATAAATAAATAAATAAATAAATAAATAAATAATAAAATGATGTCCCCCTTGGACAATTCCCCAGATTCTTCCTCAGAGGTCAGCTCAAGGGAGGATGAGCTCATTCCTGGCCTCTCAGGAATTGTGTTAGTTAATGGCTCTGGAGACCTGGCCAAAAGACCCTTTCCCCAATTTCATCTGGGAAAAGTTTTCCAAAAACGACTTTAAAATCATGTTTGCTATATATTACAAAAGATTACAAAAAATAGATTTTACAAAGTTTGAAACACGTGATGTTCTTTCTTTTTAAATGTACTGAAGAGGATCCCACCCACTGACTGGTAAACTTGATTCAAACATTTCTCTGTTTATTTCTTCAGTCAGTCAGACGATAATAAAATCTCATTTCTTATCTTGTCCTTCCCTAGTTTCATGACAATTTAAATTATTAATTAATTCATTTTACACTTTGATGATTATGTTTAGTTAGTCTCACATTCTCTGTATGTTTATTTCTTTTGATTTTAAATAATCATAACTGTCAAAACAAGCATACAAACTCAACAATAACTGCAATAAATAATTAAGTCTTATGAGCCTAAGAAGCTACTTCATGAACAGATACCGACTTTTATCATTAAATGTTCCTTAGTATTGAGATCTGGTCTGAGGATGATAATGTAGCACTTGGGGAAGAAGATGCATCCCAGAAGCCCAGCACTGGAGGCCAAGATGGAGAAGATCTGCACAGCCACCATGTATTTCCCTTTGGTGCTCAAGTAGGTGGGCAGGAAGGAGATCCAGATGCTGCAGAAGACCAGCATGCTGAAGGTGATCAGTTTGGCTTCGTTGAAGGCCCCAGGCAGGTTCCTGGCCAGGAAAGCCACTGTGAAGCAAATGGCAGCAAGGAAACCCATGTAGCAGAGAACAACATAAAACATGGTCACAGAGCCTTCATTGCATTGAAGGATGATCACTCCTGATTGGGAGTGCAGGTCAATATCAGGAAATGGAGGAGAAACTCCCAGCCAGATTGCACAAATTACAATTTCTCCAGCAGAACCATAAAGGATGATGGAGTTGGCCAAGCTCTTCCCCAACCATCTCCTCACCCTGTTCCCTGGTTTTGTGGCCAGGAAGGCCAGCACTACCATGATTGTTTTGGCTAACACACAAGACACAGCTACTGAGAAGATGATGCTGAACATTGTTTGTCGGAGAAGGCAGGTGGCTTTCCTTGGTCGGCCAATGAAGAGAAAGGAGGACAAGAAGCAAAGCAAGAGGGAAACCAAGAGGATGTAGGACAGGTCCCGGTTGTTAGCTTTGACAATGGGAGTTTCTAGGTATTTAAGGAATATGACTAAAACAAGGCCTGTTGTTAAAAACAAGAGTACAGCAAAGGAGACCAGGATGATGCCCAGATGTTCTTCATAGGACAGGAAGGTTATTCTTTTGGGGGTACATTGGATTCTGTCATCAGTGGGATATTTGTCATCTGGGCACTTGGTGCATTTTTCAGTATCTAAGAAAACAGTAAGTAATATTATTTCTATAATCCCTCCTTTCACATTCCAAGAAAGATCTTCTTTCAATGGCAGCTGATACTGAGAGACAGGAAAGCCATAGCTCCTCTTGTGTTACTCACCTTCCTGTGTGGAGATGGTCCCCTTCGGACAAGGAATACAATCATAGCAGCAAATGGGTTCTTCTTTCTGAGACCGTTTTACAAATCCAGGGTGACAATTGTCCACACATTTGGACTGAGGCAGAGACTAAGCACAAAAACAAAATCCATTCCAAAATATCTGCCGAATTTTTATTTCTTAGATTGACTGATTAAAATGAAACTGTACTTAAGAAAGACACTTCTGAGCAATAGATCAGGAAAACAAAATATAAAGCCACTGCCCTTTGAAAATAATCCCAAACCTTGTTCCAGTTAAGATATAAAGAAAATATCCCTCACAAATTAGAGCTGCCAAATTCAAACGAGGTATTATTTAATTATATCTGTACACTTATATTTTCAATTCATACAGCTGCCATTATGGTGAAATAAGACTAAACATCACTGCCTAATTTCTAGAACTATAGTGAGGATGAGTGGAGGTGTAATCATGAGAACATGTCACTTAAAAAGAGTGAGCCAGGAATCTTTTTCTGCAGCCCATGGGACATGAGTATGAACCCTGTGTGGGAAATGGATATTCCTAAGGCCAAGTGAGGTATTCAGGACAAGGCCCTTTCCATTGAAGAATTACAATTTTGTTGTTAATTGCTAGTTGTGTCCAATTCTTGAATAATTCTTTGTTTTAATGTAAGAGAATCAAGACTAAGCTGAAAAATAAAATTCATTCTAAAATAATTGCCAAATTTTTGTTTATTAGATTGATTGATTAAAATAAAATGAAACTGTGCTTAAGAAAGACACTATAGTAATAGATCAGGAAAACATAAACGATTGTAAAGCCACTCCATTTTGAAAATAATCCAATTCTTTGTTCCAGTTAAGATATGAAGAAAAAATTATTCACAAACTAGGGAACTTCAAATGTTATATCTGTACATATATATTTTCAATTCACAGAGCTGCCATTCTGATCTTTCTCTTTATCTTTTATTAGATTTATATTCCGCCCTTCAGCCAGAGTAAAAACATTTGTACACAAAAGTTAAAATAATTTTAAAAGTAATTAAATAAATTTGGCCCATAATTTAAAACATTTCAATTAAAATCAGTATCAAACTTTAAAATCAATGTAAAATCAGGCCAGCCCAGCTAAATGAAAAAAGTAAGTTTTTAGGGCCTGACGAAAAGTCCGGAGGTCGGAGATTGTTCTCAGTTCTGGAGGAAGAACGTTCCAGAGGGTAGGAGCTACCACCGAGAAGTCTCTCCCCCTGGGGGTCACCAGCTGACATTGTCTATCTGACGGCACCCTGAGGAGGTCTTCTCTGTGGGAGCGAACCATCCGGTGGGAGGCAATTGGTGGCAGAAGGCGGTCTCATAAGTACCCTGGTCCTAAGCCATGGAGAGCTTTAAAGGTGGTCACCAAAACCTTGAAGTGCACCAAGAAGTCCACCAGAAGCCAATGCAGCTCGCGCAGGAGAGGTGTCACGTGAGAGCACCCCGTCGCTCCCATAACCCCCCGCGTGGCCGCATTTTGCACCAGTTGGAGCCTCCGGGTGCACCCCAAGGGGAGCCCCATGTAGAGAGTGTTACAATAGTCCAGACGAGAAGTGACGAGTGCTTGAGTGACCATGCATAAGGAGTCCTGATTTAGAAAGGGGTGCAACTGGTGTATCAGGCAAACCTGATAAAAAGCCCCCCTGGCCACGGCCGTCGTATGCTCTTCTTAAGACAGCCGTGTGTCCAGGAGGATGCCCAAGTTGCAGACCCTTTCTGTGGGGGCTAGTCATTCGCCCCCAATAGCCAGCGATGGCACCAGCTGGCTATACCAGGACGCCGGCAGCCACAGCCACTCGTTCTTGGAGGGGTTGAGTCGAAGCCTGTTTCTCCCCATCCAGACCCAATGAAATAAGACTAAACATTACTGATGAAATAAGACTAAACATTACTGCCTAATTTCTAGAACTATAGTGAGGATAAGTGGAGGTGAAATCATGAGAACATGTCACTTAAAAAGGATAAGACAGGTATGTTTTTCTGCAGTCCATGGGACATGAGTATGAACCCTGTGTGGGAAAGGGATATTTCTAAGGCCAAGTGAGGGATTTAAGACAAGGTCCTTTCCATTGATGAATTACAGTTTTGTTGTTAGTCGCTACTTGTATCCAACTCTTTAAGCCCCCGGCAACCATAGCACTCCAGGACCCCCTGGCCTCCACTGCCTCCCAAAATTAGAATTACAATTAGATGACATGGAAAGACAGACCCACATTTATTTACTGCTTAAATTTGGAGAATTCTTTGTTTCAGTGGAAGACTTAAGGTAGTTGACAATCAAAACAAACAATTGCATTCAAGGGTTTTTAGATGGATTACAAGCCAAAGACCAAATCTAAGTATCATTTCATTGCAAATTAACCCTTATTGTCTCATTATTTCAAGAGTCAAGAAAGTTTTTCATTTTCAGTCCTTCATTTTTCTAGTTTAAGGCATTATCTCATATCGGACAAGTCATATTGATTGAACACCTTGGATGACCTTCCTAGCAGCAGGAGATCTATCCCAATGGGGTGAAACAAAGGCATGAATAACTCTGGTCAGGTATGAGCTGTTAAGAATATCTGAGCCTGCTCTTTCAGGGGACCCTAACATCAACCATACAGACCGTAAAAAGTTTCCAATATTTTCAACCACCTTGTTGAGCAACTTTAGCCGTGAAAGAGCATCTTGGTCGATAATAAGCCTCTGTCTTTCAAAACTCCCCAGTTGCTCTTTGATGGGATCCTCCTCAGGAAAAAGTAACCAACTTATGATATTCAAATCTGCTGCTACATTTCCACTTTGGTCCAAGTACAGTTTCTCCCAGGAAAAATTGCAAAACTCATTCTTCTCCAGAAAAGGATGGAACTAGAATTGAAACAGCCAGGAATTTTGAAAGCAATTTGAAACACCCTAAAAGGAGGAGCCATTTTAAAGCTGAGCTAGTGAATAAGAGTTGTTCAGCCCCCTCTACACTATTTGCCTGAATAGCAATAGCACCTAGACTTATAAACCACTCCACAGTGCTTTTACAGCCCTCTCTAAGTGGTTTATAGAATCAGCAACAATCTGGGTACCCATTTTACCAATCTGGAAAGGATGGAAAGCTGAATCAACCTTGAGCTGGTCAGCATTGAACTCCTGACAGTGAGCAGTGAGTTAGGGTTAGGGTTAGGGTTAGAGTTAGAGTTAGGCTAGGATTAGAGTTAGCGTTAGCGTTAGCGTTAGTGTTAGCATTAGCATAAATGCCATGGCAAGTAGCCATCAATCTGAAAGCTTTTAACTGGATTCCTGCATTGAGAAGGGGTTAGGCACTGGTGGTATGTGGAGCCATTTCTGTGGGCACACGAGCTTTGCCCTACCTCAGCTGCAGTGTGCATGTGCACATCTGCCAGCTGATTTTTGGGCCTTTTGAGCCCACCAGAAGTTCGGAAATAGACCATTTCCAACCTCCGGAGGACCTCTAGCGGGGTGGGAAAGGCTGTTTTTGCTCTCCCCAGGCTGTGAGAAAGCCTTTGGAGCCTGGGGAGGACAAAAACGGGACTACTGGGCCCACCGGTAACCTTTTTGCCATCACGTGCCAAAAGTGGAGAGAGTGCAGAGGGGTCGTGTGTGCACGCACAGGGGGTGGGGCGCAGGGGGGCATTCAATTATGGGTGTGGGCATGCTCATGGACAACACCCCAATAATAATAATAATAATAATAATAATAATAATAATAATAATAATAATAATAATAATAATAATAATAATTTTATTTCTATACTGTGATGTACAGCCTATTAAAAGCACAAAGACAAAACATAAATTAAAAATAATTAAAATGATTACATAATTTTGGCTCAAATATAAAACCCCAAATTTAAAACTTCCACTTAAAATCATTACATTGATAGCCCAGCCTGGCAGAACAACAAGATATTGAGGGCACAGCAAAATACAGAGGTCAGAGATCTTACGCATTTCCAGGGGCACTTCATTCCAAAGGGCAGGGGCCCACAGAGAAGGCCCTCCCCTGGGTGTCGCCAGCTGACATCACTTGGCAAATGGCACCCTGAGGAGACTCTCTCTGTGGGAGCGGACTGGCCAGTGGGAGGCTACTGGTGGCAGGAGTTGGTGTCGAAGGTACCCAGGTCCAATTCCATGGAACGCTGTAAAGGTGGTAACCAACACCTTGAATCGCACCCGGAAGACCACTGGGAGCCAGTGAAGCTCGCGCAGGAGGGGTGTCACATGGGCACAATGGGTTGTGCCCATAACCACCTGCGCGGCCACATTCTGGACAAGTTGGAGCCTCCCCGTGCTCTTCAAGGGGAGCCCCATGTAGAGATCATTACAGAAGTCCAGGCAGGAGGTGACAAGGGTCTGAGTGACCGTGCGCAAGATGTCGTGATCCAGAAAGGACTGCAACTGGCAAATCAGGTGAACCTGATAAAAAGCCCCCCTGGCCACGGCCGTCATATGCTCTTCTAAAGACAGCTGTGCATCCAGGAGGATGCCCAGGTTGCGAGCCTCTCTGTGGGGGGTAAGGATTCATCCCCAATAGTCAGCGATGGCACCAGCTGACTATATCGCGACGCCGGGAGACACAGCCACTCAGTCTTGGAGGGGTTGAGTCTGAGCCTATTTCTCCCCACCCAGTCCCGCACGGCCTCCAGGCAGTGAGACATCACATCAAGGGCATCATTGGGGTGGTCTCGGGTGGAGATGTACAGCTGAGTATCATCAGCGTACAGATGGACTCTCATCCCAAAACCACAGATGATCTCACCCAGCGGCTTCACATAAATGTTGAACAGAAGGGGCGAGAGGACTGACCCTTGCAGAACTCCCCATGCGAGGCACCTCGAAGTCGACCTCTGCCCCCCTGTCAATACAAACTGCGAGTGGTCGGAGAGGAAGGAGGAGAACCACCACAGAACAGTGCCCATAGTCCCCTCACTTTTGGCACATGACAGCAAAAAGGTTAGCCATCAGTAGGTTAGTGTCAGACCCTAAAAGTGGTACTGCCATTCAAGTGGAGGAAGGGGGAGACTTGGATTCGATTTAGCAGCATGACCGGTGTCATCAGATATTTTACAACCTATATCGTGGCGCCAAGGAGGCCTGAGATTCCCTTTACCTGCAGGAATTTACATGATAGCCATGTGGGTTGTCTCACTTTAAAGGGTAGTGGTGGGAATGCATGTTTGTTCGGGTTCTCAAAGGTAATAGTAAAGAAAAGAAAAGTAAAAGTAAAGTAAATAGTAAATACACACTTGTGTATTGGCTAAAATCTGCATTCCGACTTAAAGGGAGGGGTCTCTACCACTTTAATCCTACTGCTTTACCTAAGGGTGTTCAGATTGTGCTTTCACTTCTGCTTAATAATAAATGAATCCTACGTTTCAAGAGTTTGTACTTTCTTAGGTTGTAAGAAGAGGCAATCCTTACAGTTAGCCTAATGCTCCCAGCTAAATTTCAGCTATATTTCAGTTTGGCTGAAATTTTTGAAAATAAAATTCTGTCATCCTAATTACAAACCCATAAGTACAGGAATGTATTTACAATGTATAGATTTTAAATAATTTTATAATAGCAGTATTTAATATAAAAATATAATTGTCAGCAGTGCCTGCTTTTTGGAACATAATCCTGTGAACTAAATCTGGCCTCCGCTTGGCCAAACCTGGTGGTTTTTTGTAGAACAATGGTTCTCCTACATCAGCATTGGATTTTTTTCTAAATAGGAACTAGGTTTGATGGATCATTGTCAGGACCCCATACCTGCCATGGCTCTAGCCTTGCAGCCCCCAATCTCTCTTTCTTCTCCGTTTTTCTCCTCTTAGATATTGAGGAATATGCAACATTCAAAACATGGGCCAGAGTCTTGGCAACAGTATAAAAACGGTGGTTATTTTTTATCTGAGTTCTATTCTTTTTCTCTTGCACATCCAGTGGTGCTATCTGGGTGCATCGTCTCCGGCCCTTGACAGAAAGGACATGCTTTGAATAAGAACAGCGAAAAGACTGGTCTTCAAATTTGGAATCCTTAAAAAGATTGGGTTGAAAGGCATTATCATTTGGCCATTTTCTTTCCTGAAAAGCAAAGTTCCAAATGCTATGGATGTGTTTGAAAAGTGTATCCCTTCTCATTGTCACTTTCTCCACAATTGTGGTAATCCAAACTTTCCCTTCAATGGGTCCTGACAAATCTTCAATTGTTAAATGGATATGGCGAGCTCTATCCACAAGGGAAGCAAATTCTATGAAGTGAACAAAGACATTGACTTTTCTCCACTTAGAGATGGCATTTCTGAGAGGTTCTGTATGTCTAGGCATTGAGATTACCACACAAATTCCATTTCTGACAAGCATAGGAGTGAAAGTTCTCATGAAATTCTCTCCCTCCTCTGTGTCTGGTGCAAAGAGACCAATCAAAGTCCATCTGAAATGGAGGAGGAGTTGGACAATTCCTGGATACTGGATCCCATTTTTGGGAAGCATCTGATGGAAAAAAGGCATTTGACTTTTATCACTCAGAGCCTCTGAAACAATTCCATAACTGATCTGAAGAAACATTGAAGAATGGTGTATTATGGTTAGATCAGATAAAGTCAAAATGTAAGCTTTTAACACACCCAGTGTGGTTCTTACGAACATATTAGAATAGATAGAAAAATAACAGTTAGAACAATTAAGAAGTGGAACAACTTGCCTGCAGAAGTTGTGAAGGCTCTAACACTGGAAATTTTTAAGAAGATGTTGGATAATTATTTGTCTGAAGTGGTGTAGGGTTTTCTGCCTAAGCAGGAAGTTGGACTAGAAGACCTCCAAGTCCCTTCCTATCCTATCCTATCCTATCCTATCCTATCCTATCCTATCCTATCCTATCCTATCCTATCCTATCCTATCCTATCCTATCCTATCCTATCCTATCCTATCCTATCCTATCCTATCCTATCCTATCCTATCCTATTCTATTCTAGTCCAGCGGTCACCAACTGGTGGTCCACAGAGCAATGGTGGTCTGTGAGAAAATTTTGGTAGTCTGTAGAAAAATTATTTGCATTTTTATATTGCACTAAATACTATTTATCTTTTTTTAAAAAAATTCATATTAGTGGTCCACGAGATTTAAAATTATGAATTTGGTAGTCCCTGAATTCAGAAAAATTGGTGACCCCTGGAATAGTCTTTTGTTATTAACCCTTAAGCCATATCAAGATAAAGAATACGAAGTGCAGAATATTAGCAAGATTGAATATAATCATTTGTCTAATCTGGGATCTAAGATACTGCTCTTTCTCTTTTCTAATAACATTGACATTCAGATAATAGACATACTATGTCTTCTATCTCTAGAGCACTGCAAATGCAAATCAGTTCATTTTAGAGATTTGCTTAAATGTTCCATATCTAACATTGTGTCCAACTACTCAATGCTTGCTCGAGTAAATGTTTAGGCCTCCTGTGGATGCCAGTCCCTACCCATGACAAAGGCCATGGTGAAAAGCAGTTCATAAATTCCATAGAAAAGATATGATTGAATCTATTACCTACCCAACAACAATCTGCTCATTTTACCAGATAGAGAAACACACAAAAAAACCTGTGGGACTTTGTAGGCGCCTACTAATGTTGACATCTGAATGGAGATGTCATCAAGGGATCCATCAAGAACAGCCATCAGGTTGTCCTTCTTTCCACAGCTGTAGTTGGGAACATTGGCTTCTCCAGTAGAAAGTATGTCAAGCAAGGCATCTGAAGTCCCAAGGGTGCTCACATAATTGTCATGGATGTTGTAGCCAAGTGTTAGATTGTACAAAAGCTGATAATTCTTGTTGACTTGTTGAATGGCAAAAATGAAGCATAGGATTCTTCCTCGGTAAATAAATGAACTACTGTAAAAAAAATGTTCATCATAGCATCATCTCTAACAAGAACAATAAAACTCAGTTTTAAGCCAAAGGTATCCAAAATGAGAATACAATTATAATCACCCATCGCCATTTAAGTGTTGAGATGGTGGGATGGAGATTTATTATTTAAAATATATCATTATTTGTAATAGTGCTCATTTTTAATTTGTGAAATGACCAAAATTCAAAGTTATTCGATCATTAGAATAGATTCATCAGCAAAGAGGACTTTTAAATGATCCAGAAAAGCAATTCTAAAAACAAGCCATCCTCTACTCCATACCAGAGCCAGGCATTGAATATCAATGAATGGTTATAAAAATAGGGAAATGGGTGGGGAAGAGGCAGCTACAAACTTTTCAATAAACTAGTTGTGATTAACTCAGGATTGTACAAGAGGGGAAAATAATTTGGACTTTGGAGGGCGGGGTTGTTCCATCTTTGGATTTGGGTCTCTTAAAATAAGACGTAAGAGAGAATCCATGGAAATCCAAATGATTCAAGAAATTAAACAGGTCCTGGAATATAGGAGTAACTGAAAGAAAAGAAGATGAGTGTTAGGACTGCAAATGGAAGGAATGCAACTCCATCACACTGAATGACTTACGACGGAGCTTGAATATAAAGAGATGCGTTGAAAGACAAAGTTATATGGGATATTATTGTGGCAAAGGAGACTATACCAATGAGGTGGTCTCCTGGCCTGTAATAGCTCCGTAGTTTTCTTCCCTCATGTTCCTCCAAACTCAGCAGGCACTTCTTTCTCAGCTTCCCAGAGACTGGCTGGGTCATCAGCAGCAGCAGAAGCAGAAGGAGGAGGAGGTCCATAATTCATGGGGCTGAATCAATCCCCTTCCTGTTTCCAAGGAAGAACAAGAGAGTTCAAAGAATTCAAAGCACCATTCAAAGATGGAAATGAGAATGACTTTCTTGACTGACAGAGAGATAAAAAGAACTTCACCTTGAAAGGAGAGAAAGAAAAGGTACATTCAAGAATGTCCCTAAATTTGTGCCACACAGAGTGTGACCTGAGTCATTTATCCCTTTCTGATGCAAGATCCCTTTCAAGTTGCTTCAGTCTGATGTTTAAATTAAAAGCAATCACTGGAGAAATATCAGGAGAGATCTCATAGACCAGCATTTTAATAATTACTGTAAGAAGCAACATCCCTTCTGGGGATCCTGAAGTACTTCTGGACTTCCATGTGTGGAGGAGGAGCTGGAGAAAAGCATAGTGAAAAATCATAGATATACCCCTAGAGGCACTGCTCTGAAGTGATTGTGGTCCTTCCTTTCTGGATGTGTCTAGAATGTGATGCTGAAAAAAGATAGTTGACACCAAGGAAATTCGGAGTTGTCCTTCAGTGTACTCTCTTGTCTCCAGAGACTCCTGGGGAAGGTCACCCAGAACTGTAGAGTTTGGTTCCACCTTAGTGTCAGACCTGAAAGCCATCTTTTACATTTGGGTCTTCAGACCAGCCACATTTTCTACTGTTGGAAAATGAGCGGGGGATTGCATAAAGTATGGGAAATATGTAGTCAAAATAACATTCTTTTCTCATAGAAAAGGCAACCTTGCCCTACAGCTGTGATGAGATGAGTGGGAGGCATCTCCAGTTTTCAATGGTGCCTGATTGGATCATGTCATGGACATACCGGTGCAGGGGGAACAGACTTGAACTTTCTTTTGGACGGGGAAAACCTGGAAACTTTCAGATTCGGGTTTTCCCAGGTGTGCCAATATGACATCGCTAATAAAATGGAACTTTGAGGAAATTCAAGCTTCAAAGTTTGTTTCGTTGGGGCTGTTACTTGGAACCCTGACATTTAGGTTGATGACGCTTAATTCTTAATACTGCCTGTCTTCTAATGTTAAGGAAGAAATCTGTAACCATGAGCCCTGCCTAATGTTAAGAATAGAAACTGTTTGTAATTTAATTTTCTGTTATATCTCCATATATTAATCACAAATTGCAATTGATTATTAAAATTGCTCATGCAAGAGTGAAATTTCATTTGCCTTAGAAATATCAACTTTAGGGTGATATTTGAGACAAAGGTTCTGGAAATATATAACTGACCAACGAGGGAAGGCGTGTGGGGGTGGCAGTTCTGGTAAAGGAAGGTCTTGCCCCAAGGGAAGCTACTGTACCTCAGATAGCCGGATGTGAGTCCCTCCTTGTGAAGTGGGGACAAGGGAGGCAGATGGGCTTGCTGATTACATACCTGGCTCCCTGCCACGTGTTGGCCCTGCCCGAGCTCCTCAATGAGATTGCCGAGGTGTCGGTGGAGACCCCTAGGCTTATGGTCATGGGGGACTTTAACCTGCCGTCTGTCGGCGAAGCATCTGAGGTGGTCCAGGAGTTCATGGCTTCCATGATGGCCATGGACCTGACCCAATTAATTCATGGACCCACTCACACGGAGGACACACTCTGGACTTGATTTTTGACTCTGGACAGTGGATGAATGATCTTGAGATGGGGGAGTTAGTGATTGAGCCCTTGTCATGGTCGGATCATTCCCTTCTTAGGCTTGACTTTCTAACTGCCACACCCTGCTGCAGGGAGGTGGAACAGACCAGATGGTTCCACCCCAGGCGTCTGATGGATCCTGATGGGTTCCAGATAGAGCTTGGGCCACTTCCTAAGGCTCTGACTCATGGCTCGGCTGAGGAGCTAGTGGCCGCCTGGGATAGGGTGGCTGCTGATGCTTTGGATCGAGTTGTGCCTGTGCGGCCCCTGACCCGTCACCGAGTCTACCTGGCTCCTTGGTTCTCCAAGGAGCTGAGGGAGATGAAGCACCGGAAAAGATGCCTAGAGAGCAGTTAGAGATCTAGTCGCTCTGAATCCGACCAAACACTGGTAAGGTCTCATATTAAGATCTACCTAGTGGCGATAAAAGTGGCAAAATGTAACTATTTTGCCACTCTTATCGCATTGGCAGATAACCGCCCGGCTGCCCTGTTTAGGGTGACCTGCTCCCTCCTCCACCTGGGAGCGTAGGAGGATCCCTTGCAGGGTTGTGCTGAGGATTTTGTCCAGTATCTGCACTATAAAATCACTCAGATTCGGGAAGGCTTGGTCTCTGACTGGGTAGGTACAGATGGGATGATGGGTGCCAGTCTTGAGACTGCCATTTGGGAGGAGTTCAACCCTGTTGCTCTCAAGGACGTGGACAGGATACTGGGGCGGCTGAACACGACCACATGTTTATTGGACCTGTGTCCCTTCTGGTTGGTGCTGGCCTCCCGGGAGGTTACGCGAGGCTGGCTCCAGGGGATTATCAATGCTTCCTTGAGTGAGGGTGTCTTGCCAATCGCCTTGAAAGAGGTGGTGGTGAAGCCCCTCCTCAAGAAGCCTGCTCTGGACCCGGCTGTTTTGGCTAACTACCGTCTGGTCTCCAACCTTCCCTTCTTGGCTAAGGTTGTTGAGAGTGTGGTGGCGTGACAGCTTCCTGGGTACCTGGATGAAACTGTCTATCTGGATCTGCTCCAGTCCGGCTTCAGGCCTGGGCACAGCACGGAAACAGCATTGGTCGCATTGGTGGATGATCTCTGGAGGGCGCGGGATAGGGGTTGTTCCTCTATCCTGGTCCTGTTAGATCTCTCAGCAACTTTTGATACCATCGACCATTGTATCATGTTGCGCTGGTTAGAGGGATTGGGAGCGGGGGCACCGTTTTGCTGTGGTTCTCCTCCTATCTCTCCGATCGGTTGCAGTCAATGTTGGCAGGGGGGCAGAGGTCGACCCCAAGGCACCTTATCTGTGGGGTGCCACAGGGGTCAGTCCTCTCGCCCCTTCTGTTCAACATTTATGTGATGCCACTGGGTGAGATCATCCGTGGCTTTGGGGTGGAGTTCCATCAGTACACTGATGATACTCAGCTGTACATCTCCACCGCAGGCCATCCCAATGATGCCCTTGAAGTGATGTCCCGGTGCCTGGAGACCGTGCGGAACTGGATGGGGAGTAACAGGCTTTGACTCAACCCTTCCAAGACCAAGTGGCTGTGGCTTCCGGCATCCTGATATAGCCAGCTGGTGCCATCGCTGGCTATTGGGGGTGAGTTATTGGCCCCCACGGAGAGGGCTCGCAACTTGGGAGTCCTCCTGGATGCACGGCTGTCTTTAGAAGAGCATATGACGGCCGTGGCCAGGGGGGCTTTTCATCAGGTTCGCTTGATTTGCCAGTTGCGTCCCTTTCTGGATTGGGACTCCTTATGCACAGTCACTCAGGCACTCGTCACTTCCTGCCTGGACCACTATAATGCTCTCTTCATGGGGCTCCCTTTGAGGAGCACCCAAAGGCTCCAACTGGTGCAGAATGCGGCCGTGCAGGGGATTATGGGGGCGAGGGGGTGCTCCCGTGTGATGCCTCTCCTGCGTGAGCTTCATTGACTTCCGGGTGCACCTCAAAGTGTTGGTTACCACCTTTAAAGGGCTCCATGGCATAGGACCTTGGTATTTGCGGGACCACCTTCTGCCACTGATAGCCTCCCACCAACCGATATGCCCTTACAGAGAGGGACTCCTCAGGGTGCTGTCAGCCAGGCAGTATCAGCTGGTAACTCCCAGGGGGAGGCCCTTCTCTGTGGCAGCTCCTGCCCTCTGGGACGATTTGCCCCTGAAGATACGAAGGATATCAGATCTCCGGGCCTTTCATCGTGCCCTAAAAACTTTTCTTTTCCATTTAGCAGGGCTGGCATAACCTCCCCTTTTTTTTTAGCTTTTTAAATTGTCAATGGGTTTTAGTTTGAATGTTTTAAATTTTGGGCCAAAGTTATGTAATTCTTTTAAAATTTAAAATTTTGTATTGGTATGTGTTTTTTTTTTTAAATTAGATTTTTATGCCGCCTTTCTCTGGAGACCCAGGGCAGCTTACAATGCATTAAGCAATAGCCTTCATACTTTTGTATATTTATACAAAGTCAGTTTATTGCCCCCACAAACTGGGTCCTCAATTGACCTACCTTAGAAAGGATGGAAGGCTGAGTCGACCTTGAGTCTCGAACTCGCATAATTGCAGACAGCTGGGTGTTAATAACAGGCTATCTAGCCCGTTGAGCTATCTGAGGCTCCTCAAGTTCTGGCTGTGGACTGCCCTGAGTTCACTAGAAGGGCAGTATACAAATTGAATAAAAATAAACTGTATCATTGGATCAATATGGAATAGGTTATGGGGAAAGACTTTTTTTCTTTATACTTGCCCTTCAGTATTCATGGAAGACACCAAGAACCAGGGGTGAAATGCTTCCGGTTCAGACCGGATCGCCCAATCCAATAGCAATGTTGACAGCTGGTTCGGAGAACCAATAGCAAAAATCTCTCCCCATCCCCATCTCCATGCCCAGCTAAGCCGCGCAATCATCAGAGGCTTTTTAAAATTAATTTTAAAAGCATTTTTTCAGCAACCTCTTTGGCCAAAAAAAATGCTTTTAAGTGTAAAAAAAGAAAATGCCTTTGATGATCGCATGGCTCAGCTGGAATCATCAGAGGCTTTTTTTTTTAAAAAAGCCTCTGACGATCAGGCAATACAGCTGGGATCGTCAGAGGCTTTTAAAAGAAAAAAAAGCTTCTGACGATCAGGCAACTCAGCTGGGATTATCATAGGCTTTAAAAAGCATTTTTTTCAGCCGAAGAGGTTGCAGAAAAAATGGTTTTAAAAGTAAAAAAAAAGCCATGTCCATAGAACCGGTAGTAACAAATTTCACCACTGCCGAGAACCTTTATACTTTGAAGTGTCTTTGTTTACTAAACAAACAGCAGGCAGTATAATGTCCCCCTTGGACAACTCCCCAGATTCTTTCTCAGAGGTCAGCTCAAAGGAGGATGAGCTCATCCCTGGCCTGTCAGGAATGGGGTTAGTTAATGGCTCTGGACGCCTGGCCAAAAGAGTTTTAGACTTTCCCCAGTTTCAGCGGGGGACAGTTTTCCAAAAATGACTCTAAAATCATATGTTGTACACTACAAAAGATTACACAAAATAAAGATTTTACAAATTGGAAAGATGTGATGTTCTTTCTTTTTAAATGTACTGAAGAGGATCCCACCAACTGACTGGTAAACATGTTTCAAACAGATGTCCTTTTATTTATTTAGTTATACGATATTAATATCTCATTTCTTGTCCTTCCCTACCTTCAGGACAATTTCAATTACTAATTTATTTATTTTACACTTTGATGATTTAGTCCAACATTCTTTTTATGTTAATTACTTTTAATTTTAATTAACCTTAATTGTCAAAACAAGCATACAAACTCAATAATAACTTTAATAAATAATTAAGTGTTATGAGCTTAAGAAACTACTTCATGATCAGATACCGACTTTTATCATTAAATGTTCCTTAGTATTTAGATCTGGTCTCAGGATGATAATGTAGCACTTGGGGAAGAAGATGCAGCCCAACAGGCCAGCCCCAGAAGCCAAGATGGAGAAAACCTGCACAGCCACCATGTATTTCCCTTTGGTGCTCAAATAGGTGGGCAGGAAGGAGATCCAGACGCTGCAGAAGACCAGCATGCTGAAGGTGATCAGTTTGGCTTCATTGAACGCCCCAGGCAGGTTCCTGGCCAGGAAAGCCACTGTGAAGCAAATGGCAGCAAGGAAACCCATGTAGCAGAGAACAACATAAAACATGGTCACAGAGCCTTCATTGCACTGAAGGATGATCACTCCTGATTGGGAGTGCAGGTCAAAATCAGGAAACGGGGGAGAAACTCCCAGCCAGATTGCACAAATTACAATTTTTCCAGCAGAACCAGAAAGGATGATGGAGTTGGCCAAGCTCTTCCCCAACCATCTCCTCACCCTGTTCCCTGGTTTCGTGGCCAGGAAGGCCAGCACTACCATGATTGTTTTGGCTAACACACAAGACACAGCTACTGAGAAGCTGATGCTGAACATTGTTTGTCGGAGAAGGCAGGTGGCTTTCCTTGGTCGGCCAATGAAGAGAAAGGAGGACAAGAAGCAAAGCAAGAGGGAAACCAGGAGGATGAAGGACAGGTCACGGTTGTTAGCTTTGACAATGGGAGTTTCTAGGTATTTAAGGAATATGACTAAAACAAGGCCTGTTGTTAGAAAAAAGAGTACAGCAAAGGACACCAGGATGATGCCCAGGTGTTCTTCATAGGACAGGAAGGTTATTCTTTTGGGGATACATTGGATTCTGTCACCAGTGGGATATTTGTCATCTGGGCACTTGGTGCATTTTTCAGTATCTGAGAAAACAGTAAGTAATATTATTTTTATAGTCTCTTCTTTCACATTCCAAGAAAGACCTTCTTTGGAAGACAGCTGATACTGAGAAACAGGAAAGCCAGAGTTCCTCTGGTGTCACCCACCTTCCTGTGTGGAAATGGTCCCCTCCGGACAAGGAATACAATCATAGCAGCAAATTGGTTCTTCTTTCCGAGCCCGTTTTACAAATCCAGGGTGACAACTGTCCACACATTGCGACTGAGGCAGAGACTAAGCAGAAAAACCAAATTCATTCTAAAATATCTGCCAAATTTTTATTTATTAGATTGATTGATTAAAATAAAATGAAACCTTGCTTAAGAAAGACACTTCGGAGCAGTAGATCAAGAAAATGTTTCTTTTGGACTATATAAAATATTGTAAAGCCACTCCCCTTTGAAAATAATCCAAATCCTTGTTCCAGTTAAGATATGAAGAAAAAATTCCTCATCAACTAGGAGTTCCACCTCAAATGAGGTATTATTTAGTTATTTCTGTACATATATATTTTCAATTCAATTCATTCATATTGATGAAATAAGACTAAACATTACTGCCCAATTTCTAGAACTATATTGACGATGAGTGGAGGTGAAATCATGAGTACAAGTCACTTAAAAAGGGTAAGCCAGGCATGTTTATGAGTATAATAGTTTATGAAGGAGGGGTTTATAAGTTTATGAGGACATGAGTATGAACCCTGTGTGGGAAATGGATATTTCTAAGGCCAAGTGAAGGATATAAGATAGAGTCCTTTCCATTGAAGAATTAGAGCTTTGTTGTTAGTCGCTATTTGTGTCCAACTCTTTCAGCCCCCAACAACTATAGCACTCCAGAACTCCCTATCCTCCACTGCCTCCCAACATTAGAACTACAATTAGATGACATGGAAAGACAGACCCACATTTATTTATTCCTTAAATTTGGAGAATTCTTTGTTTCAGGGGAAGACTTAAGGTAGCTGACAATCAAGTTAAACAATTCCATTCAAGGGGTTTTTAGATGGATTACAAGCCAAAGACTAAATCTAAGTAGCATTTCATTACAATTGATCTACATTGTCTCATTATTTCAAGAGTCAAGAAAGTTTTTTGGGTGGGGGGGGCTGTCAAAGTCATTTTTAGTCCGTTATTTTTCTAGTTTAAGGCATTATCTCATATGCGGACAAGTCATGGTGGTTCTATTTCGATTGAACACCTTGGATGACCTTCCTAGCAGCAGGAGGTCTATCCCAGTGGGGTGAAACAAAGGCATGAATAACTCTGGTCAGATATGGGCTGTTAAAAATATCTGAGTCTGCTCTTTCAGGGGACCCTAACACCAACCATATAGCCCGAGAAAAGTTGCCAATATTTTCAACCACCTTGTTGAGCAACTTTAGCCGTGAAAGAGCATCTTGGTTGATTATAAGCTTCTGTCTTTCAAACCTCCCCAGTTGCTCTTTGATGGTATCCTCCTCGAGGAAAAGTAACCAACTTATGATATTCAGATCTGCTGCTACATTTCCACTTTGGTCCAAGTACAGTTTCTCCCAGGAAAAATTGCAAAACTCATTCTTCTCCAGAAAGGGATGGAACTAGAATTGAAACATCCAGGAATTTTGAAAGCAATTTGAAACACCCTAAAAGGAGGAGCCAGGGAGGCATTCAATTATGGGTGTGGACACGCTCATGCACAACACCCTCTACTGCCCCTGCTTTTGGCACGTGACGGCAAAAAAGTTAGCCATCACTGGGTTAGCCTAATGCTCCCAGCTAAATTTCAGCTATATTTCAGTTTGGCTGAAATTTTTGAATACAAAATTCTATCATTCTAATTACAAACCCATAAGTACAGTAATAAATATATAGATTTTACATTTAGAATGTATAGATTTTAAATAATTTTAGAATAGCGGTGTTTAATATAAAAAAATAATTGTCACAGTGCCTGCTCTTTGGAACATAATCCTGTGAACTAAATCTGGCCTCCGCTTGGCCAAACCTGTTGGGTTTTTGTAGAACAATGGTTCTCCTACATCAGCATTTTTTTCTAAATGGGAACTAGGTATGATGGATCCTTGCCAGGACTCCATACCTGCCATGGCTCTAGCTTTGCAGCCCCCAATCTCTCTTTCTTCTCTATTTTTCTCCTCCTAGATATTGAGGAATATGCAACATTCAAGACATGGACCAGAGCCTTAACAAGAGTATAAAAGCGGAGGTCATTTTTTATCTGAGTTCTGTTTTCTTTCTCTTGCATGTCCAGTGGTGCTATCTGGGTGCATCGTCTCCGGCCCTTGACAGAGAGGACATGCTTTGAATAAGAACAGCGAAAAGACTGGTCTTCAAATTTGGAATCCTTAAAAAGACTGGGTAGAAAGGCATCATCATCTGGCCATTTTCTTTCCTGAAAAGCAAAGTTCCAAATGCTATGGATATGTTTGGAAAGTGTATCCCTTCTCATTGTCACTTTCTCCACGATTGTGGTGATCCAGACTTTCCCTTCAGTGGGTCCTGGCAAACCTTCAATTGTTAAATGGATGTGGTGAATTCTATCCACAATGGAACCAAATTCTATGAAGTGAACAAAGACATTGACTTTTCTCCACTTAGAGATGGCATTTCTGAGAGATTCTGTATGTCTAGTCATTGAAATTACCACACAAATTCCATTTCTGACAAGCATAGGAGTGAAAGTTCTCATGAAATTCTCTCCCTCCTCTGTGTCTGATGCAAAAAGACCAATCAAAGTCCATCTGAAATGGAGGAGGAGTTGGACAATTCCTGGATACTGGATCCCATTTTTGGGAAGCATTTGATGGAAAAAAGGCATTTGACTTTTATCACTCAGAGCCTCTGAAACAATTCCATAACTGATCTGAAGAAGCAATGAAGAATGGTGTATTATGTTTAGATCAGATAAAGTCCAAAATGTAAGTTTTTAACACATCCAGTGTGTTTCTCACAAACAGATTAATCCAGCAGTGACCAACTGGTGGTCCACGGACTACTAGTGGTCTATGAGAAAATGTGGTCTGTAGAAAAATTATTTCATTTTTATATTGCAGTAAATTCTATTTATCTTTTTTTTAGAAAAACTCAGATTAGTAGTCCACAAGATTTAAAATTATGAATTTGGTGGTCCCTGAAATCCAAAAGATTGGTGACACCTGGAACAGTCTATTGTTCTTAACCCTTAAGTCATATCAAGATAAAGAATACAAAATGTGGAATATTAGCAAAATTGAATATAATCATTTGTCTAATCTGGGGTCTGAAATACTGCTCTTTCTCTTTTCTAATAAAATTGACATTCAGATAATAGACATGTTATGTCTTCTATCTCTAGAGCACTGCAAATGCAAATCAGTTCATTTTAGAGATTTGCTTAAATGTTCCCTATTTAACATTGTGTCCAGCTGCTCAAGTCTTGCTCGAATAAATGTTTATGCCTCCTGTGGATCCCAATCCCCAGCCATAACAAAGGCCATGGTGAAAAGCAGCTCATGAATTTCATAGAAAAGATATGATTGAATCTATTACCTACCCACCAACAACCTGCTCACTTTGCCAGATGGAGAAAGAAAAAAACACACCTGTGGCACTTTGTAGGCGCCTACTAATGTTGACATCTGAATGGAAATGTCATCAAAAGATCCATCAAGAACAGCCATCAGGTTGTCCTTCCTTCTACAGCTGTAGTTGGGAACATTGGCTTCTCCAGTAGAAAGGATGTCCAGCAAGGCATCTGAAGTGCCAAGGGTGTTCAAATAATTATCATGGATGTTGTAGCCAAGTGTGAGATTGTACAAAAGCTGAGAATTCTTGTTGACTTGCTGAATGGCAAAAATGAAGCATAGGATTCTTGCTGGGTAAATAGATGAACTACTGTAAAAGAAATGTTCATCATAGCATCATCTCTAACAACAACAACAAAATATATTTTCATTTATTCCTCTTTTTCTCCACAAAACCATTCAGTATCAAGCCAAAAGTTTCCAACATAAGAATGAAGTTATATTCACCCATCACCGTTTAATTGTTGTAAGTTTTGAGAAGGTGGGATGGAGATTTAATATTTAAAATACATCATTATTTGTAATAGTGCTCATTTTTAATTTGTGCAATGACCACGATTCAAAATCATTCAATCATTAAAATAGAATCATCAGGAAAGAGGACTTTTAGATGATCCAGAAAAGCAATTCTAAAAACAAGCCATCCTCTATTTCATACCAGGGTCGGGCATTGAATATCAATGAATGTTTATAAAAATAGGGAAATGGGTTGGGCAGAGGCAAATAGAAACCTTTCGATAAGCTAGTTGTGATTATCTCAGGATTGTACGAGAGGGGAAAATAATTTGGACTTTGTGGGGGGCGGGTTAGTTCTATCTTTGGATTTCGATCTTGTGAGATTTAAAAAACAGCAAACCTCATAAAAAGTGAAACAGAGACCATGAACAAGTAAAAAGTAGATTTATTACAGATAGATAGATAGATAGATAGATAGATAGATAGATAGATAGATAGATAGATAGATAGATAGATAGATAGATAGATAGATATTTCAAGCTTTGCAAAAGGGTTCTCCCATGAAAGAGAGAGAACGTCTGACCACTTCGATTACATGGTTTAAATACAGTTTTCGATGTTCAGCAATGCAATGCAAATGCCCCCTCAGGTATTGTTTTCAGGTCTTATGTAACATTTTGGCTTTCTTCACATGTTCCGCCCTGGAGTTCCCCTCCAAATTTTCCCTCCAAAAATACCCTTTACATATGTTTTCTTAATTGTTGTGATTGTTCTTATTAATTGGTCATTTAGTTTCTTCCTCTTTTTCAATAGAGCTTAGGACAGCCTGACCCAACTTAGAATGTACCAGAACATCTATTTCCTCAAAACAGGCGTCATTGGTCCCTTATCCTTCCCAGGATATAATGCTTACTCATATCCTATTCACAGGCTATATAAATCAGTTTATATGAAGGTTAAATATGATGTTACTTAGGTTATGATTTTTACAGGAATAATTCATTTTTCTCTCCGATTTCTTAAAATAAGATGTAAGAGAGAAGCCATGGAAATTCAAATGATTCAAGAAATTAAACAGGTCCTACAATATAAGAGTAACTGAAAGAAAAGAAGAAGAGTGTTAGGACTGCCAATGGAAGGAATGCAACTCCATCACACTGAATGACTTACGAGGGAGCTTGAGTATAAGGAGCTGTGTTGAAAGACAGCGTTATATGGGATATTATTGTGGCAATGGAGACTATACCAATGAGGTGGTCTCCTGGCCTGTAATAGCTCCGTAGTTTTCTTCCCTCATGTTCCTCCAAACTCATCAGGCACTTCTTTCTCAGCTTCCCAGAGACTGGCTGGGACATCAGCAGCAGCAGAAGCAGAAGGAGGAGGTCCATAATTCATGGGGCTGAATCAATCCCCTTCCTGTTTCTAAGGAAGAACAGGAACATTCAAAGAATTCAAAGCACCATTCAAAGAATTCAAAGCACCATTCAAAGATGGAAATGAGAATGAGAGAGATAAACAGGAAAGGAGAGAAAGGAAAGGTACATTCAAGAAGCACAGTTGCTGAATGTCCCAAAATTTGTGCCACCCAAAGTGTGACCTGAGACATTTATGCTTTTCTGATGCAAGATCCCTTTCAAGTTGCTTCAGTCTGATGTTTACATCGAAGGCGATCACTGGAGAAATATCAGGAGAGCTCTCACAGACCAGGATTTTAATAATTACTGTAAGAAGCAGTATCTCCTCTGGGGATCCTGAACTACTTCTGGGCATCTGGAGAAGCTGGAGAAAAGCATAGTGAAAAATCATAGATATATCACTAGAGGGCACTGTTCTGAAGAGGTTGTGGTCCTTCCTTTCTGAACATGTCTAGAAAGTGATGCTGAAGAAAGATAGTTCGACACCCAGAAAATTGGGTGTTGTCCTTTTATGTACTCTCTTGTCTCCAGAGATTCCTGGGGAAGGTCACCCAGAACTATAGAGTTTGGTTCCAACTTTGTGTCAGATTGGAAGCCATATTTTAGATTTGAGCCTTAAGGCCTGCCACATTTTCTACTGTAGGAAAATGAGAGGGGGGATTGCATAGAGTAGGGGTGATAGGTAGTCAAAATAACATTCTTTTCTCAGAGAATCAAGGCCACCTTGCCCTGCAACTGCAATGAGGTGACTGGGAGGCATCTCCAGTTTTGGATACTGCCTGATTGGATCATGTGATTGACATGTGGCTGCTGGGTAGTGACTTGAACTTTCTTATGGCTGGGGAAAACCTGGAAACTTTTGGATTCAGGTTTTCCCAGATGTGCCAATATGACATCTCCAATAAAATGGAACTTTGAGGAAATTCAAGCTTCAGAGTCTTCATTTGTTGGGGGTATTACTTGGAACCCTGACACTTAGGTTGATGATGCTTCATTCTAATACTGCTTGTATAAATATTCAGAGTATGAAAAAAATAAGATATTTGGGGATTCAATTGATAGCAAGATGCATCACACTTAGAGAAGATAGCTATGACAAATTAGTGGTGCAAATTAGGTCTGATTTGGAAAAATGGGGAAAATTACAGCTATGTCTAATGGACACGGTAGCCACCATCAAAATGAATGTTCTTCCGAAAATGTTGTTTTTATCCCAATGCATATCAATTCGGCTCAAAAAAGATTTTTTTTACAAATTTGGAGAGACTCATTTCAAAATTCATATGCCAAGGGAAACAATCGAGAATCAGATTCAAATTATTACAAGATGCGAGAAAAAGAGGAGGATTTGGCCTACCAGACTGGACAAAGTATTATCTGGCAGTGGCATTGGTTTGCTAAGTGAATGGATGCATCTTAAAAACGCAAGACTATTGGCACTAGATGGTCATGACTTACAGACAGGGTGGCACGCTATTTTATGGGAGGAAAAAAATCTAGTCCATCAGTACTTCTGGCGGCATTATATTAGGAGAGCACTATTGGATATTTGGAAAAAAACAAAAAGAAATAATTATATGGAAATTACTAAATGGGTGTCAACATTAGAAATGTACACACATCCAAATTTGGCAAAAGGAGGGGGAGCTGTCACCTATAAAGATATTTTAAATGAGAATTAAAAGCCAGAAATACTCTAAAGGAAGAAGGAATTGAATTGGAATGATGGGCATATCTCCAAATTCAATCTAAATTTAGCAAAGATATAAAGGAATGGGGCATAAAGCAAGAATCATCAGAATTAAATAAAATTTTATTTAGCAGGGAAGGCAAGACCATAAGTAAACTATATCGATATTTATTAGAACAAGATATGATTGAGGAACTGATGAAAGAAATGATGATAATTTGGTGTAAATATTTTGGGCACAATTGGCAAAGTTTATGGGAAAAAAATTAAAAATCACACTAGCAACTTCCTACAAGGAAAACCTCTGTAAGATGTTCTATAGGTGGCACCTCCCCCCCCTCCCCAAGATTAGCACGAATGAATAAGGGGAAATCCTCGATATGCTGGAAGTGTGGAGAGACCATTGGGAATTATAACGACATGTGGTGGGAATGCCCAAAGGCGGAACAATTTTGGAATTTAGTAAAGAACTGGCTGGAAGAAATTTTGTCAACAAATATAGAAGTCAAACCAGAATTTTTCTTACTGAGAATTATAGAAAGAAAATATAAGAAAGATAAAAATTATTTATTACTGCATATACTCACAGAGGCATGAATAGCCTTCACTCAGAAATGGAAAGAGAAAGATATTCCAACTGAAGAGGAAATACTACTGAAAATCTTTAACTGTGCAGAAATGGACAGACTCACTTTGGAACACAAGGATAAAAGTGAAACTAAGTACTATAAAATCTGGGAACAATTTTATAATTGGATAGATAACAAGAGGACAGCCAAGACAAATGTATAGCGTTAGAACAAAAAAATAGATGTTATTATAAGATAAATCTACGTTTAAGAACTGTGTTTATATGAGTACTAATGTGATAGTAAAGTGACAGAAGATGTTTGGAACCAGTGATGTCATATCTATGTCCAATGTTTTTTTTTTAATTTTGTATTGTTCATAAAAAACTTTTTTAAAAGAAAAAAAAGAAATTTCATTTGCCCTAGAAATATCAACTTTGGGGTGATATTTGAGACAAAGGATCTGGAAATAGATAATTGGCCAACTGTATGGAATATGTTATGGGGATAGACTTTTTTTTTCTTTATACTTGCCCTTCAGTATTCATGTAAGACATTGAAAACCTTTATACTTTGAAGTGTCTTTGTTTACTAAACAAACAGCAGACAGTATGATGTCCCCCTTGGAAAACTCCCCAGATTCCTCCTCAGAGGTCAGCTCAAGGGAGGATGAGCTCATTCCTGGCATCTCCAGAACTGGGTTAATTAATGGCTCTGAACACCTGGCCAAACGAGATTTCCACTATCCCAAGTTTCACCTGGGGAAAGTTTTCCAAAAACGACTCTAAAATCACCTCATTGCTGTATATTACAAAACATTACAAAAAATAAAGATTTTACAAAGTTCAAAAGATGTAGTGTTCTTTCTTTTTAAATGGATTGAAGAAGATCCCATCCACTGACTGGTAAACATGTTTCAAACAGATGTCTGTTTATGTATTCAGTCAGTCAGTCCTATACGATAGTAAAATCTCATTTCTTGTCCTTCCCTAGTTCCATGACAATTTCAATTATTAATTAATTTATTTTACACTTTGATGATTTAGTCCAACATTCTTTTTACGTTCATTACTTTTAATTTTAATTAACCTTAATTGTAAAAACAAGCATTCAAACTCAATAATAACTGCAGTAAATGATTAAGTGTTATGACCTTAAGAAACTACTTCATGATCAGATACCAACTTTTATCATTAAATGTTCCTTAGTATTTAGATCTGGTCTCAGGATGATAATGTAGCACTTGGGGAAGAAGATGCAGCCCAGCAGTCCAGCCCCAGAAGCCAAGATGGAGAAAACTTGCACAGCCACCATGTATTTCCCTTTGGTGCTCAGGTAGGTGGGCAGGAAGGAGATCCAGACGCTGCAGAAGACCAGCATGCTGAAGGTGATCAGTTTGGCTTCGTTGAAGGCCCCAGGCAGGTTCCTGGCCAGGAAAGCCACCGTGAAGCAAATGGCAGCAAGGAAACCCATATAGCAGAGAACAACATAAAACATGGTCACAGAGCCTTCATTGCACTGAAGGATGATCACTCCTGATTGGGAGTGCAGGTCAAAATCAAGAAACGGAGGAGAAACTCCCAACCAAATTGCACAAATTACAATTTCTCCAGCAGAACCAGAAAGGATGATGGAGTTGGCCAAGCTCTTCCCCAACCATCTCCTCACCCTGTTCCCTGGTTTCGTGGCCAGGAAGGCCAGCACTACCATGATTGTTTTGGCTAACACACAAGACACAGCTACTGAGAAGCTGATGCTGAACATTGTTTGTCGGAGAAGGCAGGTGGCTTTCCTTGGTCGGCCAATGAAGAAAAAGGAGGACAAGAAGCAAAGCAAGAGGGAAACCAGGAGGATGTAGGACAGGTCACGGTTGTTAGCTTTGACAATGGGAGTTTCTAGGTATTTAAGGAATATGACTAAAACAAGGCCTGTTGTTAGAAACAAGAGAACAGCAAAGGAGACCAGGATGATGCCCAGATGTTCTTCAAAGGACAGGAAGGTTATTCTTTTGGGGATACATTGGATTCTGTCATCAGTGGGATATTTGTCATCTGGGCACTTGATGCATTTTTCAGTATCTGTGAAAACAGTAAGTAATATTATTTTTATAGTCTCTCCTTTCCCATTCCAAGAAAGACCTTCTTTGGATGACAGCTAATACCGAGAGACAGAAAAGCCAGAGTTCCTCTGGTGTTACTCACCTTCCTGTGTGGAGATGGTCCCCTTCGGACAAGGAATACAATCATAGCAGCAAATTGGTTCTTCTTTCCGAGCCCGTTTTACAAATCCAGGATGACACTTCTCCACACATTTGGACTGAGGCAGAGACTAAGCAGAAAAACAACGTTCATTCCAAAATATCTGCCAAATTTTTATTTATTAGACTGATTGTTGATTAAAATAAAATGAAACTGTGCTTAAGAAAGACACTTCTGAGCAATAGATCAGGAAAACATAAAAGATTTTAAAGCCACTCCCCTTTGAGAATAATCCAAATCCTTGTTCCAGTTAAGATATGAAGAAAAAATTCCTCAGAGACTAGGGAACTTCAAATGAGGTATTATTTAGTTATATCTGTACATTTATATTTTCAATTCATAGAGCTGCCACGCTGGTGAAATAAGGCTAAACATTACTGCCTAATTTCTAGAACTATAATGAGGATGAATGGAGGTGAAATCATGAGAACATGTCACTTAAAAAGGGTAAGCCAGGCATGTTTTTCTGCAGCACATGAATCCTGTGTGGGAAAGAGGTATTTCTAAGGCCAAGTGAGGAATTCAAGACAAGGCCCTTTCTGTTGAAGAATTACAGTTTTGTTGTTAGTCGCTACTTGTGTCCAACTCTTTCAGCCTCCAAGAACCATAGAACTCCAGGACTCCCTGTCCTTCACTGCCTCCCAAAATTAGAACTACAATTAGATGACATGGAAAGACAGACCCACTGTCAGCACTTCAAGATGTATTCATCCTAGTGCTGACATGAAAAGGAGAAAGCGGAAGCATCTGGAATGGGACAGTTACCTTTCACTCGCTTATTTTTTCTGAAGATAATGTCCCCTAGGAGATGGATGGGACGGGGAAATTCTTTTGAATTGGAGCAGTAGATTAGGGGTGAGTGATTGGGAAGATGGCCAATGAATGCAGAGCAGTGGGGGAAGGAAGAGGAGGGGTTTTCAGCCAGGACAACAGTGTTGGCTGCTATGAGTTGGTGTTAAAAGTGCCGTGCTTAATAAATGGAAGTTTGTTTTTTCAAAGACTTTGTTTGAGATGCAATTTATTTGAAGATGACCTTGAAACCTGAAAGACAGCAAACACTCCTTTCCAAGCCAAACTGGCTGACCTCCAGACCTCCTGCTCCCTGCCAGATGTATGGAATGAGTGGAGACACAGTCCAGACACAGTCCAGACGCCACGGCGGAAAGCAAATTATCGGAAGAGAGCTTAATGCAGGCAACTGGAAAAAAGCCAATCTTGATTCCAGCTAGTTTGGATGCTACGGGACCTCAACCCAGTGGTGGGATTCTGCCGGTTCTAGGACGTTCAGGCGAACCCTTTGTTAAATTGCTGGCTCACCCCACCCCTTGCCCCACCCCTCCGCACTACTATTTATTGTCAATAAATGGAGCGAGTGAGCCAGCAATTTAACAAATGGTTCGGTGTTTTTTTGTAATTTTATTGGGCTCGCAGCACACCGAATCGTTTGTTAAATTGCTGGCTCACACGCCCCTCGCCCTGCCCCGCCTCCCACCCACACAGCGCCAGCCTACCCTAGCCAGGGGTAGGCAATTGTGGCTCTTTTACAACCTGTGAACTTCAACTTCCAGAATTCCTGAGACAGCTTGACAACTCTGGTCCTCAAGAGGAGCCACGACATTAAACTAGCAGGGCATTTCGGCTTCCTAAAAACTCTGTGTCAGGTTTCAAGGTCATCTTCAAATAAATTGCATCACAAACAAAGTCTTTGATAAAACAAACTTCCATTTTTATTAAGCATGGCACTTTTAACACCGACTCATAGCAGCCAACAATGCCACCCTGACCCAACACCCCTCCTCTTCCTTCCCCCACTCCTCTGCATTCATTGGCCATCTTCCCAATCACTCACCCCTAATTTACTGCTCCAATTCAAAAGAATTTCCCTCCTCCCATCCATCTCCTAGGGAACATTATCTACAAAGAAAATAAATAGGTGAAAGGCAACCATCCCGCCTTCTCCTTCTTATGTCAGCACTAGGATAAATGCATCTTGACGTGCTGACATTCTGCACTTAGTACGAAGACAGCTTTGGTGGCCCCACATGAGAAAAGACATAGACAACTATGTAAAAAGTTGTACCATCTGTGCCACAATGAAAACCCAACCAGGAAGAACTCCCGGGCTGCTGCAGCCAGTAGCTGAACCGACAAGACCATGGGAGGAGATTGCAATGGACTTCATAGTAGAACTGCCGAGGAGTGGCAGAAACACAGTGATCTGGACTGTAATAGACTTATTCTCCAAACAGGCACATTTCATACCCTGCAGCAGGCTACCCTCAGTCTGCCAATTGGCCAAACTGTTCGTAAAAAACATCTACCACCTGCTTGGAGTACCCAGAAGAATCATCTCCGATCGAGGTGTCCAGTTCACAGTGAAATTCTGGAGGGAATTCCTACAATCCATAGGATCATTCCAAGGCCTCAGCTCAGCGTTTCACCCGAGCACTAACGGGGGCGCGGAGAGACTGAATGCCATGATAGAGCAGTACCTGAGGTGTTAAGTCGACTACCAACAGTCTAACTGGGCAGACCTCCTATCACTTGTGGAGGTCACATATAACAATGCTGTCCACAGTAGCACAGGACTAACCCTATTTAAGATAATAAGTGGTATGGATTTCGTCCCCATTCCAGAGTACCCAAGAGAGCCCCCTTCCTCAGTCAGTTTGACCGAATGGATGGAAATGTTGACAGAAACCTGGGAGAACGTCAAGAAGGCGATAGCCAAGATGGCTCAATCCTATAGGAAACAAGCAGATAAGCACTGAACTCCCCAAAGACCATTCCGACTGGGAGAGAAGGTCTACCTCTCCACCAAGTATTTGAGACTCAGACTCCCGAGCAGGAAACTGGGCCCAAAATTTATAGGACCATTCCCTATAGTAAAAGTAATCAACCCGGTCACAGTACAACTATAGCTGCCCCGACTACTAGAGAGGATACACCTTGTTTTCCACAGTAGCCTCCTGAAACCTGTAGTGGGGTCAACCTTAAGACCGGTGCCATGTGACACCCCCCCCCCGAGCCCCTGGTCATTGGGGGCCACACTCATTATGAGGTACAGCGAATTCTCGATTCAAGGTGGCACAGGGGGCACCTCCAATACTTAATTAAGTGGAAGGGTTACCCCTTGTCAGAGGCTTCCTGGGTGAAAAGCAGAAACATCCAAGCTGACCGCCTTATAGCCAAATTCCATGCAGATCACCTGGGAAAGGCGGGAGGGGATGGGACAAACACCCCTGGACGGGATGCTGGTACTTAACTTGTTGTTTGTCTTACAGAGGCCACTCTGGAGAAATGAAGAGGAGGGGCCAGATGTCAGCACTTCAAGATGCATTTATCCTGGTGCTGACATGAGAAGGAGAAAGCGGAGGCTTCTGGAACGGGACAGTTGCCTTTCACCTACTTATTCTGGAGATAATGTCCCCTAGGAGATGGATGGGAGAGGGGAAATTCTTTTGAATTGGAGCAGTAGATTAGGGGTGAGTGATTGAAAAGATGGCCAATGAATGCAGAGGAATGGGGGAAGGAAGAGGAGGGGTTTTGGGTCAGGACGCCAGTGTTGGCTGCTATGAGTCGGTGATAAAAGTGCCGTGCTTAATAAATGGAAGTTTGTTTTATCAAAGACTTTGTTTGCGATGCAATTTATTTGAAGACGACCTCAAAACCTGACACCCACATTTATTTATTGCTTAAATTTGGAGAAATATTTGTTTCAGTGAAAGACTTAAGGTAGCTGACAATCAAGATAAACAATTGCATTTAAGGGGTTTTTAGATGGATTACAAGACAAAGACCAAATCTAAGTAGCATTTCATTACAAATTGACCCACATTGTCTCATTATTTCAAGAGTCAAGAAAACTTTTTTTGGGAGTCAAAGTTATTTTCAGTCCATCATTTTTCTAGTTTAAGGCATTATCTCATATTGGACAAGTCATTGTGGTTCCATATTGATTGAACACCTTGGATGACCTTCCTAGCAGCAGGAGGTCTATACCAGTGGGGTGAAACAAAGGCATGAATAACTCTGGTCAAATATGGGCTGTTAAAAAAATATCTGAGCCTGCTCTTTCAGGGGACCCTAACACCAACCATATAGACCAAGAAAAGTTGCCAATATTTTCAACCACCTTGTTGAGCAACTTTAGCCGTGAAAGAGCATCTTGGTCGATAATAAGCTTCTGTCTTTCAAAACTTCCCAGTTGCTCTTTGATGGGATCCTCCTCGGGGAAAAGCAACCAACTTATGATATTCAGATCTGCTGCTACATTTCCACTTTGGTCCAAGTACAGTTTCTCCCAGGAAAAATTCCAAAACTCATTCTTCTCCAGAAAGGGATGGAACTAGAATTGAAACAGCCAGGAATTTTCAAAGCAACTTGAAACATCCTAAAAGGAGGAGCCATTTTAAAGCTGAACTAATGAATAAGAGATGTTCAGTCCCCTCTACACTATTTGCCTGAATAAAAATAACACTTTGACTTCTATACTGCTTCACACTGCATTTACAGCCCTCTCTAAGTGCTTTATAGAATCAGCATATTGCCCCCAACAACCTAGGTATTCATTTTACCAACATTGAAAGGAAAGAAGTCTGAGTCACCCTTGAGCTGCTCAGGATCGAACTCCTGGCAGTGAGCAGTGAGTTAGGGTTACAGTTCGGGTTAGGGTTAGGGTTAGGGTCAATGCAAAGACTGTGTATCCATCATTTTGAAAGGCTTTAACTGGATTCTTGCAGTGAGGAGGGGTTAGGCGAAATGCTCCCAGGTTTAGCTGCAATTTATGAATATATACTGCTCAAAAAAATAAAGGGAAGACAAGCAGAAGACATCCGAGACCTGAATGAATGAAATAGCCTTATTAAATACTTTGTTCTTTACATACAGTAGTTTATACACTGCTCAAACAACTAAAGGGAACACAAAACTACTGTATGTAACGAACGAAGTATTTAAAAAGGCTATTTCATTCATTCAGATCTCAGATGTCTTCTGCTTGTGTTCCCTTTATTTTTTTGAGCAGTGTAAAATTCTGTCATTCTAATTACAAACCCATAAGTACACGAATTTATTTACAATGTATACATTTTACATAATTTTATAATAGCAGTGTTTAATATCAAAATATAATTGTCTCAGTGCCTGCTCTTTGGAACATAATCCTGTGAACTAAATCTGGCCTCCGCTTGGCCAAACCTGTTGGGTTTTTGTAGAACAATGGTTCTCCTACATCAGTGTTGATTTTTTTTCTAAATAGGAACTAGGTTTGATGGATCCTTGTCAGGACCCCATACCTGCCATGGCTCTAGCCTTGCAGCCCCCAATCTCTCTTTCTTCTCCGTTTTTCTCCTCCTAGATATTGAGGAATATGCAACATTCAAGACATGGGTCAGAGTCTTAGCAACACTATAAAAGCGGAGGTCATTTGGTATCTGAATTCTATTCTTTTTCTCTTGCATGTCCAGTGGTGCTATCTGGGTGCATCGTCTCCGGCCCTTGACAGAGAGGACATGCTTTGAAAAAGAACAGCGAAAAGACTTGTCTTCAAATTTGGAATCCTGAAAAAGACTTGGTTGAAAGGCATCATCATTTGGCCATTTTCTTTCCTGAAAAGCAAAGTTCCAAATGCTATGGATATGTTTGGAAAGTGTATACCTTATCATTGTCACTTTCTCCACGATTGTGGTGATCCAGACTTTCCCTTCAATGGGTCCTGGCAAACCTTCAATTGCTAAATGGATATGATGAATTCTATCCACAAGTGAAGCAAATTCTATGAAGTGAACAAAGACATTGACTTTTCTCCACTTAGAGATGGCATTTCTGAGAGATTCTGTAGGTCTAGGCATTGAGATTACCACACAAATTCCGTTTCTGACAAGCATAGGAGTGAAAGTTCTCATGAAATTCTCTCCTTCCTCTGTGTCTGGTGCAAAGAGACCAATCAAAGTCCATCTAAAATGGAGGAGGAGTTGGACAATTCCTGGATATTGGATCCCATTTTTGGGAAGCATCTGATGGAAAAAAGGCATTTGACTTTTATCACTCAGAGCCTCTGAAACAATTCCATAACTGATCTGAAGAAGCAATGAAGAATGTTTAGATCAGATCAAGTCCAAAATGTAAGCTTTTAACACATCCAATGTCGTTCTCAGGAACACATTAGATTAGTCCAGCAGTCACCAATTGGTGGTCCACGGACCACTGGCTGTCTGCGAGAAAATTTTTCCTGGTCTGCAGAAAAATTATTTGCCTTTTTATATTGCACAAGATACTATTTATCTTTTTTTAAAAAAATCATCTTAGTGGTCTACAGGATTTAAAATTATGAATTTGGTGGTCCCTGAGGTTGGTGACCACTGGAACAGTCTATTGTTCTTAACCCTTAAGCCATATCAAGATAAAGAATACAAGATGCAGAACATTAGCAAGATGAAATATAATCATTTGTCTAATCTGGGGTCTAAGATACTGCTCTTTCTCTTTCCTAATAAAATTGACATTCAGATAACAGACATTCTCTGTCTTCTATCTCTAGAGCACTGCAAATGCAAATCAGTTCATTTTAGAGATTTGCTTAAATGTTCCATATTTAACATTGTGTCCAGCTGCTCAAGTCTTACTTGGGTAAATATTTACGCCTCCTGTGGATCCCAATCCCTACCCATGACAATGGCCATGAGAAAAGCAGTTGATGATTTCCATAGAAAAGATATGATTGAATCTATTACCCACCCACCAACAACCGGCTCATTTTATCAGATAAAGACACAAAAAAAACCTGTGGGACTTTGTAGGTGCCTACTAATGTTGACATCTGAATGGAGATGTCATCAAGAGATCCATCAAGAATGGCCATCAGGTTGTCCTTCTTGCCACAGCTGTAGTTGGGAATATTGGCTTCTCCAGTAGATAGAATGTCCAGCAAGGCATCTGAAGTGCCAAGGGTGTTTAAATAATTGTCATGGATGTTGTAGCCAAGTGTGAGATTGTACAAAAGCTGAGATTTCTTGTTGACTTGTTGAATGGCAAAAATGAAGCGTAGGATTCTTGATGGATCAGTAAATGAACGACTGTAAAAAATGTTCATGATAACATCATCTCTAACAACAACAAAATATATTTTCATTTGTTCCTCTTTCTCTCCACAAGCCAATTCAGTCTTAAGCCAAAAGTCTCCAACATAAGAATAAAATTATAGTCACCCACTGCCGTTTAATTGTTAAACTAATATTTAAAATATATCATTATTTGTAATAGTTCTCATTTTTATTTGTGCAATGGCCAAGATTCAAAGTCATTCAATTATTAAAATAGAATCATCAGGAAAGAGGACTAATAAATGATCCAGAAAAGCAATTCTAAAAACAAGCCATCCTCTACTCCATACTCGGGTCAGGCATTGAATATCAATCAATGGTTATAAAAATAGGGAAATGGGTTGGGCAGAGGCGAACTACAAACTTTTCAATAAGCTAGTTGTGATTAACTCAGGACTGTATAAGAGGGGGAAATAATTTATACTTTGGGGAGTGGGTTTGCCCCAACTTTGGATTTGGGTCTCTTTAAATAAGACATAGGAGAGAAGCCATGGAAATCTAAATGATGCAAGAAATTAAACAGGTCCTGCAACATAGAAGTAACTGAAAGAAACGAAGAAGAGTGTTAGGACTGCAAATGAAAGGAATGCAACTCCATCACACTGAATGACTTACGAGGGAGCCTGAGTATAAGGAGCTGTGTTGAAAGACAGTGTTATATGGGATATTAATGTGGCAATAGAGACTATACCAATGAGGTGGTCTCCTGGCCTGTAATAGCTCCGTAGTTTTCTTCCCTCATGTTCCTCCAAACTCAGCAGGCACTTCATTCTCAGCTTCCCAGAGACTGGCTGGGACATCAGCAGCAGAAGAAGCAGAAGGAGAAAGTCCATAATTCATGGGGCTGAATCAATCCCCTTCCTGTTTCTAAGGAAGAACAAGAGCATTCGAAGAATTCAAAGCACCATTCAAAGATGGAAATGAGAGTGACTTTCTTGACTGAGAGAGAGATAAACAGGACTGCACCTGGAAAGGAGAAAAAGGAAAGGTACATTCAAGAAGCCCAGTCCCTGAATATCCCCAAATTTGTGCCACCTGAAATATGACCTGAGACATTTATCCTTTTCTCATGCAAGATCCCTTTCAAGTTGCTTCAGTCTGATGTTTACATCAAAGGCGATCACTGGAGAAATATCAGGAGAGATCTCACAGACCAGGAATTTAATAATTACTGTAAGAAGCAACATCTCCTCTGGGGATCCTGAACTACTTCTGGGCCTCCATGTGCTGAGGAGAAGCTGGAGAAAAGTATATTGAAAAATCATAGATATACCCCTAGAGGGCACTGGTCTGAAGTGATTGTGGTCCTTCCTTTCTGAACATGTCTAGAAAGTGATGCTGAAGAAAGATAGTTCAACACCCAGGAAATTGGGTGTTGTCTTTCAATGTCCCGAGAGACTCCTGGGGAAGGACACCCAGAACTATAGAGCATGGTTCCACCTTAGTGTCAGATGTGGAGGCCATTGTTTACATTTGGCCTTCAGGCCTGCCACAATTTCTACTGTGGAAAAAGGGGGGGGGGGATTGCATAGAGTAAACAAATATGTAGTCAAAATAACATTCTTTTCCCAGAGAGTGAAGGCCACCTTGCCCTGCAGCTGCAATGAGATACTTGGAGGCATCTCCAGTTTTGGATGGTGTCTGATTGGATCATATGATTGAAAGATGGGTGATGGGAAGGGACTTGAACTTCCTTTTGGGTAAGGAAAACCTAGAAACTTTTTGATTCGGGTTTTGCAGATGTGCCAATATGACATCTCTAAAAAAATGGAACATTTAGAAAATTCAAGCTTCAGAGTCTTTTGATGGAGGTGTTACTTGGAACCCTGACACTTAGGTTGATGACGCTTAATTCTAATTCTGCCTGTCTTCTAATTTTAAGGAAGAAATCTATAACCGTGAACCTTGCATAATGTTACGAATAGAATCTGTTTGTAATTTACTTTTCTATTAGATCTCCATATATTAATCACAAATTGGACGTGATTTTAAAATTGCTGATGCGATAGTGAAATTTCATTTGCCCTAGAAATATCAACTTTGGGTGATATTTGAGACAAAGGGTCTGGAAATAGATAATTGGGCAACTGTATCATTGGATAAATATGGAATACGTTATGAGGATAGACTTTTTTTTATTTCTACTTGCCCTTCAGTATTCACGTAAGACACCAAGAACCTTTATACTTTGAAGTATCTTTGTTTACTAAACAAACAACAGGCAATGTCGGCTGAATTTCTCCTGAAATTCGTTTGATCCCGGACCTCCGCGTTTTCCGAAAGGCTTATTTATTCCAACAAGCTGGCTTTGCTTGATTGATTTTAATGGGGTTTTTAAATCTTTGGTATTATTAATTTCTGGGGTTTTAAATTGGGTATTTTAACTGGGTTTGAGACTTTTATTTTGGAACGCCGACGATTTAATCTAATTTTAAATTTTTTAATATTTGTATTATATGTGTTTTAATTTGGCTGTTCACTGCCCTGAGTCCCCCTCCTGGGGAGAAGGGCGGTATATAAATTGAAATAAATAAATAAATAAATATGATGTCCCCCTTGGACAGCTCCCCAGATTCTTCCTTAGAAGTCAGCTCATTCCTGGCACGTCAGGAACTGGGTTCATTAATGGTTCTGAACATCTGGGCAAAAGAGTTTTAGACTTTCCTCAGTTTCAGCAGGGGAAGGTTTTCCAAAAACAACTCTAAAATCACCTCTTTGCTGTATATTACGAAAGATTGCAAAAAATAAAGATTTTACAAAGTTGAAAAGATGTAATGTTCTTTCTTTTTTACCGTATTTTTCAGAGTATAAGATGCACCTTATTTTGGGGGGAGGAAAATAAGAAAAAAGCTGATTGGAAGGTGGATCGGCCTCCCAGAATACTCCCAATCAGCTGTTCCCAGAGGTGAATTTTAGGAACAGGTTCCTTGGTTGTGAGTTCTGTGCCTTGCTTTTTTTTTTCTGCTCTGAAAGCCTCCGAAAAAGAGGTTCAGAATAAAAGCCTGAGAGAAAAAGAATTATTCCTGTAAAGAATAAAGCCTAAGTGACTCCATATTTACCCTTTACATAACCTGAGCTATCCCTCAGCTGAGTAAGATATGTAGAAAAGGGAAGTGTGTATGACGCCTGTTTTGAGGAAACAGATGTTTTGGTACATTCTAAGTTGGGTCAAGCTGGCCCAAGCTCCATTGAAAAAGGAGGAAGAGACTAAGTGTCCAGTTAATAAGAACAAGAACAAACAATTCTGAATACATATTTAGAGGGTATTTTTAGAGGGGAATTTTGGAGGGGAACTCCAGGGCGGAACATGTGAAGAAAGCTGAAACATTATATAACAACTGAAAACAATATTTGGTGGGGGCGTTCTGATCGTCTGAAACTGTATTTAAACCATGTAACTGGAGTGATAAGACGTTCACTCTCTTTCACGGGAGAATCATTTTGCAAAAGTTTATGGGATACATATATCCTTACAATAAATCTGCTTTTTACTTGTTCATGGTCTCTGTTTCACTTTTTATGAGGTTTGCTGTTTTTTTAAATCTCACAAAGTCTCTGAAGCTCTGTTTGGAGGGTTTTTTTTTCTGAAGCTTCTTTTCTGATGCTTTTTTCAGCCTCTGAAACCTCCATTTGAGAAGCTGGGCAGGGCTACAATCGCAGTATAAGATGCACTCAGATTTTCACCCTCTTTTTTAGGGGGGGGAAAGGTGCGTCTTATACCCCCCAAAATGTGGTAAATGGACTGAAGAGGATTCCACCCACTGACTGGTAAATTTGTTTCAAAAGTTTGTTTGTTTGCTGGCTTTTTTGTTTGTTTGTTCGTTCATTTGTTCATTCAGTTTATTTGCCACCCTACTTGTTTTGAAACAGCTCTGGGAAACTTACATTATACATTAAAATCATAAAAGAAAAATATTTCTAAAATAATTAAAATGGAAACTACAATCAAAATAGAATTATAGTTAAATAATAGGGATGGAAGGAGTGCAAATTATTGCACTTAAGTAGAGCAAATTTATTTATTTATTTATTTATTTATTTATGTATTTATTTATTAAATTTGTATACTGCCCTTCTCCCGAAGGACTCAGGGCAGTGGACAGCCAAGATTAAAATACATACAATATAAAAGTTAAGGTAGTTTAAAATATAATTAAATCATTTGGCCTCCCAATTTAAAACCCCTGATCTATAAAATTTAAAACTAACCCATTAAAATCCATTTAGGCCAGCCCGGCTTGCTGGAATAAAAAGTCGTATTCCTGGGGGTAGCTCATTCTAGAGGACGGGTGCCCACACAGAGAAGGCTCTTCCCCTGGGGGCCGCCAGCCGACATTGACTGATGGCATCCTGAGGAGGCCCTCTCTGTGAGAGCGTATTGGCCAGTGGGAGGTTATCGGTGGCAGAAGGCGGTCTCATAAATAACCTGGCCCTAAGCCATGGAGCGCTTTAAAGGTGAGAACCAATACTTTGAAGAGCACCCAGAAGACCACCGGAAGCCAGTGCAGCTCGCACAGGAGAGGTGTTACATGGGAGCGCCATGTCGCTCCCATAATCACCCACGTGGCCGCATTCTGGACCAGTTGGAGCCTCCAGGTGCTCCTCAAGGGGAGCCCCATGTAGAGCGTTACAGTAGTCCAGTGAGAAGTGATGAGGGCATGAGTGACTGTGCATAAGGAGTCCCGATCCAGAAAGGGGCACAACTGGTGTATCAGGCAAACCTGATAAAAAGCCCCCCTGGCCACGGCCATCGAATGCTCTTCTAAAGACAACCATGTGTCCAGGAGGACACTCAGATTGCAAGGCCTCTCTGTGGGGGGCAAGGATTCTCCGCCAATAGTCAGTGATGGCACCAGCTGACTATACCAGGACGCCGGAAGCCACAGCCACTTCGTCTTAGAAGGGTTGAGTTTGAGACTATTTCTGCCTATCCAGACCCACATGGCCTCCAGGCAGCAGGACATCACATCAAGGGCATCATTGGGGTTTTCTGGGGTGGAGATGTACAGGTTAGTGTCATCACTGTACTGATGGACTCTCACCCCAAAACAACGGATGATCTCACTCAGTGGCTTCACATAAATGTTAAACAGAAGGGGAGAGAGGACTGACCCCTGCAGCACCCCCCAAGCAAGGCGCCTTGAGGTCAACCTCTGCCCCCCTGCCAATACAAACTGCGAATGGTCAGAGAGGAAGAAGAACCACCATAGCATGGTGCCTCCTATTCCTAACCCCCTCAACCACTGCAGCATGATACCCTGGTCAATGGTATCAAAAGCCACTAAGAGATCTAATAGGACCAGGACAGAGGAGCAACCCCTGTCCCGAGCCCTCCCGAGATCATCAACCAATTCGACCAATGCCATTTCTGTGCTGTACCCCTGCCTGAAACCCGACTGGTACGGGTCCACATAGACAGCTTCCTCAAGGTACCGGGGTAGCTGTCATGCCACCACACTCTCAACAATCTTCACAACAAAACAAAGGTTGTAGACCGGACGGTAGTTTGCTAATACAGCTGGGTCCAGGGAAGGCTTCTTGAGGAGGGGCATCACCACCGCCTCTTTCAAGGTGGCAGGAAAGGTACCCTCACTCAAAGAAGCATTTAAATCCCCTGGAGCCAGCCTCATGTAACCTCCCGGGAGGCCAGTATCAACCAGGAGGGACACAGGTCCAATAAATATGTGGCAGCACTAAGCCTACCCAGAATCCTGTCCACGTCCTCGGGAGCCACAGGGTCAAATTCTTCCCAGATAACATTCCCAAGACCTACCCCCATCTCCTTCCCCAGACTCACCCAGTCAGAGTCCAAGCCTTGCTGAATCTGAACGACTTTATCATATAGGAATTGCACAAAATCCTCAGCTCAATCCTGCAAGGGATCTTCCCGCACTCCCCCCCCCCCCGCAGAAGGGAGTGGGTCACCCTAAACAGAGCGGCTGGGCGGTTCTCTGCAGATGCGATAAGAGCGGAAAAATAATTAGATTTTGCCACTTTTATCGCCACTAGGTAGGTCTTGATATAAGACCTCACCTGTGTTTGGTCAGGTTCGGATTGACTAGTCCTCCAGACGCTCCCTAGGCATCATCTTTCTCAGCTCCTTGGAGAACCAAGGAGCCAATTGAGATCGACATCAGGTAAGAGGCCACAAAGGGACAATGTGATCCAAAGCTCCGGTGGCCATTCTATCCCAGGAGGCTACCAGGTCTTCAGTCGAGTCGTGTGCCAGGGTTTCAGGAAATGGCCCAAGCTCCATCAGGAACCTTTCAGGGTCCATAAGGTGCCTGGAACAGAACCATCTGATTGGTTCCATCTCCCTGAAGCGAGGGGGAGCGGCTTGAAGGTCCAAGTAAAGAAAGGAATGATCTGTCGATGACAAGGGTTTGATGTCTAAGTCCCCTCTACCTAGATCATTCAACCACTGACCAGAAATGAAAATCAAGTCCAGAGTGTGTCTCCCTATGTGAGTGAGGCCTTGAACTAAGTAGGTCAGGTCCATGGCCGTCATGGAAGCCATGAACTCCCGAGCCACTTTTGACGCCTCACTGGCAGATGGCAGGTTGAAATTCCCCATGACAATAAGTCTGGGGGTGTCCACCGCCACACCGGCAATCATGTCAAGTAGCTCAGGCAGAGTCACTGCTACATGGGAGGGAGCCAGGTACGCAGTCAGCAAACCCATCTGCATCCCACAACCCCACTTCACAAAAAGGGACTCACATCCGGCTATCTGAAGAACAGTGGCCTCCCTCGGACAAAGACTTTTTTTAATAATTGCCACTACTCCCCCACCCCTTCCCTGAGCCCTCAGCTGATGAAATGCATGGAAACCTGGAGGGCACATTTCAACAAGGGGAACCCCCCCTCCTGGCCCATCCAAGTCTCCATAATTCCTGCCAGGTCTGCACCCCCCTCCTTAATAAGATCACAAATGGGGGGGCGCTTTATTAACTACCGACCTGGTGTTACATAACATCAGCCGAGGACCCAGGGCCTGAGACTCTGTGCAACCCAGGACACGAGCTGCGCTTTGGGGGCTGGAGTGCGCAATCACTCATAGACAGCGTGTGTGCACCCCCAGAACATGATATGACCCCCTGCGCCCGCCATACCTGCCCCTCCCACTTATTATTTCAATTGAACTGCCCTTCCTTTCACCCCCCCGGCTCCCAGTCAAACTACCCTCCTCAACCCCTCCATTGTGCCCATCCAACCCACCACCCTGTACAGTGGCTATATGAACCCCCCAGGTCCCTCTCTACAACCCCTGCCCCCCTCCTGGGTCCCCTTAAAATTTTCATTAAAAATTTTGTTTAAAAACCCTTCAATCTATGTCCTCTAAAACCCTTAAAACCCTTGTGCCCCTTCTCGGGATCCCAGGACCCATCATTAAGGTAAGTCTTTGCAAGGCCCACTGACCACACCCAAGAATGGGGGGAATTTCTCAGGACGACCAAATCCACGATTGTATAAGTTCATAGAGTCATCCTCAAAAGCAGAGATGGGAATGTCTATGGTAGCGGGGCCTATCAAGCTCACAGGTCAGTAGTTCAAGGCCTAAAGTCCACCCTAGCAATAGGAATAGGAGCCTGCATTCCCAGACGACCTCTCACAGCAGTAGGAAAATGACAGGCGATAGTAATCCTCACTGCTCTCTCACAGCAACAAGGTTCCTAGGCCAGGTAGGAATCATCCGGGTGGGATCCATAGGTCGTTGATGCTCTCCCACCGCAACATGACTTGGTCATACAACAAATCCACAGCTGTTCTCTCACAGTGGAGGGCAACCACACCCAAAGAACTGACCATGATAGGGCTGAAGAAAAGAAGGGCAAGGGCTCTTGATGCCATAACCAGTCCAGGCAGTTGTAGCAGAGACAATCTGGGGGGTCAAAGCAGCAGAAATGGAACGTCCAGGCAAAACCTTCAACCGCTTGTGACCCCCAGCCCGGCCCAAGCAGCTTGTGGGCCAGCAAATTCCGGTTCGCGGCTCCATGGGCCCCAAGACACTATGGTCCACAGCGAGGGGGGGAGACTCCCCTAGCTTCAGGCAAGCGGAGCCTGACCTCGGTGTGTAGCTCCCCTCATCTCTCTTGGCTCGGCCTCTCCTCCACCAAGCCACACCTGGGACGGGGTCGCTCCGCCGCCGACTGTCCTCCACACATGCCGCCGGCAACCTCCTCCCATTCAGCGGGTGCCAGCTGTCTCCAGGGAGGCCATTGCCGAGTGGTTCCCCAGCCATACAGCCGGACCACATTGAATTGGGGTCCATGGGGGTCTCTACCTCACCGCACCCCACTGCTGCAGCACTGCACCGCCACCCAGCTGACTCGTGGCAAAGACTACGGTGAAAAAAACCCACTGTCCAGGTAGCCTCATGGGGCAGCAACTCCGGGACTCTTGACGTCTCCTGGGAACCTCCAAAGGTAAAACTTGGACCTGCCGAGCCTCAAATGCTCCCCTTACCAGTCCATATCGGGGGACATAACCAAAGCCCCCCTAAAGCCTCCGCATTCCGTCAGGACGCCCCATCCCCATCCCCAGCGGAGCTCAAAAAACCATGGCGGCCATTTTAGGCACCTCCTCCTAGTGTTAAAAAATATTTAACATTAACAATCAGTGTAGATGTTAGCCACTGCCTCTGGCTGGGCAGTGGTAGGGAAGGTGCGTGCCCTGCCTGCTCTGCTCTCACCAGCCAGAGGTGGGGTAGCTGCTGCCACCTCCCAGCCAGAGTGCCACATTTGTTTGCTTGCTGGCTGCCTCCAAGGATGGCAAGGAAGAAGCTTCTTGGATGAGAAGCAAAACATCTTAAAGAAAAATCAAAACATCCAGGTGCCTTTAAAATAAAAACACCATTGGGACAACCAGGACCTAGATGTATGAGAACTTCCATATAACTTCTTCACACAGGGCCCCAAAAGTACTTCAGGATCCCCAGAGAAGAAATTGCTTCTTATTATACCGATCCCCATTCTGATCTTTGAGACATCTTCTGCCACTGCTCCAGTGACTTCTTTTGACGTAAACATCAGATTGAAGCAATGTGCAAAGGATCTTGCATCACCAAAGGCTATATGAACTCTGTGTGGCACACATTTTGAGACAGACAGGGGCTGTGCTCTAGAATGTCTCTTTGTCTCCTTTCCATGTGAAGCTGTGTTTCTCTCGGTCTCAAATAGGAAACTCACTGGCTTTTCCATCGTGCAAGAGTGCTTTGGATTTTCCTCAATCGTGTATTTGTTTGGAAATGGATTGATTCAGTGTCCTATGGATTATGGAGCTTCTGCTTCTGCTCCTAATGCTGTTGATGTCTCTGCCAGTCTCTGGGAAATTTAAAAGAAAGTGCCTGCTGCATTCGGAGCACCAGGATGGAGAAAGACCGTGGAGCTATTACAGACCAGGAGACCATCTCATTAATGTGGTCCTCTCTGCCACAAAAATATTGCATGTAATGTTGCCTTTCAACATGGTTCCTTACAGTCAGACACAATTGTAAGTCTTTCAGTGTGATGGAATTGCATTCCCTCCAGCTGTAACGCTCTTTTTCTTTTCTTCTTATTTATGTACTTCTAAATTGCATGATCTGTCAAATTTCTTGAATTGTTTTCATTTCCACGACTTCCCCCTTTTGTCTCATTTTGAGAAAGGGACTCAAATCCAAAGATGGATTTCGGGGGAAAAAAACATGAAAGACGTCCAGATTACATCCAATCTTCAGTTTATCAGTTGAATGCTAACTTTTGTCTAAAGTAGTGGTTGAGAGGATTTTAGTTGCGTGTGTCCAGATTCTCAATCTTTTACAACAGCTCATTTATATTCCATACCTGATCACTATAGCAAATAAAGGATGACTTATTTCTAGAATTGCTATTCTGGGTCAATTATGAAACAGTCTCCTTCTTTTATGATGGTTCTACTTTAATGATTGAATGATTTGGAATCCTGGTTCCTGGGAAGATGAAAAGTAGTACTGCTATATATAATGGGGCACATATTATTCTTAACTTTCGTCTCATCTTCTTGAAATGAAATGGGAATGGGTGAATATCCTTTGTCTCTGGTATTGGATCATTTTTGTTTTAACACTCTGAGATCTAACAGAGTGGATTATATTGAATAAGAGGATTAAATATAATAAACCATAACCAAATTGAGTAAGTGTTTTGTTATTGCTGTTGATAATGCTGATAATAAGCTGAACACATTTTTGCAATAGTTTACCTTTGAACAAGCTAAGAATCCTACGTTACATTTTTGCTATTCAAGTCATCAACAAGGATCGCCGACTCCTGCACAATTTCACACTTGGCTACAACATTCATGACAACTATTTGAACACATTTGGAACTTCAGATGCTTTGCTGGACATGCTCTCTACTGGAGAAGCCAATGTTCCCAACTACAGCTGTGGAAGGAAGGACAACCTTTTGGCTCTTATTGATGGAGCTGCCAGTGACATCTCCATTCAGATGTCGACATTAGTAGGCACTTACAAAGTCCCTCAGGTTTGTGTTTCTCTATACATAAAGTGAACAGGGTGGTGGCAGCTGAATAATGGATTCAACTATATCTTCCCTTTAGAATTCAAGAACTGCTTTTCCCTATGAGTATTTAAGGTGTCATGGCTAGGGATTGCATTCTACAGTGTTGAGGATACAAGGATAAAAGCATCCATATCAAATCCTTATTGCTTTGGGGGGATTTCTGTTGCACACAAGTGAAGATGAAGAGAGATTTGTCTTTAATCAAAAGGTCTCCGGCATCAAAGGAAGGCACATACCTTGTACATTATATGAGCCAGAATAATGATATTGTCAATGGTGAACAAATCCCAGATGTATGTAAAGAATTCCAATGGATTACACTACCTCTTTTCTTCCTAGTATTATCCCTGCATTCTGGCATGGTCCCCTTAAACTCCCTTTTTATAGCTCCCTAATCCATTAATTTGTGGTATACTTGAGGCTCACTGGATGGAGCTGAGCATTTACTGGCCGGATTCCCTTCCCAACGTCATGTGGAGTTCACAGCAGATTTTTTTTTTTCTTTTTCCTAGGAGAGAAATATCTGCCACTAGCTTGGATTGAACTCTCAACCTTCTGGGTGGGAAACGAGCATCTTCACCATTAGGCCCACATATGTTTTATGAAATCATAGGAGGCTGCTGTCATTAATTAACCAGCTTATTTAGAAAATTACAAAATTATTATTATTATTATTATTATTATTATTATTATTATTATTATTATTATTATTATTATTATATTTCTATACTGCCCCTCTCCCGAAGGACTCGGGGTGGTGTACAGCCTGATTAAAAGCACAAGACAAAACAGAATTTAAAAACTAAAAATATTAAATAATTTGGCTCAAATATATAAAACTCCGAATTTAAAATCCCAGATTAAAACCAATTGAAAAATCTTTACATTGATAGCCCGGCCTGGCGGAACAACAAGGTTTTGAGGGCACAGTGGAATACACGGAGGTCAGAGATCTTACGTAATTCTGGGGGCAGCTCATTCCAAAGAGTAGGATATATTAGTGAACATATCATTTATTTTTACTCTAATATACTCAATTAAGGTTGGGGCATTGAAATGGAGGGACTGCTACGATCAGAGCTTCCAAATTGCCAAGTTCTGAAATGCAGAAATGCCTAAACATTTTAGAGCAGTATTTACTCAACAAATATTTGAGAAGCTGGACACAACGGCTAAATAGGGAAAATTAACCAAGTCCCTTAAATGAACAGACTTGTATTTGAGGAACTCCAGAGATAGAAGACATAACACATCTATAGTTTCAATGTCAGCAGTATCAGAAAGAGGGAGGTCAACATTTTGAACTGCATATTAGATGTATAACGTATTGGGATCATTATATAAAACAACAGATTCCTATGAGGTCAAAATTCAACTATGAAATATAACATAGCCCTTTGTTTCAACAAATCTTTTCTGCTCAGATTTGCATACTCCTCTGATTCTGGCGAACTGTAGGGTTGTACCTAAATATGATTTGTATTCTTCATTCTTATTCTCTTTTACTTAATTTATTTTATTCTATTTTTATGTATGATATTGTTAATGTTCTTCGTTGTATATTTTGTATTTTAACATGGCCTAAAGACTATTCAACAATAACCTGTTCTAAAATGTTCACGAGATCCACGTTGGATTTATTAAAAACCAGTATTTTGGAATTGAGCTGACTGGAAATACGATACAGCCTTTTTCATTGCTTTTTCAGGTCTGTTTTGAAATTTTTTCAGAGTCTCTGCATGATAAAAGTCAATTGCCCTTTTACCACCCATTTTTCCCCAAAAATGGGATCCTCTACCCAGCCACTATCCAACTGCTTCTTCATTTCAGATGGAATTTGATTGGTCTGTTTGCTCCAGACACAGAAATGGGAGACAATTTCATGAGGACTTTGACTCCTTTACTTGTCAGGAATGGAATCTGTGTTGTGATTGTACAAAGATTCTCAAAAACTAGACACACAGCATCTCTCAGGGATGCCATCTCTAACTGGAGACAAGTCAATGTCTTTTTTCTATTTGTCGAACTTGATTCATTTTTTGACATAATTCTTCCTGTCCATTTAACATTTAGACTTTTGCCCGGATACATTGAAAGGAAAGTCTGGATCATGACAATGGTTGGAGCACAAAGAATGAAAAAACACAAACTTCTCAAGTATATCCATAGTGTCTGGACTTTTTCTTTTTCTGTAAAACAAAGGCCAAAAGATGATACCTTTGAATCCAATTTCTTTGTGGAACCACCATTTGGAGACCAGTCTTTTCACTGTTCTTTTATAAAGCATGTCTTCTCTGCCAAAGGTCGAAAAAGATGCACACCGAAAGCACCACTGGAGACCCAAGAGGAACGGAACAGGATCAAGATCACAACTTACCACCATTTTTACAGTGTCATTAAGACTTTGGCCCATGCTTTGCATGCTGCATATTCATCCAGATCCAGGAGGAGAAGAAAGAGGGTTGAAGAAAGATTGGGGGCCTCAAAGCTGTATCCATGGCAGGTATATAGGGATACTATATGGATCCATCAATTTTTTTAACAGTTTAACAGAGTTGGAAGGGATCTTATCGGTCGTCTAGTCCAACTGCCTGCCTAAGCAGGAGACCCTACACCATTTCTAACAAATGGCAGTCCAATCTTTTCTTGGAAGCTTCCAGTGATGAAGCTCCTACAACTTCTGAAGGCAACTTCTGTTCCATTAGTTGATTTTTCTCAGTGTCAGAAAGTTTCTCCTTATTTCCAGGTTGAATCTCTCCTTGATCAGTTTCCATCCATTATTCCTTGTCTGGCCTTCAGGTGCTTTGGAAAATAGCTTGACCTCCTCCTCTCCGTGGCAGCCATTATATTATATTATAGTATTATATGATGATATGATATGATATGATATGATATGATATGATACGATATGATGTGATAGTTCCCTTATGGGTGGAATCCAACACAGAAGGAACTTCTCAACCTACTTGTGCCACAAAAGAATATCAAGTTTGGTCAATCTAATTGATCAGAGCTTACAGTTACAAAGACAGGGCATGGTGACTGATATTTTTTTATATTAAACACTAGTAATTTTAGAAAAAGATTCATGCTGGCTAAATAAATTCCTGCTTGTATAGGTTTGTGATTAGCATCATAGAATTCTACATGTATAAATTTGAATGACTCCTAAATGAGACCAATTAGGTGACACCTCTTCTGTGCAGGAATCCCGGTTGAAGCTTTTCTGACTGATGGCTACTCAGTAATTGAATTAAGACAATCAGTGAAGAGGAAACGGAACTTTGATTCCCTGGCTTAGTTCTAAAATTGTTCCTCCTTTTAGAATGTTTAGCATCTCAGTCTCTTGTTACTGGACTCATTTTTCCACATCTGACGCTCTGAAAAAACAATGAACAGAGCTTAAGCTTCTTTGTAACATAGAATAAAATACAACAGAAAAGAACAGAATAAAATTCTTTATTGGCCAGATATGATTGGACACACAAGGAATTTGTCTTTGGTATATATGCTCTCTGTGTACATAAGGAGAATAAAATACATTCATCAAGAATAAAAAGATACAACACTCAGTAATAGCCAAGGTTACTAATAATCTATCAAATCGTTCCAGGAAACAAATAAAACCAATATAATTGAAAGATACAAGCAACATAGGTATAGTAATAAATGGGAAGAGATAGATACTAGTAAGGGAGAGAATAATAATAATAATAATACAGTCTTAGTAAATTATTTGACAGTGTTGTGGGAATTAGTTGTTAAACAGAGTGATGGCATTCGGGAAAAAAGTATCCTTGTGTCTAGTTGTTCTGGTGTGCAGTGCTCTATAGCGTCGTTTTGAGGGTAGAAGTTGAAACAATTTATATCCAGGATGTGAGGGGACTGTAGATATTTTCACAGCCCTCTTTTTGACTCGTGCAGTATACAGGTCCTCAATGGAAGGCAGGTTGGTAGCCATTGTTTTTTGTGCTATATATCCTCCCTTCTTCAACCAAGAGGTTGTGTTAGTTGGAAAAAGTGTTCCCAGACTTCTTATAACTGTCAGCTATTCCATAGATCAGCATGGCTCTTGTTAACTTTACTCAAGGCTATAAGCAGTTCCTTTGATCTCTTCCTTAACTTCATTGCCCTTCCCTAAACCTGATCTAATTTTCTTCTCCAAGACTGGTGCTTCTAAGGCAACCTGATATGAGTTGGGATCAAATCATAACATTCATTTCCAGAGACTGCTATGATTGTATTTGCCTTTTTTCTATGAGCATCATATTGCCCCCTCACATTCAAATTGCAATCAACTATTCCTTTGAGACCATTCTTGCAAATATTATTATCACATTTGGTATCTGTTGCATCACATTTTTCTTCTTTTAGTGGAGAACTTCGTACTTCTCTCTCTTAAATTCCTTTCTCTTTGTTTTAACCATTTTAATAGACCATCAAGATATTTTCTGAATGTCATAGCTGGTTCTATGTTGCACATTTAGACACCCAAGTTGGTATCAATTACTATGACATCATTCAGTCGCCTTTCATCCAAATTATTAATGACATAATCATAAACTTATTTACATAATTATTATCAAATCATTAAAATAATATTAATTAGTGACCGGTATACATATATTATCATATTTAAAAAGTACAAATATAATCATAATGGATCTACATTGTAGAGGCCATCCCTTTTTTCTTATTTGAGATGTCATATTTTATCAAGTCCAAGTTTCCGTATTTTTTGAAGTATAAGACATACCTTCCACCCCCCCCCCAAAAAAGAGGGTGAAAATCTGGGTGTGTTTTATACTCTGAATGTAGCCCTGCCAAGCTTCTCAAATGGAGGTTTCAGAGGCTAAAAAAAGCATCAGAAATGCATTTCAGAAAAAAAAGCCTCCAAACAGAGCTTCAAAAAAAAAAAAAAAGCCCACAAACAGAGCTTCAGAAAAAAAGCCTCAGAAACAGAGCTTCAGAGGCTTTTTTCCTGAAGCACTATTTTGGAGGCTTTCAGAGGCAGAAAAAAAAAAGTTTTTTCTTAAACAGAGTTTCAGAAGTTTCAGAGGCAGAAAAAAAAGCAAAAAAAAAAAAAAGAAGAAGAACCCAAGTCACAGAGCTCACAACCAAGGAACCTGTTGCTAAAATTCACCTCTGGAAACAGCTGATTGGGGGAATTTTGAGAGGCCGATCCACCTGCCAATCAGCTTTTTTCTTATTTTCCTCCCCAAAAACTAAGATGCGACTTACGCTCCAAAAAATATGGTACATCTTTGTATCAGGAAATGATAAATATTTTTTCTTGAAGCTCAGTACTTTTATTTTAAAAGAAGTCAAAATAGCATTGACTTAGTTGGTATAAATCTTGCATCACAAAATCATGACTATCAACTCTACGTGTCTGTAATGACAACAAAGAAGAATAGATGATCATGACTAATGGTTATTTATAACTACCTAATTTATTGAGAAAAATGAAAAATTATTTGAGTACAGATTTAAAGAATTTTTTATTATCTTAATTATTATATATAAGAGCTATGGTGGCACAGTGGTTAGAATACAGTATTGCAGGATAATTCTGCAGAGTGCCAGCAGTTCGATTCTCACTGGTTCAAGGTTGAGTCATCCTTCCATCCTGTTCTGGCCCCGCTCCCAGGAATACACCCCCTCAGACAGTCAGAGTCTAATGAACTGGCAGGCAACCAAGTAAGCTGATAAAAAGCTTGGCAGCAATCCCCGCAGCTGCTTGCCAAAGCCTTTATTAATAGTTCAGTCAAATACACACCACCAAAATGTCCAGAGCTGAGACGCAGGGCAGATTCGAAACCGGGATCCATGAATCTTTGTTTTGTCCGTCACAAAGATACAGGCTGCAATCACTCTCTTTTATAGCCTGTGGGGTGTGGTCCACCATCTAATCACGACCACGCCTTTTCCTCTGCTGGGCTCTCCTGTCTCTCTGACGCTGGCGAGGATCCAGCCAAAACTCATTCCCCTCATCAATGTCCTCCTGTGGCTGCGGGGATGAGCTTGGCTCTGGGCCTATCTCCTGCCCTTCGGTGTCCTCTGGAGGCATTGCCAGAGAGGAGGGTCCTGGAGCAGGAGGCCTTGCCAACTCCTCTCCCTCACTCTCAGAGTCCTCCCCTGCTGATGACGCAGGCTCAGGCAACGGAGCCACAACACATCCTTCTGAGGTTGCTAAAATGAAGACCCAGATTGTTGGGAGTAATATGTTGACTCAGTAAACCATTTAGAGAGGGCTGTAAAGCACTGTGAAGCGATATAAGTCTGTGTGCTAGTTAACTAAATTCCTAATCATCACATCATAAAGTTGTTTCCTAATACTTTGCTAAAATATGTTATATCACCAGCATTCCCACAATCTATTAACAAAGTATAACAATATGTGGAAATGACCTTGGGGACAAGGGGAAGAGATGCTACCTCTGATAAGAGAAGCGGTGGAGTTCAGAGTTGCATAATAGTCATAGAACAAAATGTAGAAATGATCCTCCCCTAATTTTTCAGGCTGTCAAAAGTGGGGGATTTGTACTTGAAAATTTCTCTTAATGTAGCTTTACAATAAAATTGAATTAGCTCATCTGTTCATGATTCCTGCTTGCTCTATGTGGAGAATGATTTGCCAGGCAATTTTCTCCTACTAAATTCATTCTTTCCCATAATCACCTATTTGTTCTGAAGGAATTTATGAGTTTATTTTCTCTAGAATATTCCTGATGATTAAGAAATTTTGTGAACGATATTTTGTCAACATATATTTTGTAAAAAATTGACTGACAAAGTTTGCCAAATCTCTGGTTTTCATTTCTAAAGATACTGTGGTTCTCCCAACGAAGAGTAGTTGTAAGTTAGACAATTGTAGAAAATTCAAACGTGGAAAGATCTAAGAATATTTGCAGGTTAAGCAATTGTAGAATATTCAACTGTGAAAAGACCAGGTGGGATAAGAAGTCAAAGTTTCTGCTTTTAAAATTCCTGTATGTTTTAATTGTAGTTCCATCCCTTTCTGAAGAAGAATGAGTTTTGCAATGTTTCTACACTGAAATGTTACTTGGACAAAAATGGAGCTATAGGAGCAGATCTGGACATCTGGAGCATTGTGGTTCTCTCCAAGGAAGATCCCATCAGTGGACAGCTGGGGAGTTTTGAAAGGCAGAGACTTATCATCAACCAAGATAACCAAGTTCTTTTACTGCTAAAGTTTCGCAACAAGGTGCATGAAATATTGATATCTTTTCTCTGCTTTCCAAAGCCTTAGAACCCATTTTAAATGGGCCTAGTCCCGTGATGGCAAACCTATGGCACACATGCCACAGGTGGCACATCGAGCCATATTTGTAGGCAGGTGAGCATTGCCCTAGTTGAGCTCCAACCCTACCGGTCAGAGGTTTCTTCCAGAATAGAATAGGATAGAATAGAGTAGAGTAGAGTAGAGTAGAATAGAATACAGTAGAGTAGAGTAGAATAGAATAGAGTAGAGTAGAGTAGAGTAGAGTAAAATAGAGTAGAGTAGAGGAGAGGAGAGGAGAGGAGAGGAGAGTAGAATACAGTAGAGGAGAGTAGAATAGAATAGAATAGAATAGAATAGAATAGAATAGAATAGAATAGAATAGAATAGAATAGAATAGAATAGAATAGAATAGAATAGAATAGAATAGAATAGAATAGAATTCTTTATTGGCCAAGCGTGATTGGACACACAAGGAATTTGTCTTTGTCACATATGATCTCAGGATACATAAAAGAAAAGATATGTTCATCAAGAATCATAAGGTGCAACATTTAATGATAGTCACAGGGTACAAATAAGCAATCAGGAAACAATCAATATCAATATAAATCTAAGGATACAAGCAACAAAGTTACAGTCATGCAGTCATAAGTGGGAGGAGATGCGTGATAGGAACAGTGAGAAGACTAATAGAATATAATAGTAATAATAGTATATAATTACTATAATAGTAATGCAGCCTTAGTGAATAGTTCGACTGTGTTGAGGGAATTATTTGTTTAGCAGAGTGATGGCATTCGGGGAAAAACTGTCCTTGTATCTAGTGTGCAGTGCTCTATAGCATCATTTTGAGGGTCGGAGTTTAATTTATGTCCAGGATGTGAAGGGTCTGTAAATATTTTCACAACCCTCTTTTTGACTCGTGCAGTATACGGTTTTATTTTATTTTAATCACTCTAATAGAATACGAAGTTAATAAATGTAGCTACCATTTTCCATCAATAATATGTCTTGGTTTTTTTTTTTTTGATGATCCTTGGTTTTCTGCTTAGTCTTTTCCTCAGTCCCAATGTGTAGAAAATTGTCATCCTGGATTTGTCAAACAGGTTCGGGAAGGAGAGCCAGTTTGCTGCTATGACTGTGTTCCTTGTCCGGAGGGGACCATCTCCACTCAGGAAGGTGAGTGACCCCAGAGGAAAGGGTGCTGGATTTTTCCAGAGTATTTTGATCAATGTGCATGTTAAAAGAGACACATCTAAACTTGACTATTTGGTTGTACTTAATTTTCAACATGACCAATTTCTGCCATAATGGTAGAAATAACAAAAATATCTTGAAAGATGAGAAAGCAAGATAATAGAAGGACATTGTGGATTGGGCAAACTTACTTCTGACAAAGGAAATCTCTTTTCTACTTGTAAGTTTTGAAGTGTTCTTAGGAACACCTGAATTCTTTGAAACTTGAGAAATGATAAAAATATAATTACTTTTTGTTTTCTCAGATACTGAAAAATGCACCAAGTGCCCAGAAGATCAGTATCCAACTGAGAACAGAGTCCAATGTATCCCCAAAAGAATAATCTTCCTATCCTATGAAGAACATCTTGGAATTATCCTCGTCACCTTTTCCCTATTCCTGTTCCTAACTACAGGCTTTGTTTTAATCCTATTCATTAAATATCGAGACACTCCCATTGTCAAAGCTAACAACCGGGATCTCTCCTACATCTTTCTGGTCTCCCTCCTGCTTTGCTTCTTGTCTCCTTTTCTCTTCATTGGTCAACCAAGAAAAGGCACCTGCCTTCTCCGACAAACTGTTTTCAGCATCATCTTCTCAGTTGGTATTTCTTCTCTCTTGGCCAAAACCATCACGGTGGTGATGGCTTTCATGGCCACAAAACCAGGAAACCGAGTGAAAAGATGGCTGGGAAAGAGCTTGGCCAACTCCATTATACTTTCATGTTCTGCTATCCAAATTATCATTTGTTCCATCTGGTTGAGAGTTTCTCCTCCATTCCCTGATTCTGACCTCTATTCCCAGCCTGGAGAGATCATCCTGCAATGCAATGAAGGGTTTGTTGTCATGTTCTATATCACCCTCAGCTACATGGGCTTCCTGGCTGCCATCTGCTTCACAGTGGCTTTCCTGGCCAGGAATCTGCCTGGAGCCTTCAATGAAGCCAAGCTGATCACCTTCAGCATGCTGGTCTTCTGCAGTGTCTGGGTGACTTTTGTGCCCACCTATCTGAGCACCAAGGGGAAATACATGGTGGCTGTGCAGGTCTTCTCCATCTTGGCCTCCAGTGCCGGTCTGCTGGTCTGCATCTTCATCCCCAAATGCTTCATTATTATTCTAAGGCCAGGTATGAATACAAAGGAACAACTTACAACCGGAAGAAATGTAGAAATAGGAGGAATTTCATCATTCAACATGCTCCAGTAGGCCAATCTTAGATATTAGTCCAAGCTGTTCTCTATATATGAGTGAGTCAATTATTAATGATTAAAGGGAAGCTGGAAGGTATTGTCCTTTATTCTTGAATAATAGAATCACAAGACAGCCACTGAACTCTTTTGAGAAGGAAAGGCATCATATATCTCCTTTGTCCTTACTCTATGTGAGGCCTAAAATACCACTCCCAGATATTTGAAACATAACTCTTGTACAATGGAAATTTTATGGATATACCAGAGATCATTTTTGGGGCTCCAAAAATGTTATTATTTTAGTGTATCTATAATTAAGATTTTTTGCAGTGTTGGACACAAAGTCACAGCATCGTAGAAGTTAAAGAAGAGAGGTGGTAACATACTGCCCCATTAGATTTTTAGAAAAGAATTTCTATAGAATGGGATGAGTGAACAAAGACATACATTCAATTTTGCAGCTACTAAGATTGTAGAATAAGCAGGCACAAATACAGCCAAGGAAGTGATTGAAGCCTCGGATATAAGCCCTTGTCAGTCAACAGGAGTGCTGATTTACCACAAGCTTATCAAGTACTTAGGAGATGAGGGCTTGGTGGCACAAGGAAACAACAGCCAACAACTTAATAGCTAGCCATCAACACCCCAATCAACCACTAAAAAGCCACATACAACAGACACCATATAAGAACCTGGTTTAGCTCTGCAGACTAAGCACTGTAATTAACATCCAGCTGTCTGCAATTACACCAGTTCGAATCTCCCCAGGCTCAAGGTTGACTCAGCCTTCCATCTTTACTAAGGTAGGTAAATTGAGGACCCAGTTTGTGGGGGCAATAAGCTGACTTTGTATAAATCTACAAAAGTATGAAGGCTATTGCTTAACGCATTGTAAGCCGCCCTGAGTCTTCGGAGAAGGGCGGCATATAAATCAAATTTAAAAAAAAATACCATACACAAAGCCCGCACTCTGCTGGAGAGAAATTCGCTGCAGATGACTTCAAGCATAACTTCAAAAGCTTAGAGGACTAAATCTCTGGTTCCAGTTACCAACCCAGATTGGATCCTTCTACCTGTTTTTATATTTGGATTTAGATTTTATTCAATTTCTATACCACCCTTCTCCCGAAGGACTCAGGGAGGTGCACAGCCAACAATAAAACAAGTCCAAATACAAAATTTAAAAAACATTTAAAAAACATATTAAACCATTAGCCTAATCATTAAAAATAAATCCCAATTAAAAATCATGTCTAGTCCAGCCCCGCTTGTTGGAATAATAGCGTCTTGAGGGCACGGCGAAAGGTGCCTAGGTCAGGGATCCTCCATATGTCTGGGGGCAGTTCGTTCCAGAGGGCATGTGCCCCCATAGAGAAGGGTCTCCCCCTGGGGGCCACCAGTCGACACTGTTTGACCGACAGCACCCTGAGGAGTTCCTCTCTATGGGAGCATATTGGCCAGTGGGAGACTATTGGCAGCAGAAGGCGGTCTCGCAAGTACCCGGGTCCTAAGCCATGGAGCGCTGTAAAGATGGTCACCACCACCTTGAATCACACCCAGAAGACCACAGAGAGCCAGTGCAGCTCACGCAGGAAGGCTGTTACATGGGTGCGCCGAGTCGCTCCCATAATCATCCACGCGATTATGGACCAGTTGGAGCCTCCAAGTGCTCTTCAAGGGGAGCCCCACATAGAGAGCATTACAGTAGTCCAGTAGTCCAGTAGACGGGACTACTCTAATGTTCTATTTATTACCATGTTTTTTTTATTTATTTATTTATTTATTTATTTATTTATTTATTTATTTATTTATTTATTTATTTATTTATTTATTTATTTATTTATTTATCTATCTATTTATCTATCTATCTATCTATCTATCTATCGATCGATCGATCGATCTATCTATCTATCTATCTATCTATCTATCTATCTATCTATCTATCTATCTATTTATTTATTTACCATGTTCTATTTATTACCATGAAAAAATCCACACAGCAAAAACCACATCAATGCATGGATAACCAGAAAATTTCATTGAACACAAGACAACCTATAGAACCATCAACATGGAGCAGAAACTGCCAACACCTGGAGTGTTGGAAAGAGCGTCAGGCTGAGCTGCTGCTTTAGTTGTAAAAGAATTTACTCTGGAGAGAAATTCCATAAATGTATAGATTGTTGAGGATGAGTTGTTCTGTTCTTGTAAAATAACTTCTGTGGGGACATTTTCCACATAAAATGTGGACTTCTGGGATTCCTGTTATAAGGCAGTGATTAATAGGCTGATAAGTGAGTTGAAAATATTATGATGGCCAAGCATGGCACTGTGGGGCTCAATGTCCCAAAGGTGCTTTTTCAAGAGACAAATGGACTTTCTTGTTTTTCTTTGAAAACATTTAGCTTCTCATCCAAGAAGCTCATCCAAGATGCTTCTTGGATGAGAAGCGAAACGTATTCAAAGAAAAACAAAAAAGTCCAGTTGCCTCTTGAAAAAACACCTTTGGGACATCCATGACCTGGATGACTAAGAATCTCCTTAGACATCTGGGGCTCAATGTGCAAAGGGGCAGATGGAGAACAGTATGTTGGTGAAAAATCATAGATAAACACCTGGGGCATTGTTCTGTAGTTATTCTGGCTTTTCCTACTGGGATATGTTAGGAAATTATCATTGGAAAATGAGAGTTTAAGCCCAAGTGAAAATTTTTTGATGTCCTTCTGGATAGTGTCTTCCCTGTCACTGCGTTTTTATATTTACCAGCAGAGCTATTATTTCTGAACTGTCAGACTTACCGTAATTTGCCAAGTTTTCTTATCAGTATCTACTGCGCATGTACACATTCTTTTACTTCTTTTAAAAACTTTCCTTTGTTCTCCAGCCAGAGAAGTTCATGGCTGGGAAAGCTTCCAAGATGTAACTAATTAGATTAGATGAGATGTCTTTATTTTCTTACAATAAACATGAGTTTAATTAGAAGATGTATTCCAGTTTTATTGATCAAAGTATACACAAGGAGAACGTCATGATCCAACTCAAAATGAGGGCAATTACCCCACGCAAGGTAACGGGGCTGATTGCCACTCTGACATTCCCTTCTGTCCTTTTAAATATTAACAGGTCCCCAATAGGACAAGGTCATCCCCCATCCTTGTTGTTTGGTATTGTTATATGCTGATGACACTGAGCTCTACCGATGGATGATCTATCTGAAACATTTGAATAAGGGGAACAGGTGAGGCATTAGATTGGATCATGTCCATGTGACTCTCTCCTCTTGGGAATCTCATCACGCTCTGTGGATCATTGAGGACTATTCAGAGAAATGAAATGAGAGAAAAAAAATGTCTGGAATATTGTTGGTGTTAACAAAATACAAATTCAATCAAAGATATGTTAGAGCTGCTTTTAAGAGCTATCTTATGGTGGTTAGGGAATCTCCACCATTATTGTGTCCTTTGATGTTTGCCCCAAGACCCTTTTATTAGTTGATACAAGCTCTTTTGGGTAGAGGGTCTCAGAGAATCACTTGCAGGTTTGTGTGGAGGAACTTGTTCAACAACCTTGACCTGAGGCAATCGCCCCATCACAAGACCCATCACCAGACTCGCTGAGGACTCACAGCTGATCCATCACAACACTTGACACGCCCACACCTGAAGCCCTTATAAACAGAACACTGACACTGACATCCCCTAAACTCTGCTGAAGATGTGTGGTAATGAAATGTTTGGAAACCAACCCAAAAGCTCAGAGAATGAACCTTCACCCCCAAGAATTATCTTTTCCTTATTCCATACATCAATTCTCAATAGAAAACTGGGCAAGATGAGATGAGAAAGACAACTTGAAGGCTCTCTCACAGGTAGAGATTGAAAGGATCTTGTTCCAAAAAACACCTCTTTGAGACCTGTGACTCTGATGATGCATATCATCAGTATCCAAGAAGGTGATGAGGAAAGCTGAGAAACCCTTAGATCCGTGATGGCTAACCTTTTTTCCATCGTGTGCCAGAAAGGGGAGGGGGGTTGGGGTAGGTTTGCGTGCGCACCCAAACCCATAATTCTATGCATCCCATGCATGTGTGTGCAACCCCATCACCCCACCCCCTGCTCCTGTCACATGATGTCCTGGTAGGCCCATTTTTCTTTCTCACCTGGCTTCAGATCCTCTCTATGCATCTGAGGAGAATGAAAACAGCCTTCCACACCCCCTCGGAGGTCCTCCAGACACCCAAAATAGCCCATTTCCCAACGTCCGGTTGGACAGGAAGTGACCTTTTATGCTGTCCCCAGCCTCCAGAGACACCTAGAGAGCCATCACGGCCTTAGATGCTAGGAAGATACAGCCATGATACAGCCAAGAAAAAAGATACAACCAACAATATATTTCCGCTAAATTTGAGAATAAATGTGATTTCAGGGTAACTTCTTTTTGTGAATAGAATCTCATTGCAAATTTCTACTTTAAGATGGTAAAAATGTAGTAGGTCCTCTGGATCAGGCTACAGCAATCCTCATCTCCCAGTCACCACCCCCATACTGCTGGAGTGTCCACAAACAAAAAATGGACATGTATGAGTTAACCAAACCTCTGACCAGATGTTTAAGGCCCAATCTCACCTCCCTCCCTAACACCACATCAATAGGGCAGTAAATGATATAATTCTGTAGGAATTATTTTCTAGAAAATTTACGAGGCTATATTTTAGCTCCTCTTTCTTTAACTTCTATATATCACTAGCAGTAGCATTTAGACTTATATACTGCTTCACAGTGCTTTACTCTTTGTCAGCATATTTCCCCAACAATTTGGCCCCTTGTTTTACTGAATTTTGAAGGATGGAAGGCTGCGTCAACTTTAAGCTGGTCAGGGTCAAATTCCTGACTGAGGGCAGAGTTAGCCTGCAATATTGCATTCTAACCATTGTGCCAGGCTATAATAATTTAGTTGACCAAACTTCCCTTGTCTAACTTCTATATAAGAATTTAGTTGACCAGTTGGATAATCCAGATTATTATCCTCTAATTTGGATGGAAAGTGTCTCTCTACTCTTATTGTGTTGATGATGCTGAAATCTTGAGTCTAGTCCTGCAAATGACGCCAATTGCAAATAAAATATAATACAACTAAAATCATAATATTGTTAGAGTTCCTCCTCCTCCCAATTGTTATTTCTGGCATATCAACAAGATTCCCATTGTACAAATCATGTTTCTCATGTTTAAAATAAGTGGGTAGGGCATTTTAGGTCTCAGATTAATAGCATAGAACAGATATGATGGCTAGACTGATTTAAAAAAAGCCCAGTGGCAAAATTGTGACTCTACTGGACTGGAATGTGGGACACTATTTTCCAGCTATCTTTCAATTATTTCAAGCAAAATCATTGGCCCTGATCATAAGCTGCTCCTTCGTATTCAAGTCTGGCCTCAGAAGGATAATGTAGCACTTGGGGATGAAGATGCAGCCCAGCAGCCCAGCACTGGAGGCCAAGATGGAGAAGATCTGCACAGCCACCATGTATTTCCCTTTGGTGCTCAGGTAGGTGGGCACAAAAGTCACCCAGACACTGCAGAAGACCAGCATGCTGAAGGTGATCAGCTTGGCTTCATTGAAGGCCCCAGGCAGTTTCCTGGCCAGGAAAGCCACCATGAAGCAGATGGAAGCCAGAAAGCCCAAATAGCTGAGGGTGATATAGAACATGACAACGGATCCTTCGTTGCATTGCAGGATGATCTCTCCATGCTGGGAGTGGAGGTCAGAGTCAGGGAATGGAGGAGAAACTCCCAGCCAGATGGAGCAGATGATAATTTGGACAGCAGAAGAAGAAAAGATGATAGAGTTGGCCAAGCTCTTCCCCAACCATCTCTTCACTCGGTTTCCTGGTTTTGTGGCCAGGAAAGCCAACACCACCGTGATTGTTTTTGCCAAGAGAGAAGAAATGGCCATTGAGAAGATGATGCCAAAAACCATTTGTCGGAGAAGGCAGGAAGTGTTTCTTGGTTGACCAATGAAGAGAAAAGGAGACAGGAAGCAAAGCAGGAGGCAGACCAGGAGGATATAAGACAGGTCTCGATTATTGGCTTTCACAATGGGAGTTTCTAGGTATTTGATGAATAGGATTAAAACAAGGCCTGAGATTAGGAACAACAGTAGTGCAAAAGAGACCAAGATGATGCCCAGATATTCTTCGTAAGACAGGAAGGTTGTAACTTTTGGGTTACATTGGATTCGGTCCTCATTTGGATATTTATCATCCGGACACTTGGTGCATTTGTGTGTATCTGAGAAAACAAAAAACAACAACATTTCTTTAACATTCTGTCCTTTTTCCTGGATGCATTGCTTAACGTCTCCACAGAAAGATGATAAGTAAAATATGATTTTTCTAATATCTATCTATCTATCTATCTATCTATCTATCTATCTATCTATCTATCTATCTATCTATCTATCTATCTATCTATCTCTCTATCTCTATCTCTATCTCTATCTCTATCTCTATCTCTATCTCTATCTCTATCTCTATCTATCTATATCTATATCTATATCATCTATATCTATATCTATATCTATATCTATATATATGTTTTCTGAGGTTTTCGCGGGTGTTTGTATGTAGGTCTTTGGTTATTCGGGTCTTCTCCCGCATAGAATTGGAAGTATCTTGGCGACGTTTCGACGAAGTCTCATTCGTCATCTTCAGGCTGGTGTTCTCGGCTTCGTGCTTCATTGCTCCTGGAAGCACGAAGCCGAGAACACCAGCCTGAAGATGATGAATGAGACTTCGTCGAGGTCTATGAAATTGGGTGACATCCTAAGACTCAGATGACTTTCTGTGAAATGTGCAGAATCTTCATAGAAACCTACATTATTAGAGGTAAATAATGAATCAATTTATCTTTCTAGTCAAACATTCTGAGTCCTGCCATATTGTACTTCTTACTGTAGTGGACTCACAAGATACCTATCTTGTGAAGATGGCTGGCTGAGAAAGCTAGTCCTCAAAACAATTTGGAGTGGCGACTAGGAACAGTAGTAATATGGATGCAACAAAATGCAACCTTAACCGTCCACACCACCTCCTTGTGGACCAGTAACAGCTTTTGAGTGATCCTCAAGGGGAGACCATGTAGAATGCCTTAAACTATCTTCCCAGGAGGTGGACCTAAAAAGATTCCTCAAGTTTCAAAGCACTCAGATCAGTGGTGAAATCCAAATTTTTTTACTACTGGTTCTGTGAGCATGGCTTGGTAGGCATGGCTTGATGGGCTTGGCAGAGGAAGGATACTGCAAAATCCCCATTCCCTCCTCACTCCTGGGGGGAAGGATAATGCAAAATCTCCATTCCCACCCCACTCTGGGGCCAGCCAGAGGTGGCATTTGCCGGTTCTCTGAATCAATTGAAATTTCCACTACTGGTTCTCCGAACTGCTCAAAATTTCTTCTACCGGTTCTCCAGAACCTGTTCAATTTCACTCCAGACTCAGATGTTCCTAGAAAGATAAATGTGGAAGGACACATCCTAATTATAAAGCAGAAGAGATATTTCCTCTGGCAATAGTAAACCTTTCCCTATTTTCTACACACTCCTAACTCTTCCCAGCAGCTTGTTCAAGATCATTTTGCTATTCTTCCCTTTACATGAGAAATTATGCAGTTTCAAAATAATCAGGAAAACAATTGAATTTCAATGCCTTTTAACTTGCACTTTCACGCTCTGAATGGGAAGTCAAGTCTCTTGGTTGAGCAGGGGGTTGGACTAGAAATCCTCCAAGGTCCCTTCCAGTTGTATTCTGATTCTAACCCATTTCCACAAGTTATGTCCTTTTCTTTGGTATTACCCACCTTCCTGAGTGGAGATGGTCCCCTCTGGACAAGGAACGCAGTCATAGCAGCAAACTGGCTCTCCTTCTCGAGCCCTCTTGACAAATCCAGGACGACAATTTTCCACACATTTGGACTGAGGCAGAGACTAAGCAGAAAAACAAGGAACAGCAAAAAAAAATATCCAAGTATTAACCATCCATGGAAAAAGGAGATAGACACTGACATTAGCAAATAGTCTCTGGATTTCTCTCAGGTAAATATGATATTTCTGGCTAGTTCCAAATAGTTGTAGGAGATATAACTACTGGCAAAAACTTTATTTAGTTCCTTCATTTAGTTTATTACATATTACATTGGAATACAGGACTTTTCTGTTTAATAGACTCTGGAGTAATGAAAGTGAGAAAAGATTTATGCGTTAAATAGATTTATGCATCAAAGAGCCTGAGTAGCATAGGGGGCTAATGCCTCTTACTAAAGGCAGCAATTAAGATCAGCTGCCTGCAATTTCTGCGAGTTCAATCCTAGCCAGGCTCAAGGTCAACTCAGCTTTCCATCCTTTCTAAGGTGGGTAAACTGAGGACCCAGTTTGTGGGGGCAATAAGCTGACTTTGTATAAATATAAAAAGAAAGAATATTACGATCGTGTGGTTATATAGTTTTTAGAATGATTTTATGGATTTTAATGCATTTTAATGTGTTTATCGTGATTTGTATTATGATTGTTTTTGTAAGCCGCCCTGAGTCCTCGGGGAGAATGACGGCATATAAATCACATAAATAAATAAATAAATAAATAATAGAAGTATGAAGGCTATTGCTTAATGCATTGTAAGCCGTCCTGAGTCTCTGGAGAAGGGCGGCATATAAATCAAATTTTAAAAAAAATGAGAACCAGGGGTGATATCTACTTACCTTCCCTACCAGTTCAGAAGTGCATGTGCAGAGGGTAAAAAACAAGTTATGTCCCGGTTAAAACCAGGAAGTAACGATGACTGGATGGGTGGGCACAGCCGGTTCTCCAAACCAACCACCGCCATAGCTACAAGTTCAGCAGAACTGTTCCGAACCGGTAGCATTTCACCCCTGGTGACAACCAGTGTTGGTATTTAGCCGGTTCTATCTGGTTTAATCTGGCTCCACCCACCTGCCCGGATGTCATCATGTCTCCTTTTTGACACTCTGCACATGCGCAGAAAGCTCTGTGTATGTGCGGAGGTGGCATGAGTGAGGGAAGTGGGCATGCACACTCACATTTGCGAACCGATAGTGAAGGTAAGTGAATACCACCTCTAAAGGCAACTCATGGGTTTCTCCTCAGGACCTTATTAATATTAATTCCTCCATTCCTTATATATGCATGACTTTAAGGTATGAATGATCTATTACCGTAATGGCAAACCAATGGCACGCGTGCAACAGGTGGCACACGGAGCCATATCTGTGGGCATGCGAGTGTTGCCTTAGCTCAGCTCCAGCATGCGTGCGCGTGCCAGCCAGCTGATTTTTGGGCCTTTCAGGCCCACTGGAAGTCAGGAAACGGGTCATTTCCAGCCTCTGGAGGGCCTCCGGAGGGCCGGGGAGGCCGTTTTCGCCCTCCCCAGGCTCCAGGGAGCATTGAATAATGGGTGTGGGCACATATACACATGCTATCCCCCCAGCGCTATCCCCCCAGCACTCCTCCTCTTTTGGCACGCGACGGCAAAAAGGTTAGCCATCACTGATCTATTATGTAAAGTATGATGATCTGATGAACAACATTATCAGTTTTATACACCTCACATTTAATTCTAAGTGAAGACCTTGGTGAGTAGGCCTAGAATCCTAAGTCTTTGGAAAATAAAATAAATATTCATATTTCCCCAACCTTGTTGAGCAAGTGTAGATGTGAAAGAGCATTTTGGCTGATTAGAAGTCTCTGTCCTTCAAAACTCCCCATTTGTTCTTTGATGGGATGGTCATTGGTGAGAAGCACCACACTCACGACGTTCAGATCTGCTGCTACATCTCCATTTTGATCCAAGTACAGTTTCTCCTGGGAAAAATTGCAAAACACATTCTTCTCCAGAAAGGGGTGGAACTAGAATGGAAACATCCAGGAATTTTGAAAGCAGAAACCTTAGTTCCTTATGTCGCATGACCTCTTCAGATTTGAACCTTTCTTCTACAGTTGTCTAATATGCCAACATGCTTAGTTGGGAGAACATTATCTTCAGAAATGAAAAACAAAAGTTCAACAAAAATTATCAACCACGTATGTCCCAAACATACTTTTTCCAGAGGCAACTGGACTTTCAGGGTTTTTCTTTGAAGAGATTTTGCTTCTCATCCAAGAAGCTTCTTCAACTGTGGCCGAAATGGTGGGGAACGGAAGGACTTGTACTCCTTGCAGAAAACTGGTCATTTGCATTTTTTAAAGCAGGGGTGTCAAACTCAAGGCCTGGGGGTTGGATCTGGCCTGCGGGGTGCTTAGATCTGGCCTGCGAGGTTGCCATAGAAACAGCAAAGGCCTGCAGTGCCTCTGCCAGCAAAAATGGAGCTTGGGAGGGTCGTGAGCGCTCAAGCCACCACAAGCACCCCTGACATGAGTGACGTTGAGCTTGCCACACCCACTCTGGCCACGCCCACCTGCCCCCCCCCCAAGGTCAAACACAATCCTGATGCGGCCCCCAATGAAATTGAGTTTGACACACCTGTTTTAGAGAGTCATTGAGGCCACATTTATAAACCTCCAGGTGGCCTCAACAAATCTCTAAAAGAATGCAAATGACCAGCTCTGTCTGCAAGGAGTATAAATCCTTCCATTCCTCACCATCCAGCCAGGATTGAAGAAGTTTCTTGGATAAGAAGTGAAACATCTTCAAAGAAAAATCCGAGAGTTCAGGTGCCTTTTGGAAAAAGTACCTTTGAGACAACCATGAGCTGGATGACTGAGAATCTCCATAGATATCAACCGCATAGTTTAGAGGAGATCAAAAATAATTTGAACAAACAAATAATTAAAGAGATTATTTATAAAATCCTAGGAAAAAAAAATTGATTACCAGAGAGTTTGTTTTGACATGCAGAATGTTGCCGATTGATCTTCTCTCAGGTAGACCAGATGGGAAACATGACCAGGTGATATAATTCTACTTTATTCTGTGGCTACATTAACATCTGGCAAGTTTGAAAGTACAAATCTCCCACCAACTCTTTTGACAGCCTGAAAAGTTAGGGAGGATCCGTTCTACATTCCTTTCTTTGCCCATTAGATAATGGCAGCCTATCAACATTTATCTGATTTATTTTAGGCAGCATCTCTTTCCCCCAGCCCCCCAAATCATTCCTACATATTCTAATCTAAATAGATTGTGGGAATTGGCAGACATGAAAGACCAGGATAACACAGTGGTTCAATTAAGCTGATTTATTACCAAGATTATGCACAAGAATCTTCTCAACTAACAGTCGGCAGATAAGTGTCAATGACACACAAACTTAATTTTCTTGTGGCAATGTAGGGATTTTAGGCTGATCACTCCTTAAACTCCATCCCCTGATCTGTCAACTCTCCTATAACATATTGGTAAGGTAAAGGTAAAGGTTCCTCTCACACATATGTGCTAGTCGTTCCTGACTCTAGGGAGCAGTGCTCATCTCCATTTCAAAGCCGAAGAGCCAGCGCTGTCTGAAGACGTCTCTGTGGTCATGTGGCTGGCATGACTAAATGCCAAAGGTGCACGGAACATTGTTACCTTCCCACCAGAAGTGGTCCCTATTTTTCTACTTGCATTTTTTATGTGCTTTCAAACTGCTAGGTTGGCAGAAGCTGGGAAAAGTAATGGGAGCTCACCCCATTAAGCAGCACTAGGGATTCGAACCACTGAACTGCCGACCTTTTGATTGGCAAGCTCAATCTCTTAGCCACTGAGCCACTGCATCCCTTTTAACATATTGGTACTATACTTTTATATTCAGCAAAATATTAGTAAATAATTTCTTGATGTGATGTTTAAGAATTTAATTAGGTGAGGCTGGATGGTATGATATTTAACCAGATAAAAACTTTTAAATATTGTATTCTAATAGTTTTCAATCTTTCTCATAAAACTGGGTAGTTATGGATAACTATTAGTCCTTGGTCATCTATTCTTTTATATTGTCATTAATAGAGATAAATAGAGTTGCTAAATCATGATTTCATGATGGAAGATTTATGTTGTTGCTAGTTGCGAAGTTGTATCTGACAGAGAGAGATAAATGAATAAAATCCAGTAAAAAAATAAAATAAAATCCGATTTTTAGCAACTGGGACTTGATAGTTCTGATGCAATTCCCCAAACATGACAATCCCTCTGTATTTAACTCAACAATTTCATTATTAGGAACTCCAGCAGCCTCAGCAAAAAGTTTCTCTCTCAACGCAGGCTAGCAAGATTGTTGGGCAGGGATATGAATAGTTGTCTGCCACATCTATTCATCTCTGTCCCCTGCCTTTTATCCCCAGAGCTAGGGTGGGGCTTTACTAGCAGCTGTGGCTCTTCCATCCCAAGAATTGGCCCACTTATTTCCACTGCTCTCCTCTCCTCTGCCTTCTGCACATCCATGCCTCAGGCACTGGACCCAGCTGTTCCTCCTCTTCCTCATCAGCCACCTCCAGACCTTGGGGGCTGTTGACTTTCCATCTGGGGGCTGACGGATGGTCCAGGCTCTGCCTCTCTCTCTCTCTCTCTCTCTCTCTCTCTCTCTCCCTCCCTCCCTCCCTCCCTCTCTCCCTCCCTCCCTCTCTCTCTCTCTCTCTCTCTCTCTCTCTCTCTCTCTCAGCTCCATTCCCACTTCCCCCTCAGAGTCTCAGGTTGCCTTGATGTGGACCCTGCCTCCCCTGCCTCCCCCTCATCTGATTCAGCTTCTGGAGGGGCCAGCGGCCAACAGGCCACAACATTGACAAACGAAGATATATTATATAAGAAAAGAAAGGTGGCTTCCGGTAGCACCGCAGGCGTCGGCGGTGTTCCTTCTAATATTAGCTAATCTAATATCTAGTATTAACCATTTGTCTGAAGTGGTGTAGGGTTTCCTGCCTGGGCAGAGGGTTGGACTAGAAGACCTTCAAGGTCCCTTCCAACTCTGTTATTCTATTCTATTCTATTCTATTCTATTCTATTCTATTCTATTCGATTCGATTCGATTCGATTCGATTCGATTCGATTCGATTCGATTCGATTCGATTCGATTCGATTCGATTCGATTCTTATATATGTATACTGGTCATTGATTATAATAAATTAGTAGGGAAGAAAAGGAATCAAATGGCTGTCAACTGGCAACTGATACCTGCCACACTTGCAGCCTTAAAACCCCCGGTCTGTCTTTGGCCTCCTTCCTTCTTCTTTTGGATGTGGAGGAATAAGCAGCATTCAAGGCGTGCGCCAGCATCTTAATGATACTGTAAACATGGTGCTTATTTGTAATCCGCATATTGTTTCTTTTCTGTTGGGTTTCCAGTGGGGCTATCTGGGTGCATCTTTTCCGGCTTTTGACAGAAAAGAGATTCTCTGGAAAAAAACAGCGAAATGACTGCTTTTGAAATTGGGGTTCCACAAAGAGATGGGTTTGAAAAGTATCATCTTTTCGCCTTTTTTTAGCCTGAAAAGCAAAGCTCCAAATACTATGGACGTATTTGAAAAGTCTGTGATTTCTCAGTGGAAATTCCCCTAAGACTGTCATGATCCAGACTTTCCCTTCAATGGGTCCCGGTAAACTTTCAAGTGTTACATGGAAAGGAAGCATTCTGGGGAGAAGGGAAACAAATTCTATGAAGTGAACAAAGACATTGACTTGTCTCCACTTAGAGACGGCATCTCCAGAGAGTGCTGTATCTATAGTCGTTGGGAATAGTTGTGATATAACAACACAAATTCCATTCCTGAGAAGCACAGGAATAAATGTCCTCATGAAATTCTCTCCATTCTCTGTTTCTGAAGCAAAGAGACCAATCAAGGTCCATCTGAAATGAAGGAGCAGTTGGACAATTCCTGGATAGTGGAACCCTTCATTGGGGAACATCCGGTGGAAAAAAGGGAATTGACTTTTGTCACTCAGAGCCTCTGAAACAATTCTATCTTTCACCTAAAAAAAAAATACAGTAATGAAGAATGATATTTTATATTTGAGCTCACATCAATTCCAAAATATTAAGTTTTAAGAAATCCAGCTTGGTTCTCATGAATTTAATAGAACAGTTCATTACTGATTAGCTATTAGGCCAGGGGTTGGCAACCTTAAACACTCAAAGAGCCACTTGGACCCGTTTCCTACAGGAAACACCCACACACCCACAGCAGGAGCCACAAAACCTGGGTGGGCATGACCAACTCAATGTCACTCACTCCCACCCAGTCACATGACCATCTAGCCATGCCTACCCAGCCACAAAACTATTTTCTATGTCTCTCTCCCCACTCTGTGTCTCTCTCCCTCTCCCTCTCTTCCCCTCTCTCAGCCCCTCTCTAAGTATCACTCTGTGTCTTTCTATGTCCCTCTCTCTCTCTCTCTCTCTCTCTCTCTCTCTCCCTCCCTCCCTCCCTCCCTCCCTCCCTCTCTCTCCCTCTCTCTCTGTGTGTTTCCTCCCTCCCTTCAGGTGACTGTACTCCCCTCCACTTCCTCTCATAACTCCCTGTCTGGCTGTAGCTAAGCCGGGAGCGTTCGCACACACAAGGAGACTCCAGCCTGAAGGGGCAGGAAGCGAAGGCTGCCTTATGTGCAAATGTGGCACGAAGGCAGGTACAGGGCAGATTCGCTCTTGCACTCTCTGGCGACTCTCTTCCCCCTCCTCCTCTCAGGATGCCCGAGACAGTTGTGGCTTAGCTGGGAGCTGTGCATGGGTGGGGAGACTCTCCTCAAAGAAGCACCAAAGCTCAGGAAAGGTGTGCTTGAGGCAGGCAGTGGCTCACTTAAGGAGGGCCTCTCCATGTGTGTGCACACTCCCATCTCAGCCACAACTGGCCAGGGGGTTACAAGAGGAGGAGGGGGGGAAGAGAGTGTATGAGCGAAGCTGCCCTGTACCTCCTTCATGCCACATTTGCACGTAAGGCAGCTTTCACTTCCTGCTGCTTCGGACTGGAGTCCAAAAAAGAAATAAGAGGGGCAGGGTAAACCAGTGATTGGACAGGGAGCCGTGGCAGAGGGCCCAAAGAGCCACTTGTGGCTCGGGAGCAGCGGGTTGCTGACCCCTGTATTAGGCCATATCAAGATATAGAATATGAAACAGAACAACTTATTAAAGATTGTATATATACAATAGAACAAAAGAAACAAATTTAGCAAAAAGGAATAAAAATAAAGTATCCAAATCATATTTCTGTAACATCCCCTACAATTTACCACATGTACAGATCTCAACCGAACTATTTTGTTTAAAAATGGGCTGTAGATACAGCTTAACAGAGTTGGATGGGACCAACTCTTGTAGGTAATATAGTCCTACCCCTTGCTCAAGCAGACCCTACCCTATTTTTGACATTTGGTATTACATGTAATTTTTTAATATGCTGTTCACACAAGAAATATGTTGTTTTTGTTAAGGATTAAAAATGAGGGTTTCTGCTACCAGTAGACCATGGTCCGATATGCAGACGAATGCATTAGCAGGAAATTGATTCAGCCATCTTGAGAAACTATTTGGTTTAATAAAAACATATTAAAAAAAAACAAAACCTACAAAGAGGCATCAACAGCCTGCAAAGTTCTTCTCTTAGCAAAGTCCATTTGCTCCAGTTCTCCTCCCTAAGGTGGGAGGCTCTCTATGTTCTTTTGTCAGCCTTCTCGAGAGTGACTCAGCTTTCATAGTGATCTCAGCCCATAGTGACTTCAGCTGCTCAGCTCTCCGCTGAAGAGTGCTTGACTCCAAGCTGCTCAAGCTGCTCTCAAGAAAGTCTATCCCTGCAGCTACTTATATGCACCTTTCTGACCGTTGGAAAGTGTGGGGAAACTCAGAGCCAGGAAGCTGTGCTCTGATTGGTCCATTCAAACAGTTCACCTAAACAATCAATCAATTACAGCAAAACATGCTGAGAGGTTTTTACCTCTAACAGTTTTAATATAAGGATTCCAATAAGTCGCTCATCTAATGTACTGTCCAATATACTGATCTATTTCTCATACAATTGAGATTCAAATAATATATATTTATGTCTTCTCCTTTGGAGTTGTGCAAATACAAGTCTGTTCATTACAGGGGATTTGACTAAATTTCCCCTATTTAACTATTGTGTCCAGCTGCTCAAATCTTGCTCAATAAATAATGCCCTAAGATGGAATGGGACTACTTTCCATGACCAACTTGCTGCATACAACTCATTGCTGCCAATTCACCATGGCTAACTCATCGCAGCCAGCTCGCCATGGCCAACTCACCATGGGACAATTTAATTTAATTTAATTTAATTTAATTTAATTTAATTTAATTTAATTTAATTTAATTTAATTTAATTTAATTTAATTTAATTTAATTTAATTTAATTTAATTTAATTTAATTTAATTTAATTTAATTTAATTTAATTTAATTTAATTTAATTATTGATTTTTATACCGCCTTTCTCCCAAAGGACTCAGGGCAGTGTACAGCCATGATAAAACAATATGAGATACAAAATTTAAAAACCAATTTAAAACCAATTAAATAAATTTGGCCCCTTCAGTTAAAAACCCGCAAGTTTAAAATACCCCATCCAGATTCCTATTAAGCCAGTCCAGCCTGTTGAAATAGCAGAGTCTTAAGGGCACGGCGAAAGGTATGCAGGTCGGGAATCATATGTATCCCAGGGGGCAGTTCAGTCCAGAGGGCGGGTGCCCCCACAGAGAAGGCTTTCCCCCTGGGGGTCTCCAGTCTACATTGTTTAACCAATGGCACCCTGAGGAGTTCCTCTCTATGGGAGCGTGCTGGTTGGTGGGAGGCTATCGGTGGCAGAAGGCAATCCCGTAGGTATTTAATTATTTAAAACAATTTTTAACATTTTTAATTTTTGTCCTTCATATTTCATTTTGTCCCCTCTTTTGCATCCTTTCTTTAATGATTCTATTCCACCCTTTCTTAAATATTATGTAATTTTTGTCCTGCAGCAAACTGGCCATGGTGAGTTGTCCTATACCCCCTGTAAGATGTTTTGACATTCAAATACTTCACAATTTGGAAAATCCATTGGTAGCAGCTCCTCCATTTCAATGTGTCAAATTTACTGAAGATGGCTATATTTTTCTGCGCTGTGGTTACCCTGGATTCCTTGTGTAACAATCATTTTAGCTTGTTCTCCATTTGTACAAGAGACAGGGAAGCCACAACTCCTAATATGATTTGTCAGTTGTATAATCCAAGAGGTCTTTAATTGAAATTTTGCCTTTTTGGAAATCTGTCACTTTCCATAGCATTAATTTTACACCAATAATTATATTCCCTGAATTTAGACAAAGAGCAAATAGCATAAATACCCAACGCCTGTGTAGCGTAGAGGGCTAATGCCTCCTACTAAAAGGCAGCAATTAACACCAGCTGCCTGTAATTTCTCTGAGTTCAATCCTAGCCAGGCTCAAGGTCGACTCAGCCTTCCATCCTTTCTAAGGTGGGTAAATTGAGGACCCAGTTTGTGGGGGCAATAAGCTGACTTTGTATAAATATACAAAAGTATGAAGGCTATTGCTTAACGCATTGTAAGCCGCCCTGAGTCTCCGGAGAAGGGCGGCATATAAATCAAATTAAAAAAAAAAATTCTGCTCTAAGAGTAGCAGCTGAAGTTCTGTTGTCCACAACCAAGTAAGTTCTCAGATCAGGGGTGAAATCCAGCAGGTTCTGACAGGTTCTGGAGAACCAGTAGTGGAAATTTTGAGCACCTTGGAGAACCAGTAGCGGAAATTTTGAGCAGATCGGAGAACTGGCAAATACCACTTCTGGCTGGCCCCAGAGTGGGATGGGAATAGAGATTTTGCAATATCCTTCCCCTAGGAGTGGGGAGGGAATGGGGATTTTGCAGTATCCTTCTCCTGCCGTGCCCACCAAGCCACACCCTACCCATCAAAAAATTTGGATTTCATCACTGTCTCAGATGCTGTGATTGCATTTCTTCTAGTAGTAATATCTTTTTAAAGCCTCAAAATTCAGCTCCATGTAGGAGTATGGGGAAAACCTTGGTCCTATATATTTTAATAATTGATACTATCTTTTAAAAAAAATTTAAACAGTACATTCACCCTTGCTCTAAATCAGGGGTGTCAAACTCGATTTCATTGAGGGCTGTATCAGGGTTGTTTGATCTGGGGGGAGTGGAGGCAGGGAGACATGGCCAACTCAACATCACTCATGTTAGGGCACCTGTGGTGGCCCGAGCGCTCTGCCAGTGAAAACGAGCTCCTGAGCTCCATTTTTGGCTAACATAGCCTCCTATGTCCCTCTGCCAGTGAAAATGGAGCTCAGGAGGGCCCCTTTGTATATTTATACAAAGTCAGCTTATTGCCCTCACAAACTGGGTCCTCATTTGACCACCTTAGAAAGGATGGAAGGCTGAGTCAACCTTGAGCCTGGTGAGATTTGAACTTACAATAACGGCAGACAGCTGATGTTAATCACAGTGCTTTAGTCTGCTGAGCCACCAGGCCCTTTTTATAATTATAATCAGTTGCGCATTTACGTTTTTATTAAGCTTCAGACACCATGTCTCCTTTTGTTTCCTTTAAGATTGGTATTCATTCTCACACTTCATTGTTCTGTAGGTCTTGAAGGCAGTTTAACCAGGGAAATGAGCTAAGATATACATTCTAAGGATATGTCTGTGAAGTTTCTCACTGATCTAAGCCATGGCGCCTTTTTCAAGAGGCAACTAGATTTTCTTTGTTTTTCCTTGAAGATCTTTTGCTTCTCATCCAAGGAGCTTCTCCAGTTCAGAACTGAACTTCTTCAGAACTGAAGGAGCTTCTTGGATGAGAAACAAAATATCTTCAAGGAAAAACAAAATCTGGTTGCCTCTTGAAAAAAAAACATCTTTGGAATATTTTAAGTATAGTTTCTCCTTAGATAAGTATTCTCTGAAACCTTAGTAACCTCGGCAAGGAAGGAAGGAAGTTCTTTATAGGAAAGGATATTGAGGAGGGAATTGGAGTGGTATTTTAAAGGAGATTTTGATTGTAATGTGCATAAACTGGGCAGGATGAATTGAACTGAATACTTTAATTTGCCAAGTCTGATTAGACACACAAGGAATTTATCTTCAGTATCATAATTTCATAACTTTTATCTTCAGTATCAAAGTATCATAACTTTCCTTTTTTAAACTGGCTTAATTTATATATATATTTAAATATTTTTTATTGGTTTGTTATTTTAAATTGGAGCCAAATTAATATATTTCTTTTTAATTGTTTTTAATATTTGTATTGTATGTTTTTATCTGGCTGTACACTGCCCTGAGTCCCTAGGGAGAAGGTGTGGTATATAAATTTGAAATAAAATAAAAAATAAAAATAAATAAAATAATCACCCACCTAACAACAAGCTCTTAGGTGAAGATTATAGAACTTAATTTCATGCACCTGCCTGATATTTTTTTCAATAAACCTGGCTCAGATTGAATGGGGTGAGAAATAAAATATTCCAAAAAGAGGGCCCCACCAGTTTGGATATTACTTGAGTAGTTCAGCTGGTAGAATGTCCTCTCCAGCATCCTTACTGCTCTACAAGACTTTTAAGATGAATGTGATCATGAACTGATTATGGCAAAAAATAGTTGACATGTTGGTTAATATGCTTGCAATTTTCTAAAATAAAATGGTTGACTAATGCTGGGGATCCCTATGAATTCACAATTCACATTTCTTTAATCAACTGTAGGTAAGATAATCCATTGGAATTCCTTTGATAAATGTAGGACTTGTCTACCATCAAAAAGATCATTATTTTGGCTAAGATCATGTCTAAGATATGAGCTTTCAAGTCCTATGATACTTTATGTTTTACAGAAAACACTTTGATTGGACATTGAAGCATTCCTTACTTTCACATCATGCAGCATCAGCCCCCAAAGCAATGGAGATGGTTTCATGAGAGCATAAGGCCACTTTGATCCTTGCCCCCTCCACACTGTGGATCCCAATCTCTAGCCATAACACCTACAAGGGCTATGGTGAAAAGCAGCTCTTGAATTCTATAGAGAACATATCACTTGATCTATCGCTCATCTATCACCATTTCACTCCCTCTATTAGATATAGAAATGCACACACAGACCTGTGGAGCTTTGTAGATGCCTACTAATCTTGACATCTGGACGGAGATGTCATTGGCAGCTCCATCAAGAAAAATCAAAAGATTATCCTTCTTTCCACAGCTGTAGTTGGGAACATTGGCTTCTCCGGTAGACAGCATGTCCAGCAAAGCCTCTGAAGTGCCAAGTGTATTCAGACAGTTGTCATGGATGTTGTAGCCCAGCGTGAGATTGTGCAAGAGCTTGTGATTCTTATTGACGTCTTGAGTGGCGAAAACGAAGCGTATGATTTTTGACCGATCAAAAGATATACTATGGTAAAAATATGTTCATGTCATACTCATCATCACCATAAACAATGACCAGAAAATACAGAGCCTATTGCGTCTTAAACCAATAATCCAAAACCAGATGGTAAATGGTAATCATCAACCATAAAGATTTAATTTTTATGACGGTTGAGAGAATGGGATGGTTAATAGTCCACGAGGGTTAATAGTCACAAATATATCATTATTTGTAATTGTGCTGATTTTCAGTTGTCCAATAACTAGGGTTCAAAATCATTCAAACATTAAAGCGGAACTATTGAAAAAGAAGAGAATGGTTCATAAGTCACAAAGAAAATCAACTCTAAAAACAAGTCAGCCTCTATTTTGACACGGAACAGTCTTTGAATATCAATGAGTGGTTATAAAGATGCAACTTGGCTGCCTGGTGTTAACTATAACCCTTTCAATAATTCAGTGATAAACTCAAGACTGGATGGGGAAAATATGGGTTTTTATCTGCCCCCATCTTTAGTTTTGAGTCTCTTCCACAAAATAAGACAAAAGAGAGAAGCCTTGGAAATCAAAATGATTTAGTAAATTAGACCGATCTTGCAATATTCGAGGAAATGAATACGATGAAAAGGCAGTATGTGTTAGAATGGCAAACGAAAGGAATGCAACTCCATCACACGGAATGACTTACACATCAGACTGACTAGAAGGAGGCTTGGTGAAAGGCAATGTCGCGCGTGATAGTCTTGTTGCAGTGGTGACCACACTAATAAGATGGTCTCCTGGGCTGTAATAGGTCCATGGATTTTTTCCATCCTCCTGCTCCAAAATCAGTGGGCATTTCATTCTCGGCTTCCCAGAAACTGGCTGGGACACCAGGAGCAGCAGAAGCAGAATCAGGAGGTCCATAATTCACAGGACTGAATCAATCCCCTTCCCTTTTCTATTTAAGAACAAGAAGAAGAGCTAATAGAACTCAAAGCACTCTCATAAGAGGGAAATCCCAGAATTTCTTGAGTCAGACAAACTGAACTTCACTTGGAAAATAGAGATAGTACATTTAAAAGGCACAGTCTCTGCCTGTCCCAAAACGTGGGCCATGCAGAGTGCGATCTGAGGCATTTATCCATTTTTCATGCAAGACCCTTTCCGCGTTGCTTTAGTCTGGTGTTTTACATCAAAAGCAGTCACTGGGGAAGTAGCAGAACAGGTCTCAAAGAATGGGATGATTTTAATTACTGTGATTCAGAGCAACTTCTCCTCTGGGTATTCTGAACTTCTATGTAGCTCCATGTACAGAGAGGTAGCTGGAGAAACCATGGTACCAAAAAAAAAAGAAAAGAAAAGAAAAGAAAAGAAAAGAAAGGAAAGGAAAGGAAAGGAAAGGAAAGGAAAGGAAAGGAAAGGAAAGGAAAGGAAAGGAAAGGAAAGGAAAGGAAAGGAAAGGAAAGGAAAGGAAAGGAAAGGAAAAGAAAAGAAAAGAAAAGAAAAACCACAGCTACACATTTGGGGGCACTGTTCTGTAGTGATTTGTGGTCCTACCTGCCAGGACTAGTCCAGAAAGTGATGCTAGAGTTCAACACTAAAAGGATGGAATTCTGCTTTCCTTCAACATGGTATCTTGTCTCCAGAGATTGTTGGGATGGGTGAGGTGAGTTTCACATAATTTTACTACCGGTTCACTGAGCACCGAAAATGTGAATGTTTGTGTGCGCAGCTTAGAAAACATGGCTAAATAGGATGGCATAGCACCGGGGCAGGGGGATGGGCCCACCAGCAGGTCGCCACTATCGGTTTTCCTGAACCAATCTGAACTGTCCCCTCCTCAAGAAGCCAACGCTAGATCCGGCCTCCCTAAACAATTTTCGTCCCGTCTCCAACCTTCGCTTGATAGCGAAAGTTGTTGAGTCTGTGGTGGCTTACCAATTTCCACAATTCCTGGAGGAAACTGATTACCTAGACCCGTACCAATCGGGCTTCAGGCACAGCCAGAGCACGGAAACGGCATTGGTCGCCCTGGTGAATGATCTCTGGTGGGCCTGGGATGGGGGCTGTTCCTCCATTCTGGTGCTACTTGACTGCTCAGTGGCATTTAATACCATCGATCATGGTATCCTACTGTGATGGCTCCGGGGGTTGGGAGTAGGGGGCACTGTATTACAGTGTTTCTCCTCCTATCTCTCAGGCTGTACGCAGTTTATGTGGGCGGGGGCTCAGAGGTCTTCCTCGAGGCCCCTCACATGTGGGGTTGGTTCTCTCCCCCCTGCTCTTTAACATCTACATGAAGCTGCTGGGTGAGATCATTTGTAGCTTCGGGGTGAGGTATCATCAATATGCTGATGATACCCAACTGTATATCTCCATCCCGAAGCAAACCAGGAATGCCCTTTCCATGATGTCGAAGTGCCTGGAGGCGGTACGGGTCTGGATGGGTAGAAACAGGGTCTGACTCAACCCCTCCAAAACTGAGTGGCTGTGGATCCCAGCATCCCCTGATCTAGGTACCCCATCACTTATGATGGTAGGGAAAATGTTGACTCCCTCTGACAAGACTCGCAATCTTGGCACCCTTTTTGATTCATGGCTGTCCTTGGTAGATCATCTAACAGCCGTGACAAGGGGGGTGTTGCACAGGTTCACCTCGTGCACCAGTTGTGGCCTTTTTTAGACAGGGATGCCCTCCATACAGTCACTCAAGCTCTCATTGTCTCTCAATTGGATTACTGCAATGCCCTCTACATGGGGCTGCCCTTGGGGTGCACCCGCAGGCTCCAGCTGGTCCAAAATGCAGCTGCACGGGTTGTTATGGGAGCTTCCCGTTACTCCCGGGCAACACCTCTCCTGTACAAGCTGCACTGGCTGCCGGTGGCCTTCCGGATCCGCTTCAAGGTGCTGGTACTCATCTATAAAGCCCTACATGGCATGGGCCCGAGGTACTTGCAGGACTACCTCCTACCAGCCTCCCACATCCTGTGCGTTCTCATAGAACTGCCCTCCTCCAGGTGCCGTCGGCTAGACAATGTTGGCTGGCGGCCCCCAGGATGAGGGTGTTCTCTGTGGCCCCGCTGATCCTCTGGAATGGGTTACCCACCGAGCTCTGGATGGGTCCCGATCTCCGCACATTCCGCACCAGCCTTAAGACATGGCTTTTCCATTAAATTCTCTGACCGATTATGGGGTTTTAATTTGGGGATTTTAATTTTTGGATTGGATTTTAATATTTTATTGTTGTCATCATTGTTCTTGTTTTTATTTTTTGAGCCTCCCCAAGTCATACGGGAGAAGGGCGGCATATAAATTTTAATAATAAAATAAAATAAATAAAATAAACTGTCTGAATATCAGCCAGTTTATTCTTCGGGACCGCCTTCTGCCACCAATAGCCTCTCACCAACCAATCCGCTCCCATAGAGAGGGGCTCCTCAGGGTGCCATCGGCCAAACAGTGTCGACTGGCGGCCCCCAGGGGGAGAGCCTTCTCTGTGAGGGCACCTGCCATCTGGAACGAGCTCCCCCCTGAGATAAGGAGGTTACAGGACCTACGTACCTTCCGCTGCGCCTTAAAAATGTTCTCATTCCAACAGGCTGGTCTGGTTTGAACCTCCTCATTATGCTGGGTTTTAAAACATTTTATACAATTGGATTTTTAAATTGTTTCCTAGCCTAATTTTTTAATTTATTTTAAACAATTTTTAACTTTTATATGCTACTGTATTTTATCTTGGCTGTTCACCACCCTGAGTCCCTTCTGGGAGTAGGGCAGTATACAAACTTGAATAATAAATAAATAAAATAAAATAAATATCACCACTGGTGGGTACCCAGAAGTATGAGCTTGGTGCCATTCTAGGCTGATGTCAGTTAACTCTTGTACTGCCTGTCTTATAACATCAAGGAAGCAATCGAAATGCTGGAACCAGGGTTGAAATCCTCCCGGTTTGGACCGGATTGCCCAATCTGGTAGCGATGGCAGCCAGTGGTTCAGAGGACCAGTAGCAAAAATCCCTGTGCCCCCCTCATGCCCAGCTGAGCCACATGATCATCAGAGGCTTTTTTTTTAACTTTTAAAAGCATTTTTTTCTACAACTTCTTGGGCTGAAAAAATGCTTTTAAAAGTTTTTTAAAAAGCCTCTGATGATCTCACGGCTCAGCTGGGATCATCAGAGGCCACCAAGTCACATTACCCCTCCCCCCCCACTAAGCCATGGCCACAGAACCAGTAGTAACAAATTTTACATGTCACCACTGGCTTGAACCCTGTCTAATGTTAAGAGTAGGAACTGTTTCTGATTTTCTTTTCTATTAGATCTCCATTTAGTAATCTCAAATTAAGCTGTTCATGCGGAAGTTAAATTTAATTTCCCATCTGTTGTAGAAAATCATTTTTGATAACAGCTGACTATGAGCCAGGAAAGTGTCTGTCAATTTGTAAAGCATTCCTGGCCTGTTCTCAACTTGCCATAGGCGGGGGTGGGGGTGGGGGGGCTAATGAAGCAGCACGGCAGACACAACCAGAAGCACATTCCACGCATACCTTTCTCAAGGCTGTATCCCAGGTTACTGGAGCCAGCCAGAGAGGTGTGATTTCTACAGCCCGCGAAAGTGCCCTATTGGAGAATGTGATTTATGACACACCCTGGGAGGAGGAAGGAGACAGGGTCATAGTTGGGCCCTAAATTACATGGGGCAGAGCTGACTTCACTTGGGTACGTGCTGACATGTTGCTCCTAATAAATAACTGGATTTCTTTGAAAACTTGGCTCGAGACTCATGGTTTAATTAGGGCACCTGATGGAACCCTGACAGTGTCAGGCTGTAGACTGTATTGCTGCGTATATAGGGTGAAAGTTATAGACTGAGCAGACATTTTTATCTTTTTCTTGATGCTCTCTGTGTTACTTTCTATATTCATATAAGAATATGGAAATTCTTTATATTTTGAAGGGATTTTTTTAGTTTATTATATAAACCATGGGCTGTGAGGTCTGCAGCTAAGATGGTGGCAGTGCCCACAGGATGATTGAAGCTGTGATCTGATTTCCTGCCACATTTACCCAGGTATGAGGGGACCTAATGGTCTTCTTCAGGTTGCGCTGTCATATTTAGTGGTGTGGTGCCCCTGTGGTCCTCCCGTATATGAGGCTGTGTGTCATCCCTCCAAAAATCTTCCATATATTTGGAAGGTGCAATCAGTGTTACACCTGGGTTTTTTTGAAATATTATTTCAATGTATTAAATCTGTTTTTCTGAACTATTGGGCCTCCATACAACTGGACAACAAACTATTGGCAAAAAAAACAAAGGTGCTTTTTCAAGAGGCAACGGGACTTTCTGGTTTCTTTTGAAGAGGTTTTGCTTCTCGTGCAAGAAGAAAAAGAGCCTGGATAGCTCAACAGACTAAAAGCCTGTTATTAACATTCAGCTGTCTGCAATTATTGCAAGTTCGAATCTCACCAGGCTCAAGGTTGACTCAGCCTTCCATCCTTTCTAAGGTAGGTAAATTGAGGACCCAGTTTGTGGGGGCAATAAGCTGACTTTGTATAAAAAGTATATAAAAGTATGAAGGCTATTGCTTAATGCATTGTAAGCCTCCCTGAGTCTCCGGAGAAGGGTGGCATATAAATCTAATTTTTTTAAAAAAACTGCATACAAACTAGTTTTTAAAGTATTTTACTTATAGAGCAAAGCAAAATCATAGTCCTTTTACCAATCCAAGTCTTAGCCATGCACAATCAATCCAGAGATACAAAACATCTTACCGGTTTGTAGAACAATATATGAATCATTCAGGAACAATATAGAACAGTTCATCAAAACAGTAATAAATAAACCATGATCAAATTGACCATGTAAAGAGATCAAAGGTATCTACAACATAGCAGCAGGTAACAATATGGTGTAATGTCCACACTGACCACAATCAAGCTCTCCTTAAATACAGTTGCTACAGAGCTCATCCAATCAGGATGCAGAATGACTCAGCAATACTCTTAAAGCTATATTATACATATTCATACTATAAACATATAATGTTGGCTTATATATTACCTGGCCAACTAGTTAGGCAATGACCATTTCCTAACACAGTCGTTAAAATGGCAGGATCCCACCATTGCCAGAAGGTCTATGACATCATCAAAACCTGCATCTTCTTGACACCCAGTTCTATTGTACATGCCTACTTTTGGGGATAAATCGTAGAGAGAAAGAGACTTTGTTCAAACAGAGTTAGATTTCCATCTTCATTCCATCGTAAGCAAAGACTTTTTCCCCTCTATTTTGGGACTCCTATCTCTTCTGTTCAGATGCCTTACCTTAATATAGAGTATCTCATTTATTATCATATCCTTCCTTGTCTACATGCTGGTTTTATTCATTCGTTCATTTATTTCCCTGTTTCATGATGATATAGGATTTTAATTTTATTAGACTTACATTCTTCATAGTTCTATTTTCTTTGCTTTTCCTTTGCCTTTCAATAAACTTAATTCTCAAATAGATGCAAAGAAAGCATACAAGCCTCATAATAACTGCAAAGAAAAATGAAATGTTATGAGTCTAAGAAACCATTTCACTATCAATTCCCTACTTTTATCATTAGATGCTCCTTAGTGTTTAGATTTGGCCTCAGGATGATAATGTAGCACTTGGGGAAGAAGATGCAGCCTAACAGTCCAGCACTGGAGGCCAAGATGGAGAAGACTTGCACGGCCACCATGGACTTTCCTTTTGTGCTCAAGTAGGTGGGCAGGAAGGAGATCCAGACACTACAGAAGACCAGCATGCTGAAGGTGATCAACTTGGTTTCATTGAAGGCCCCAGGCAGATTTCTGGCCAGGAAAGCCACCGTGAAGCAAATGGCAGCAAGGAAACCCATGTATCCAAGCACAACATAAAACATGGTGACAGAGCCTTCGTTGCATTGAAGGATGATCTCTCCAGGCTGGGAGTGGAGATCAGAGTCAGTGAATGGGGGAGAAACTCCAAGCCAGATGGAGCAGATGATAATTTCTCCAGCAGAACAAAAAAGGATGATGGAGTTGGACAAACCCTTTCCCAACCATCTTCTCACCCTGTTTCCTGGTTTTGTGGCAAGGAATGCCAGCACAACTGTGATTGTTTTGGCCAACACAGAAGACACAGCTACTGAGAAGACAATGCTGAACACTGTTTGTCGGAGAAGGCAGGTGGCCTTCCTTGGTTGGCCAATGAAGAGAAAGGAAGACAAGAAGCATATCATGAGGGAGACCAGGAGGATGTAGGAGAGATCCCGGTTGTTGGCTTTGACAATGGGGGTTTGTAAATATTTAAGGAATATGATTAAAGCAAAGCCCGTTGTTAGAAACAAGAGTAGAGCAAAAGAGACCAGGATGATGCTGAGATCTTCTTCATAAGAAAGGAATGTTATAACTTTTGGGATACATTGGACTCTGTTCTCAGCGGGATATTGATCATCTGGACACTTGGTGCATTTTTCTGTATCTAAGAAAACCAAGAAGCAATATTATAAACACCTGCTTTGGATCTTACCTGGTATTGGGAGACTGGACTGGGTGACATCTTATACATCTTAAATATATTAATCTTTATAATCTATTCCAATCTTCCCATTTTTTCCATATTCCTCTCTTTTATATAATTCCTTATCACAAGTTAATCATTTTTCACCATATCTTGTTATTTCAGTTTCTGCCATATTGTTCTTTTTTTCCCCCAGGTCCATTTTACATGTTTCCAATTTCAGCCATAATATCCTTTTTCCATACTTCTCTATCTTATCTTAACTTCTTATGAATACATAAACAGTATCACTATCCACCCTTAATTCCTAATCTCTTACAATAACATCAATTAATTATCTCATTTCTCCATTACAGAATATAGTTCTCAAAATCCCCATCCCACTTTTTAACATTTCAACTTTGTCTCTTAATTTAAATTGTCTTCAAAATTAAACCAAATTGCCATTTCATATTTCATCTGCTATTCTGTTTTACTCTAAATATGATAATGTATAAGCAATATACATTATCATATTCAAATCTTACATTAAAACCCTTTAACTTAGTTGACCATCCACAATTAATAATATTAATACTGTTCCCTTAAATCTACTAGTATGTACCTTATTTTCCTTCCTCCTTTCCACTAATCTTCCCTTCTTGAACCATTTTCTCCTGGTCTCTCCAAAATTCCACTTCTTGATAATCTTCTCCTTTTATCCCATTCTCTTAACTTCTTCTTTTCTTTTTTTTTTAATATTTATTATATCTTTTCTTCTGAATCCTTTTACTCACTTTTAGATATATTATTCGAGTAGTTCTTCCCAAGCTTTCCCCTAATCTCTTTCCACTCTTTCCCTCTTTACCCTTTGATTGATACTTTCGGGGGGATGTTCCCCCCACTATCCACTCTTTTTTTGCCGCTATAAATCCCAGTGAAATCATCTAACTGCCTTTTGCATTCAATTCCTTTTCCTTCAATATTATTTTCTTGCTCCTCATTTATGCTCTCTTTTACCATCTTCTCCCCTATTTCCTGTTCTGTGTGTTCCAGCAAAATTTCTGACTTTTTATTACCCTTTAGTGATTCACACATATTTTTCAATATCTCAATTATGCTACTGCTATGCCCCTACTCATTGAGTAGTAGCTGTGAGTCTAGGAGGGTGCCTAAATCTTGCATCACCTTTATCCAGGAGAGTGCCACATTATTCAGAGGAGAAGGTGGTTTATCACTAGACCTATGGAGGTAAAAACCAGAAGCCACTCAAACTTGTTTGAGTGCAAGAGTTGTTGACCTGAAATTGTTCCTCAAGTTTCAGAGTTCAGATTTTCCTAAGACAAGCAAACACAGAAAGGACAATACCAAACTGACAAGTAGAAGAGATGCTTCCTGGGGCAAAAGTAACCTGCCCAATCCACTATGTCCTTCTACCTCATCCTACCTCTTCTTTGTCTTTTTTTCTGAATCTTTTTCTTCTTCATCCCATTATTAAAGAAATTTTTGAAAATAGGGAACAAGAATAAAATAGCTAAGCTTAAATGCATCTTTCAACATGAACATTGACCTAAAGTCGGAATAAATCCAGTACCCTTTCATCCAATGTCACCCACCTTCCTGAGTGGAGATGGTCCCTTCTGGACAAGGAACACAGTCATAGCAGCAAATTGGTTCCCCTTCTCGAGTCCGCTTGAAAAATCCAGGACGACAATTATCCACACATTTGGACTGAGGCAGAGACTAAGCAGAAAAAGAAAAATGCCAAAGAAAATGCATCAGAACTAACCATGTATGGAAAATGGCGGTAGACTTAACATTGGCCAGGAATTCTGTTGGCTTCACTTAGGCAAATATGAAATCCCTAACTAGCTCAAGACAGATGTAGGGGATATAACCGCTTGCAGATTCTTCATTTAGCTTCTTCTTTTTGCTTCGGGCATCTCATATTGTAGGAAAAGACTTTTCTACTTGATAAAGTCTAGAGGGATAGATTTCAGTAAAGATTTAAGCATTAAGTTCCAACCAATGGGTTCTTCCTTATGATTGTATTATCATGCATTCCTCCATTCTTTGTATAGCTATGACTTCAAAGTATGATGATCTATTCGTATTTAATATTAGAATAAAATATATCCTAAAATTATTTATTCTATCCGATTTATTAAAATAGAATAAAACTGTGATGAAGAAAGAAATTTGTGGTTTCTGGAAAAGTTTATTCTGGACTATGTAAAACATTGCAAATTCACCCCCCTTTCAAAGTGGTGAAAAACATACTCCCAATTAAGATAATCTTAAAGCAAATATTCCCTAAAGTTCATGCTGTCACCTTCAATTTTTCTTTTTTTGGGTATATTTATTTGTTCAATTTACATGGCTGCCATGCTTCTGAAATAAGCATGACTGCCTGGTTTATGGAGCAGTAGTGAGATGAGATGGAGGTTGCATCATGAGAACGTATCCCTCAAAAAGGGTAACTCAGCAAACTTTGGCTGCAGCTACAATTAGGGGACACCAACTGTTATGGGAAGACAAATCCACATTTATTATTTGTTAAATTTGGACCCTCTTTTTTTTTTTTTACCTAGAGAGAATTAAGGAACCAAACAATCAAGATGAACGATTGCATTCAATGGGTTTTCGGATGAAATGCTAATATCAAGAAGGGCTTGTTCCCATCTGGTCTGTTTAACAAAATCACAGAATATAATCCTCCCCAACCATGACAAGATAAATCTGAATTCCATAGACCATTTCCCAATATGACCAAAAGAAGCAACATCAATTCTTCATTTAATTTTATTTGATTCAGTCCAACTGTGAACTTTGGCACTGGTCAAAGGAATTTTCTCCTTCCTCCTCCTCCTCCTCCTCCTCCTCCTCCTCCTCCTCCTCCTCCTCCTCCTCCTCCTCCTCCTCCTCCTCCTCCTCCTCCTCCTCCAATTTTGGGCAAGGAACCAGCAAAGTGGATGCTATCAGGACCACAATCTCCTTCTCCATCTCCTTCCCTTTCCACTTCCCTCTACTCTTCCTCTTACTCTCTCTCTCTCTTTCTCTCTCTCCTAATTTGGGCAAGGAACAAGAGAAGTGGATGCTATCAGGGCTACAAAACTCAGCACTTGATGGCCCCTCTCATCAGTTTTATGGAGATACTAAAGTGCAGAGGGAAGTCAAAAGGTCCGTGATCTGTGCCCTAAACAATAGTCATCCAGAATTCATGTTGTACATGACTGAATCAGCTTAAAACAGTATCAGAATTTACAGAATAACAGAGGTGGAAGGGACCTTGGAGGTCTTCTAGTCCAATCCCCTGTTTAGGCAGAAAACCCCACACCACTTCAGACAAATGGTTATCCAGTGTTCCATGTTATAGCATCTGAAGGACACCTTAACAGAATAACAGAATAACAAAGTTTGAAGGCACTTTGAAAGTCTTCTCGTTCTGCTCACCCTGGTCAAGGCTTAGCCCACTTGAAAGTGAAAAGACACCAATATTCTCCTCACCATATTGAGCAACTTCAGTTGTGAGAGTGCATCTTGGTTAATAGTAAGACTCTGTCTTGAAAAACTCCCCAGGTGCTCTTTGACGGGATCCTCCTTGGTGAAAACCACCAAACTTACAATGTTCAGATCTGCTGCGACATCTCCATTGTGGTCCAAGTATAGTTTCCTCCAGGAAAGATTGAAAAACTCATTCTTCTCCAGAAAGGGATGGAACTAGAATTGAACATTCAAGAATTATATATATATATATATATATATATATGTAGGTCTTTGGTTATTCAGGTCTTCTCCCGCGTAGAATTGGAAGTATCTTGGCGACATTTCGACGAAGTCTCATTCGTCATCTTCAGGCTGGTGTTCGAAGCCGAGAACACCAGCCTGAAGATGACGAATGAGACTTTGTCGAAACGTCGCCAAGATACTTCCAATTCTACGCAGGAGAAGACCCGAATAACCAAAGACCTACATACAAACACCCGCGAAAACCTCAGAAAATATATATTATATATATTTTATATATATATATATATATATATATATATATATATATGTATGTATGTATGTATGTATGTATGTATGTATGTATGTATGTATGTTTTTGTAAGTCATCCTGGATCTCCACTAATGGAGGAGATATCACAAATCTCCAATTTATAACTTTATAATTATCAGCAAAAATATTAAAAATATATATATATATATATATATATATATATATATATATATATATATATATATATATATATATTAAAAAATAGACATACAGAATTGACTACTAATTCCCTGATGCAAGATTTTGTGTTGTAAGATATATAAATCTCTTAGACAATGCTATTTTGATGTCTTAAAAATGAGATGGATCCAGAAAAATATTGATTTATTGATAGAGAGAAGTACATAAATTAAATCTATTTGAAAAATATCTCATTTTTAGCAACTAGGACTTGACAGAATACGGGTTATTATTTAGAAAAATAAAATGGCAGCTACAATGTAAAACTATAATTCAGATTTGATTTCTTTTTTTCTCATTTTATTTTATATGTATACTGATCAATGATTATGAAAAATGGGTAGTAAAATTTTAAGATTTAATAATCATATTAATTAGGTGTTAATGTTATTAATGAGGCACTAGAAGCCACATGACGGATACCAAACTTTATTATCATGAGATGTTTTATTTTGGGGGAAACAGGGTAATCTCTCATGAATAGTTTTTACAGCACAAACATTTAGGAAGGATCCTTCCTGAGTTTCTTTCCTTGCCTGTTATGTATCTTCCTCCATCTTATCTGATCATTTGTATGCAGCATCTCTTCCTCCTATCCCCAAAGGTCAATCCCACATGTCCTTATAATTCCTTGGAAAATAATGACATTAATAATGCACTAGAAGCAGTGTGATGGATACCAAACTTTATAATATACAATATTTGTGAATGTGGTCTCAAAATAGTAGTTGATTGCAAACTGACTTCGAGTTGGTAGTGTGGTACTCATGGAAAGAAGGAAAATGCTTCCATAATTCCTTGAATGTTCTGGTTGGGGTGACCCCAACTCCAGTATAGGGTCAGTTTGCAGACAAAGGTCTACGGAGAAGACATTGCACAAAAACTGGATGAGGTTTATGGAAGGTCAAAGAAGCCAAGGAAGATCAAAGGAGCTGTTCTCAAAATCAAGGAAAGACAACAATAAGAGCCATATTGGTCTACTGGAGTGGAAATCTGGTTGTTGGATGATTGTTGGGTCTCCATACCTGCCATGGTTGCAGCCTTGGAGTTGCCAATCTCTCATTACTCTCCTTTTTTCCCCTCCTGGATCTGGAAGAATATGCAGCTTTCAAGACATGGGCCAGAGTCTTAATGACACTGTAAAGATGGTGGTAAGATCGGATCCATATACTGTTCCTTTTCGGTTGGTTTTCCAGTGGTGCTTTCTGGGTGCATCTCCTCCGGTCTTTGACAGAAAAGACATTCTTTGAAACAGAACAGAGAAAATAACGATCTTCAAATTCCTGTTCCACGAATACGTCAGGTTGAAAATAGTAATCTTTTGGTATTTTTTTTTCCTGAAAAGCAAAGGTCCAAATACTATGTATATATCTGAACACTTTGCTCTGTTTTATTTTATATGTTCCCAAGAATGATGTGATCCAGACTTTCCCTTCAATGGGTCCTGGCAAACGCTTAAGTGCTACATGGAAAGGAAGAATTCTGTCCAGAAGAGAATCATATTCCATGAAATGAACAAATACGTTGACTTGTCTCCACTTAGTGACAGCATCCCTGAAGGATGATGTAGGTTTAGTCCTTGAGAATAGTTGTGATATAACAACACAAATCCCATTCCTGAAAAGCACAGGAGACAAAGTTCTCACGAAATGCTCTCCATTCTCTGTGTCTGAAGCAAAGAGACCAATCAAGGTCCACCTGAAATGGAGGAGCACCTGGATGATTGCTGGGTAGTGGAATCCTAATTTGGGGAAAATCCGGTAGAAAAAAGGGAATTGATTTTTTTCACTCAGAGCCTCTGAAACAATTTTGTCACTGATCTAGAAAAGTAATGAAGAATGCTGGGTTATATTTGGAGACTGTTCAAGTCAAAAATATTACTTTCCTTTTAATAAATCCAATTTGGTTTTGATAAAAAATGATGGTTGGCTGCTCTTAGACTGTATATTTCTCTGTTTCTAATGCAAATCATATTTATCTATCATCTCTACCACCAACTGAACTGTTTTGTTCAAATAAAGAGTCCTATTATATATGAGGACACGGTGGCTCAGTGGCTAAGATGCTGAGCTTGTTGATTGAAAGATCAGCAGTTCAATGGTTTTAAGCCCTAGTGCCACGTAATGTGGTGAGCTCCCATTACTTGTCCCAGCTTCTGTCAACCTAGCAGTTTCAAAGCAGTGTAAAAAAATGCAAGTAGAAAAATAAGGACCACCTTTGTTGGGACAGTAACAGCCTTCCTTGTGCCTTTGGTGTTTAGTCATGCCGGCCACATGACCACGGAGACATCTACAGACATCATCGGCTCTTTGGAAACGGAGATGAACACTGCTCTCTAGAGTCAGGAACGATTAGCACATATGTGCAAGGGGAACCTTTACCTTTACCTTTATTATACATACATTTCTGATCGATTTCTGATCACACAGCAAATATGTTGTTTTAATATAAAGATACCAATAGGTCTTTCCTCTCATGTGCAGTCCAAGATATTGATTTCTTACACAGTGGAATTCAAATCATAGATGGGTTACATCTTCTAACTCTCAAAAATCCACAAATACAACTTTGTTCGCTATAATTTTTATATATAAATTTATATAAAATTATAATTTTCTAATTTTAGTTTTCTAGTATGATTTTGATCGCTTATTTAGTATCTTATGACTACAACTAGTGTTGTATCTTGATTCTTGTATTTTTTATGTACACTGTGAGCTTTTGCCCCAAGACAAATTCCTTGTGTGTCCAATCACACTTGGCCAATAAAGAATTCTATTCTATATGGGAAGAGATGTTCCATAAACATTTTGTCCAGCTGCTCAAATCTTGCTTGAGTAAATACTTTCCAAAGATGTTTAGGCATTTTTGAGTTTCAATACTGAACAATTTGGAAGGGATGTTTGTAGCAGCTCATCCATTTCAGCTTGCCAATCTTACCTACATTAGTTATTTCTTCCTATGCTTGAAGATCCCAGATTCTTTGTGTAATAAACTTTCTAGCTTGTTCTCCAGCTACTAAAAAAGTTTGCCTGTTGTACAATCCAATAGGTCTTTAGTTGAAATTTTGTCTGTTTTTTCTAAGATTGTGTACAAAATATGAGCTTCCCATTACAGAACACTCTTTGATTGGACACAGCGCCTCTCCTCACCTTCAGAAGAAGCTCCCAGAACAATGGGGACGGTGTCATAGGAGGATATTTCTGTTTTGATCCTTTCTCCCTCCCCATTGTGAATCCCAATCTATTGTCATGTCACCTACAATGGCCATAGCGAAAAGTATCTTTAGAATTCCATAGAGAAGATGTGGTTGAATCTATTACTCACTGACAATCACCACACCTGTTTTACCAGCTAGAGAAACACACACAAACAAACCTGTGGGACTTTGTAGGGGCCTACTAAGGTTGACATCTGGATGGAAATGTCCCTGGCAGCTCCATCAAGAAGAGCCAAAAGGTGGTCCTTCCTTCCACAGCTGTAATTGGGAACGTTGGCTTCTCCAGTTGAGAGCATGTCCAGTAAGGCATCTGAAGTGGCAATGGCATTCATATTTTTGTCATGGATGTTGTAGCCCAGAGTGAGATTGAGCAGAAACTGGAGATTATTGTTGATCACTTGAATGGCAAAAATGAAGCCAAGAATTCTAGAGTTATCAGTAGACAAGCTACTGTAAAAAAAAATTCATGCCATCATCATGATCATCAAATATTTTTATTTATTTCTCTTTATCTTCAGAAGCCTATTGAGTCTTAATTCAATTTTGATCCCAAATGAGAGACTAATTACAGTCACCCATCCCTGTTTAATTTTTATGAATGTTGAGAAGATGGGATGGAGATAGTCTTTCAACAAAGTTAAGAGCCACAAATATATCATTATTTATAGTAGGGCTTATTTTTGTTTGTCCAATAACTAGTATTCAAATTTATTGAATCCTTAAAGTAGAAGCTCCAAAATAGGAAGGAGATATTTCACGTGTGACCCAGAAGAAAATCTCTAAAAACCAGTCAGTCTTTATTTTATAAGCATTTGGATTTGAATATCAATGAATAGTCATAAAAATATAGGAATAGGCTGGGCAGAGGTGAGCATAACTCTTCTAATAATTCAATTTTGAAGTGTTGAAATCAAGATTGGATGTGAAGGGAAAATAGTCTGGATTTTTTCTGGATTTTTTTTCTCCCTGATCTTTGGTTTTGGGACTCTTTCATCAAATAAGACAAAACAGAGAAGCCATGGAAATCAACCAATTCATGAAATTAGACATGTTCTACAATCTAGGAGTAAATGAAATAAGAAGAAAAATAGAAGATGGTTAGAAAGGCAATTGGAAGGAATGCAATGCCCACATAGTGAATAACTTACGAGTGAGACTGACTATATGGAGCCCTGTTGTAAGACAGCTTTGTGTGCGATAGCTGTGCTGCAGTCGTGAGCACACTAATGATATGCTCCCCCGGCTTGTAATATGAATTTTCTCCAGCTTGGTGCTCCAAATTTAGCGGACACTTCAATCTACGTTTCCCAGAGACTGGCTGGGACACCAGTAGTATCAGAAGTAGAAACAGGATGTCCATAATTTATAGAAGGAGATGACTCAATCACCTCCCCATTTCTGAGCAGGAATAATAAAAGACAGTAAAACTCCAAGCACTCTCACAAGATGGAAATGCCAGTGGCTTTCTTGATTTTGACAGAGACAAACTGAACTTCACTTGGAAAGTAGAGAAAGTACATTAAAGGGCACAGCCCCTGCCTCTTCCAGAGCAGAACCTGAGGCATTTGTCCTTTTCTAATGCAAGATCCCTTCCACGTTGCTTCAGTCTGATGTTTATATGAAAGGCAGTCACTGGAGAAGTAGCAGAAGAAGTCTCAAAGGAAAGGGATGATGATAACTACAGTGAGAAGCCACTTCTCCTCTGGGGATCCTGAACTTCTCTTTGGCTCCATGTGCAGAGAAGTAGCTGGAGAAACCATGTTATTGAAAGAACAGATACACCCCTGGGGGCAGAGGTGGTATTCAGCAGGATCTGACCAGTTCTGGAGAACCGGTAGCAGAAATGTTGGGTAGTTCAGAGGACCAGTAAATACCACCTCTGACTTGCACCACCCCCATTTATTCTCTACCTCCCGAGTCCCAGCTGATTGAGAGAAAATTGGGATTTTGCAGTATTCTTCCCCTGAGTGGGGAGGGAATGGAGTTTTTACAGTATCCTTCCCCTGCCATGCCCAACAAGCCACACCCACCAAGCTACACACACAGAATCGGTAGTAAAAATGTTTGAATCCCACCACTCCTTGGGGGCACCATTCCATCATGGTTGTGGTCCTTCCTGTCTTGTCTCAAAAGTGGTGCTGAAGTTCAATACTCAATGGATAGTCTACTGATTTCATTCAACATGATATCTTGTCACCACAGACTGTTGGGTACCCAGAAGTGTGAGCTTGGTGCCAATGTAAGTTGATGACAATTAACTCTAGTCCTTCTAATGCCAAGGAAGCAATCCAAATACTTGAACCCTATCTAATGTTAAGAGTAGGATATATTTCCAATTTTCTTTTCTCTTATACCTTCATATAGTAATCTTAAATTGCAGCCGAGTTGCTTATGCCTGAAGTTACATTTCATTTCCCATCTGTTGCAGAAAATCCATTTTTTGATAATAGCTGACTAAGATCCTCAAACCCTCATGGCTTCAACCTTAAACTGTCTCCCGTGGACCTCACTTCCTTCCTAAGCGGTCCGTAAAATGGTGCATAATCGTACCAGCGTGCCTACCGTCCCTGTCTACCGTCCCCATTTATTTGTATTCATTTTCTTCGTTCATGTCCATGTTCATACTAATACCTCCTATCTTTTACATGTTTGACAATAAATAAATAAGTCAGTCAATCAATCAATCTAGTGCCACGTTCCGTTGCGCGCTCAAGACCTATTTATTCCAACAAGCTGGCCTGACCTAAGTTATTTTCTCCTTTTAATTATGAATTTTAATTTGTTTTAAATTATTGAGGTTTTAATTGTCAGCCAAATTATTTAATTTGTTTTATTCTATTTTAAACTTTTGTATTTAAATGTTTTATTTATGGTTGTACACCACCTTGAGTCCCCCAGGAGTAGGGCAGTTTATAAATCTAATAAATAAATAAATAAATAAATAATCAATCAATCAGATCCAGCAAAGTGTCAGGCTGTGGACTGTATTGTTGGATGAATAGGATGAAAGTTGTAGACTGCATAGACATTTTAATTTTTTTTCTTGATGCTCTCTGTGTGGTCTTCCATATTCATATTCATATTCATGTTCATGTTCATGTTCATGTTCATGTTCATGTTCACGTTCACGTTCACGTTCACGTTCACGTTCACGTTCACATTCACATTCACATTCATATTCATATTCATATTCATCTTCATATTCATATTCATGTAAGACACTGAGATCCTTTATATTTTGAAGGGTTTTTTTTTAGTTTAGTATATAAATTGTGGACTGTTAGGTCTGAGATGAGATGGTTGCAGTATCCACAGCATGATTGAAGCTATGAGCTGATTTATTGTCACATTTACCCAGGAACAAGTATGATGGCCTTTCTTCTGGTTCTGTTGTCATATCTGGTGGTGTGGTGCCCCTGTGGTTTTCCTGTATATGAGGCTTTTCCTCTCTAAAAGTCTCCATATGTTTGGAAGGTGCAATTGAGAATCCTTGTGTTCCTGATCTATCTGGATCAGTTTTTGGGAAGATCATATTTCTTACCTGGAGGCGGGCACATTGTGTGTATGTATAAGAGGTGAAATCCAACAGGTTCTGACAGGTTTTGAAGAACTGGTAGCAGAAATTTTGAACAGTTCGGAGAACTAGCAAATACCACCTCTGGCTGGCCACAGAGTGGGGTGGGAATGAAGATCTTTTTTAATTTGATTTATATGCCGCCCTTTCTCCGGAGACTCAGGAAGGCTTACAATGCGTTAAGCAATAGCCTTCAAACTTTGGTATATTTATACAAAGTCAGCTTATTGCCCCCACAAACTGGGTCCTCAATTTACCCACCTTAGAAAGGATGGAAGGCTGAGTCGACCTTCAGCCTGGTGAGTTTCGAACTGGTGTAATTGCAGACAGCTGGATTTAAATGCTGCCTTAGTAGGAGGATTTAGCCTCCTACAACACTCAGGCTCTATCCTGAGTGGATAGAGCCTGAGTGGCTCTGAGTGGCTGGATATTTGCAGTATCCTTCCCCTGCCACGCCCACCAAGCCACGCCCACCAAGCCACACCACTCCCACCAACCCACGCCCACAGAACTGGTAGTAAAAATTTTTGGATTTCACCACTGATGTATATATGTATGTTTGTGTATATGTGTATATTGTGTATATGTGTATGTGTATGTATATATCAATGTGCTCTCCTCCACCTATGAAACATGAACTCCACAACAACTGACCCAGATACATATAAATTCTATAAAGTATAATAAATATCTACTGTCCTTCAACTCCTATTTTTATCTCCTATGCCACCACTCCCTTATTTTTATCTAAAGATTTCTCTTTCTTATGTGGGAATGAGGCTCTTAGTAATGCCCACATAACATTTTCCATCTTAATTCCATTTTAGGCAAAGTCTCCCTCTCCCTCTATTTCTCTTCTGTTCAGACATATAATGTGAATAGAGCATATGTCATTTGTTATACTGTCCTTCCCTGTCTCCGTGATGGCTTTAATTATTCATTCAGTTTATTTTACTGGTTGATGGTTACATTGGATTTTAATCTTATTAGTTTTACACTCTTCATAGTTTCATTTCTTTTGCTTTTGTTTTCCTTTCCTTTCCCTTTCCCTTTCCCTTTCCTTTAAAAAGTCTTGTCAATCTGTTGTAAGGAAAGCATACAAACCCCATAATAACTGCAATGAAAAATTAAATGTTATGAGTCTAAGAAACCATTTCACTATTACGTCCCTACTTTTATCATTAAATGTTCCTTAGTGTTTAGATCTGGTCTCAGGATGATAATGTAGCACTTGGGGAAGAAGATGCAGCACAGCAGGCCAGCCCCAGAAGCCAAGATGGAGAAAACCTGCACGACCACCATGGACTTTCCTTTAGTGCTCAGGTAGGTGGGCAGGAAGGAGATCCAGACGCTGCAGAAGACCAGCATGCTGAAGGTGATGAGCTTGGTTTCATTGAAGGCCCCAGGCAGATTTCTGGCCAGGAAAGCCACCGTGAAGCAAATGGCAGCAAGGAAGCCCATGTATCCAAGGACAACATAAAACATGGTGACAGAGCCATCACTGCATTGAAGGATGATCTCTCCTGGCTGGGATTGGAGATCAAAGTCAGCGAATGGGGGAGAAACTCCAAGCCAGATGGAGCAGATGATAATTTGTCCAGCAGAACAAAAAAGGATGATGGAGTTCGACAAACTCTTCCCCAACCATCTTCTCACCCTGTTTCCTGGTTTTGTGGCCAGGAAGGCCAGCACTACCATGATTGTTTTGGCCAACACAGAAGACACAGCTACTGAGAAGACAATGCTGAACACTGTTTTTCGGAGAAGGCAGGTGGCTTTCCTTGGTTGACCAATGAAGAGAAAGGAGGACAAGAAGCAAAGCAAGAGAGAGACCAGAAGGACGAAAGAGAGATCCCGGTTGTTGGCTTTGACAAGGGGAGTTTCTCGGTATTGAAGGAAGATGATTAAAGCAAAGCCCGTTGTCAGAAACAAGAGTAGAGCAAAAGAGACCAGGATGATACCGAGATCTTCTTCATAAGAAAGGAAAGTTATAACTTTTGGGATACATTGGACTCGGTTCTTGGCTGGATGTTGATCATCTGGGCACTTTGTGCATTTTTCCGTATCTGAGAAAACAAAAATGCAATATTTCTTTAAGATTCACACTTTTCAAGAAAGACCTGCTTTAGATGTCATATGTATGTATGTATGTATGTATGTATGTATGTATGTATGTATGTATGTATGCCTTTGGTTATTCGGGTTTTCTCCCGCATAAAGTTGAAAGTGTCTTGGCGACGTTTCGACGAAGTCTCATTCGTCATCTTCAGGCTGGTGTTTTCGCCTTTGTGCTCCTAGGATTGCTCCTAGAATTGCTCCTAGAAGCACAAAGCTGAAAACACCAGCCTGAAGATGATGAATGAGAATTCGTCGAAACGTCGCCAAGACACTTCCAACTTTACGCAGAAGAAAACCTGAATAAGCAAAGACCTACATACAAACACCCACGAAAATCTCAGAAAACATGTGTCTCTCTGTGTGTGTGTGTATGTTTGTGTGTGTTTTTGTGTGTTTGTGTGTGTGTGTGTGTGTATGTGTTTGTAGATTTTCACAGGTAGAGTTATGCAAGTTTTGGTGTATTCGGATCTTTTCCCATGTAAGATTGCGAGTATCTTGGCGAAGCTAAAGACACCAGCCTGAAGATGACGAGTGAGACCTTGTCGAAATGTCGCCAAGATACTCTCAATCTTACACGGGAAAAGACCCGATACACCAAAACTTGCATACCTCAACCTGTGAAAATCTACAAAAACACACATACAAACACACACATATATTGTAATATCACAAACTGTTCTAAAAATATGAGTTCTAGGTATATTAGTAAAGAAAGAAGCAGACATCCTGCGAGCTCCGGAACTTAAAATTTTAAAATTTTTAAATAATTACAATTTTATTTTGCTAAGCTTTTGTCAGCCATCTGCTGATATGGTCAGAGTATTAAACTACCATTATAGAGATTTCTGCGTTTATATGTCATTAGTCAATTTGGCCATTGCATGCGTAATAGGCCCTGGTGTCAATATATGTATGTATCAGGGGTGGGTTCTAAAATTTTTTACTACTGGTTCTGTGGGCATGGCATATTTTGTGGCATGGTCTGATGGTCATGGGACAATTCTTTAGGATTAAGCAGAGGTACTGGTCTACCAGGCTTTTAACTGCTTGCAGAGCCTTACCGGTCTACCCATTTGTTCTTGGAGGCACCGGTCTATTCATTTGTTTTTCGAGCGCACTGGTCTACCACCACACTGCCTTTTAACACTGATCAGCTGTAGGGCGGTCCTTTGAAGCCCCGTGGCAAGAATTTAAAGAGTTTCTTTCCTTCTAGCTGATCAGCAGGGACTCGGGAGGCAGCAAATAGATTGGGGGCGATGCCAAATAAAAGGAAAGAATAATGCAGGAGGGGGGGACGGGAGGTCCCAGCTCCCAAACAAAGAGAAACAGTTCAGTGATGTCATATCATCACCACTACCGGCTCGGTCAAACCGGGCCAAACCGGGAGGAACTCACCACTGATATGCTGTCTCTAAACTGCTCTGAGAGTGCTATAAAGCAGGGATCTCCAACCTTGGCAATTTTAACACTTGTGGACTTCAATTCCCAGAATTCCTTCAACTCTGGGAGTTGAAGTCCACAAATCTTAAAGTTGCCAAGGTTGGAGATCCCTGCTATAAAGCACTATACATAAGTTTAAGTGCTACTGCTATTCTCCTGCTGTCATGGTTTCAAGTAATGATACCATTTAGTTCAAGACTCTGAGGCAGTTGTTTTCTCAAAGTTTCTGTTTATTGGGTACATCATATCAGCCCTGTTCTAACCTAGGGTTCCCTAGAAAGCATGAAGCAAAGTCTTAATTTTGTCCAAGCCTCTTTTATTTAAATGATTGTGAATTACTGTCAATCACAGTCAACAAGGTTTTGGCAAACAGTCGTTCAGTGGAATGTTTATCAACACCCACTACATCTCACTTGGAACGCTGCCAGTGGACCAATATCCAAATGCAGGGCAAGGCCAAACTTGACACAGATTCTATTAGAGTCACGAACAGAACTTTCCAACCTTGAATCGACCAAATTAACTAATTAATTGCAAAAGCCCACATCCTGTTTGCTCCTCTTTCATGTCCTATGGAAGAGGCCAATTAACTCCAAGGTGTGGCCTTACTCCTGTGTTGACCCTGTTTTCTTAATTGTTCTTGTCTTCTGGCAGCTTTGTGCCTGCGCACACTGGGAATGAGCTCCAGCTGTTCTTCTGACTCGTTGCTGTTTAGCTCCCTCTCTGCCTCTAATGCAGAGCCCTCTTCTGAACTTACCCCATCCCCCAGGACTGGCCCAAGTTCCTCCACAACCTCTTCATTTTTCAACTCTGCTGCCGGCGGGCAACAACAGGCACATTCAAATGTAAAGCCAGCTCTGAATAATTTCTGTGCTTTGGCATAATTAAAGAATAGATAATGGCCGCCACCACCACCAGCACCCATGTGTCACAGGTCCTGTAAGCCAACCAAGCTGGTGATTAGCTTCTTTGTACTCCCTCCTGTCATTTCCAGAGTACATTGGATTAGCCTTGGTTCTCATGAGTCTTATCATTGTTATGTCTGGCACTTCGGAGGAAAACATTCTACATTTCATAAGTCCACCTCCCCTCCCCCTCATAAGCATGGCAACTAAGAAATGAAAGCAAAGAAAATTATGGCTTCCTCTAGAGTCGTTTCAAGAGTTGACACCTGTTCATTGAGTAGTAGCTGTGAGTCTAGGAGGATCCCTAAATTGTGCACCACCTTCATCCAGGAGAGTGCCACTCTATTCACAGGAGGAGATGGTTTATCACTAGGTCTGCGGAAGTCAAAACCAGAAAGTTACTCAAACTTATAAGACCTAAAACGATTCCAGATTTTCAGAGTTCAGATTTTCCTAAGAGAAGTAAACACAGAAGGACAGTTCCAAACTGAGAAGTAGAAGAGATACTTCCTGAGGGAGGAGTAACCTTGCACAGTCCACCAAATCACCATATGAGCCATGGTGGCACAGTGGTTAGAGTGCAGTAGTGCAGGCTACTTCTGCTGATCACCGCTGCCAGCAGTTCGGCAGATCGAATCTCACCAGGCTCAAGGTTGACTCAGCCTTCCATTCTTCCGAGGTTGATAAAATGAGGACCCCGATTGTTGGGGGCAATATGCTGACTAGGTAAACTGTTTAGAAAGGGCTGTAAAGCACTATGAAGTGGTATATAAGTCTAAGTGTTATTGCTATTGCTATATCCTTCTATCTCATCCTATCTCATCTTTTTCTATCTTTGAATCTTTTTCTTATTCCTTATTCTCCTTGTGTATATTATTGCTCTCCATGTGTCAGTAGCTGTAAAGGTATTTAACCACATATAAGTCTGTACATATTTAACTGTAGATAAAACCATTGTTATTCATCTAAAGGCTCTGTGTGAAGTGTTTTGCTCCTGGGTTTATCTCATAATACTAGTTATGCTGCCTAAACTCTGACAAGATCAAAAAATTTTTTGAAATTGAAGAACAACAACAAAATAGCCAAGCTTAAATGCATCTTTCAACATGAACATTGACCTAAAGTCTCTGAATAAGTCGAGTACCCTTTCATCCAATGTCACCCACCTTCCTGAGTGGAGATGGTCCCCTCTGGACAAGGAACACAGTCATAGCAGCAAATTGGTTCCCCTTCTCGAGCCCGCTTGAAAAATCCAGGACGACAATTATCCACACATTTGGACTGAGGCAGAGACTAAGCAGAAAAAGAAAAATGCCAAAGAAAATTCATCAGAACTAACCATGTATGGAAAATGGAGATAGACTTAACATTGGCCAGGAATTCTCTGGGCTTCACTTAGGCAAATATGAAATCTCTAACTTGCTCAAGACAGATGTAGGGGATATAACCACTTGCAGAGTGTTCATTTAGCTCTTTCTTTTTGCTTTGGGGATACTACATTGTAGGAAAGAACTTTTCTACTTGATAAAGTCTGGAGGGATGGATTTGAGTAAAGATTTAAGTTCCAACCAATGGGTTCTTCCTTACGGTTTTATTATCATGCATCCCTCCATTCTTCATATAGTTGTGACTTCAAAGTATGATGATCTATTCATGTTAAAAATTAAAAAAAAATATTTTAAAATTATTAATTCTATCAGATTTATTAAAATACAATAAAATTGTGATGAAGAAAAAAGCCAATAGCATCTGAAAAAAATTTCTTCTGGACTATGTAAAACATTGAAAATTCACCCCCTCTTTCAAAGTAGTCAAAAACAGTCTCCCAATTAAAATACAAGGAAAACTGAAAGGTGTCTTTTCAAAAGACAACGGGACTTGGTTTTCCTGCACTAAAGTGCAGAGGGAACACAAAAGGGCCATGTACTGTAGCAGACAAAAAAGCTCTACAGAGAATCATCAAAACTGCTCAGAATATCATTGGACTGCAGCTACCAGCCCTGGACAACATCTTTGAATCTCGCTGTTTGAGGAAGCTGCATAACATTCTCAGAGACTCTTCCCATCCTGCTTACAATCTTTTTGGACTGTTGCCTTCTGGCAGAAGATACAGAACATTTCAAACTCAGACCACACGTTTTCTGAATGGTTTTTATCCCAGAGCTATAATTGCACTCAACAATGAACTAAAGGGCCGCCATCAGTGAGCTGTTGAACAGTATTACTTGGTCTGTTTTGTGGATATTTGGGTGGTTTAAGGATGGAGAATTGTCGTGGTGAGGGTTGTTTGGGGATCGTTATATGCGTTGGACTTGGTCTTTGGGTGTTAAATGAATTTCGTTGTATGGCTATATTGTGTATACACGTACAATGACAATAAAGTTATTTATTTATCTGGGTCCTAAGCAATAGTCATCCAGAATCCATGTTGTACGTGACTGTATCAGCTTAAATCTGTGCTCTCTTTTACAGCATCTGAAGGAGGCCATGACAGTATAACAGAACAACAGAGTTTGAAGGGTCAAAAGTGAAAAGACATCAATATTTTCCTCACCTTATTGAGCAACCTTAGATGTGAGAGTGCATCTTGGTTAATAGTAAGACTCTGTCTTGCAAAACTCCCCAGGTGCTCTTTCGTAAGATACTCCTCAAAGAGAACCACCAAACTTATGATGTTCAGATCTGCTGCTACATCTCCATTGTGGTCCAAGTACAGTTTCCTCCAGGAAAGATTGCAAAACTCATTCTTCTCCAGAAAGGGATGGAACTAGAATTGAACATTCAAGAATTTTAAGAGGAGAAACCTTGGTTTCTTATCTCAGGTGGTCTTTTCATGCTGGAATCTTTATTCTACATTTGTCTAAGGTGCAAATATGCTTAGCTGGGAGAACAAGGTCTTCTGAAAAGTGAAAAAATGTTTCTATGTGGTAATGATTGGGTAATTCTAGTACATTGTTAAGTTACATTAACTGAACTTTGTAAGGGGGAAATTACTATCGTGTTTTCCCCGAAAATAAGACCCTGTCTTATATTTCTTTTGAACTCTGAAATAAGCGCTTGGCCTTATTGCCATGCACTGAAAAGCCCGATTGGGCTTATTATCAGGGGATGTCTTATTTTGGGGGAAACAGGGTAATCTCTCACGAATAGTTTTTACAGCACAAATGTTTAGGAAGGATCCTTCCTGAGTTTCTTTCTTTGCCTGTTATGTATCTTCCTCCATTTTATCTGATCATTTTTAGGCAGCATCTCTTCCTCCTATCCCCAAAGGTCAATCCCACATGTCCTTATACTTCCTTGGAAAATAATGACATTAATAATGCACTAGAAGCAGTGTGATGGATACCAAACTTTATAATATACAATATTTGTGAATGTGGTCTCAAAATAGTAGTTGATTGCAAACTGACTTCGAGTTGGTAGTGTGGTGCTCATGGAAAGAAGGAAAATGCTTTCATAATTCCTTGAATGTTCTGGTTGGGGTGACCCCAACTCCAGTGTAAGGTCAACTTGTAGACAAAGGTCTATGAAGAAGACATTACATGAAAACTGGATGAGGTTTATGGAAGGACAATGAAGCCAGGGAAGATCTGTCAGGGTATAAAGACTTAATAGCTGTAAGCTGATGAGAAGGTGTAAGCGGAAGCAACCGGAAGCTGATGCAATGGAATGAGGCAGCAGGGTTACTGCCACTTTAAGAAGCTGGGTAAGAGGCTCCCTATATAAGGGAAGCCATTAGAGGGTGTTTCCTTCTCCTCATGCATTTCATGTTCTCTCATTGTGTATATTATTGCTCTCCATGTATCAGTAGCTGTAAAGTTATTTAACCACATATAAGTCTGTACATATTTAACTGTAGATAAAACCACTGTTATTTATCTAAAGGCTCTGTGTGAAGTGTTTTGCTCCTGGGTTTATCTATAATACTAGTTAAGCTGCTTAAACTCTGACAAGATCAAAGGAGCTATTAACCTCAATGAAAGACAACGATAAGAGCCATATTGGTCTACTGTAGTGGAAAATAAGGGATCTTGGTGGCCCAGCGGATTAAAGTGCTGTTAATTAGCACTTAGCTGCCAGCTGCCTGCAATTACTGTGAGTTCGGATCTCACCAGGCTCAAGGTTGACTCAGCCTTCCATCCTTCCGAGGTAGGTAAAATGAGGACCCAGATTGTGGGGGCAATAAGCTGACTTTGTATAAAAAAGAACTCTGCTTGTGGGGGCCAAAAGCCCTACTAAGCAGGTATATACAAAAGTATGAAGGCTGTTGCTTAACGCATTGTAAGCTTCCCTGAGTCTCCGGAGAAGGGCGGCATATAAATTGAACTACTCAATCAATCAATAAAATAAATCTGGTTATTGGATAATTGTTGGGTCCCCATACCTGCCATGACTGCAGCTTTGGAGTTGCCAATCTCTCTTCCCTCTCTTTTTTCCCCCTCCTGGATCTGGTAGAATATGCCACTTTCAAGACATGGGCCAGAGTCTTAATGACACTGTAAAAATGGTGGTAAGATCGGATCCGTATACTGTTCCTTTTCTGTTGGTTTTCCAGTGGTGCTTTCTGGGTGCATCTCCTCCGGCCTTTGACAGAAAAGACATTCTTTGAAACAGAACAGAGAAAATAACGATCTTCAAATTCCTTTTCCACGAATACGTCAGGTTGAAAATAGTAATCTTTTGGTCTTTTTTTTTCCTGAAAAGCAAAGGTCCAAATACTATGTATATATCTGAACAGTTTGCTCTTTTTTATTTTATATGTTCCCAAGAATGATGTGATCCAGACTTTCCCTTCAATGGGCCCTGGAAAATGGTTAAATACTGTATGGAAAGGAAAAATTCTCTCCAGAAGAGATTCATATTCCATGAAATGAACAAATACTTTGACTTGTCTCCACTTAGTGATGGCATCCCAGAAGGATGAAATAAGTGTAGTCCTTGAGAATAGTTGCGATATAACAACACATATCCCATTCCTGAAAAGCACAGGAGACAAAGTTCTCATGAAATGCTCTCCATTCTCTGTGTCTGAAGCAAAGAGACCAATCAAGGTCCACCTGAAATGGAGGAGCACCTGGACGATTGCTGGGTAGTGGAATCCTAATTTGGGGAAAATCCGGTAGAAAAAAGGGAATTGATTTTTTTCACTCAGAGCCTCTGAAACAATTTTGTCACTGATCTGGCAAAGCAATGAAGAATGCTGTGTTATATTTGGAGATTGTTCAAGTCAAAAATATTACTTTCCTTTTAATAAATCCAATTTGGTTTTGATAAAAAATGATGGTTGGCTGCTTATAGACTGTATATTTCTCTGTTTCTAATGCAAATCGTATTTATCTATCATCTCTACCCCCAACTGAATTGTTTTGTTCAAATAAAGAGTCTTATTATATATGAGGACACGGTGGCTCAGTGGCTAATATACTGAGCTTGTTGATTGAAAGATCAGCAGTTCAATGGTTTTAAGCCCTAGTGCCACGTAATGTGGTGAGCTCCCATTACTTGTCCCAGCTTCTGCCAACCTAGCAGTTTGAAAGCAGTTTGTAAAAAATGCAAGTAGAAAAATAAGGACCACCTTTGTTGGGACAGTAACAGCCTTCCTTGTGCCTTTGGTGTTTAGTCATGCCGGCCACATGACCACGGAGACATCTACAGACATCATCGGCTCTTTGGAAACGGAGATGAACACTGCTCTCTAGAGTCAGGAACGATTAGCACATATGTGCAAGGGGAACCTTTACCTTTACCTTTATTATACATACATTTCTGATTGATTTCTGATCACACAGCAAATATGTTGTTTTAATATAAAGATACTAATAGGTCTTTCCTCTAATGTGCAGTCCAAGATATTGATTTCTTACACAGTGGAATTCAAATCATAGATGGGCTACATCTTCTAACTCAAAAATCATAAATACAAGTTTGTTCGCTATAATTTTTATATATACATTTATATAAAATTATAATTTTCTAATTTTAGTTTTCTAGTATGATTTTGATCGCTTATTTAGTATCTTATGACTATCACTGAGTGTTGTATCTTGATTCTTGTATTTTTTATGTACACTGTGAGCTTTTGCCCCAAGACAAATTCCTTGTGTGTCCAATCACACTTGGCCAATAAAGAATTCTATTTTATAATGGAAGAGATGTTCCATAAACATTTTGTCCAGCTGCTCAAATCTTGCTTGAGTAAATACTTTCCAAAGATGTTTAGGCATTTTTGAGTTTCAATACTGAACAATTTGAAAGGGATGTTTGTAGCAGCTCATCCATTTCAGCTTGCCAACCTTACCTACATTAGCTATTTCTTCCTATGCTTGAAGATCCCAGATTCTTTGTGCAACAAACTTTCTAGCTTGTTCTCCAGCTACTAAAATAATTTGTCTGTTGTACAATCCAATAGGTCTTTAATTGAAATTTTGTCTGTTTTTTCTAAGATTGTGTACAAAATATGAGCTTCCCATTACAGAACACTCTTTGATTGGATACAGCGCCTCTCCTCACCTTCAGAAGAAGCTCCCAGAACAATGGGGATGGTGTCATAGGACGATATGTCTGTTTTGATCCTTTCTCCCTCCCCATTGTGAATCCCAATCTATAGTCATGTCACCTACAATGGCCATGGCGAAAAGTATCTTTAGAATTCCATAGAGAAGATATGATTAAATCTATTGCTCACTGACAACCACCACACCTGTTTTACCAGCTAGAGAAACACACACAAACAAACCTGTGGGACTTTGTAGGGGCCTACTAAGGTTGACATCTGGATGGAAATGTCCCTGGCAGCTCCATCAAGAAGAGCCAAAAGGTGGTCCTTCCTTCCACAGCTGTAATTGGGAACGTTGGCTTCTCCAATTGAGAGCATGTCCAGTAAGGCATCTGAAGTGGCAATGGCATTCATATTTTTGCAATGGATGTTGTAACCCAGAGTGAGATTGAGCAGAAACTGGAGATTATTGTTGATCACTTGAATGGCAAAAATGAAGCCAAGAAGTCTAGACTTATCAGTAGACAAGCTACTGTAAAAAAAAAATCATGCCATCATCATGATCATCAAATATTTTTATTTATTTCTCTTTATCTTCAGAAGCCTATTGAGTCTTAATCCAATTTTGATCCCAAATGAGAGACTAATTACAGTCACCCATCCCTGTTTAATTTTTATGAATGTTGAGAAGATGGGATGGAGATAGTCTTTCAACAAAGTTAAGAGCCACAAATATATCATTATTTATAGTAGGGCTTATTTTTGTTTGTCCAATAACTAGTATTCAAATTTATTGAATCCTTAAAGTAGAAGTTCCAAAATAGGAAGGAGATATTTCACGTGTGACCCAGAAGAAAATCTCTAAAAACCAGTCAGTCTTTATTTTATAAGCATTTGGATTTGAATATCAATGAATAGTCATAAAAATATAGGAATAGGCTGGGCAGAGGTGAGCATAACTCTTCTAATAATTCAATTTTGAAGTGTTGAAATCAAGATTGGATGTGAAGGGAAAATAGTCTGGATTTTTTCTGGATTTTTTTTCTCCCTGATCTTTGGTTTTGGGACTCTTTCATCAAATAAGACAAAACAGAGAAGCCATGGAAATCAACCAATTCATGAAATTAGACATGTTCTACAATCTAGGAGTAAATGAAATAAGAAGAAAAATAGAAGATGGTTAGAAAGCCAATTGGAAGGAATGCAATGCCCACATAGTGAATAACTTACGAGCGAGACTGACTATATGGAGCCCTGTTGTAAGACAGCTTTGTGTGCGATAGCTGTGCTGCAGTCGTGAGCACACTAATGATATGGTCCCCCGGCTTGTAATATGAATTTTCTCCAGCTTGGTGCTCCAAATTTAGCGGACACTTCAATCTACGTTTCCCAGAGACTGGCTGGGACACCAATAGTATCAGAAGTAGAAGCAGGATATCCATAATTTATAGAAGGAGATGATTCAATCATCTCCCCATTTTTGAGCAGGAACAAGAAGAGATAGTAAAACTCCAAGCACTCTCTCAAGATGGAAATGCCAGTGGCTTTCTTGATTTTGAATGAGACAAACTGAACTTCACTTGGAAAGCAGAGAAAGTACATTAAAGGGCACAGCCCCTGCCTCTTCCAAAACCTATGCCACACAGAGAGGAACCTGAGGCAGTTATCCTTTTCTAATGCAAGATCCCTTCCACGTTGCTTCAGTCTGATGTTTATATGAAAGGCAGTCACTGGAGAAGTAGCAGAAGAGGTCTCAAAGGAAAGGGATGGTGATAACTACAGTGAGAAGCCACTTCTCCTCTGGGGATCCTGAACTTCTCTTTGACTCCATGTGCAGAGAAGTAGCTGGAGAAACCATGTTATTGAAAGAACAGATTCACCCCTGGGGGCAGAGGTGGTATTCAGCAGGTTCTGACCAGTTCTGGAGAACCGGTAGCAGAAATGTTGGGTAGTTCAGAGGACCGGTAAATACCACCTCTGACTTGCACCACCCCCATTTATTCTCTACCTCCCGAGTCCCAGATGATTGGGAGGAAATGGGGATTTTGCAGTATCCTTCCCATGCCATGCCCAACAAGCCATGCCCACCAACCCACACACGCAGAATCGGTAGTAAAAATGTTTGAATCCCACCACTCCTTGGGAGCACCATTCCATCATGGTTGTGGTCTTTCTGTCTTGTCTAGAAAGTGGTGCTGAAGTTCAATACTCAATGGATAGTCTACTGATTTCATTCAACATGATATCTTGTCACCATAGACTGTTGGGTTGGGTACTCAGAAGTGTCAGCTTGGTGCCAATGTAAGTTGATGACAGTTAACTCTAGTCTTTGTAATGCCATGACTAAGATCCTCAAATCCTCACAGCTTCAACCTTAAACTGTCTACCGTGGACCTCATCCCCTTCCTAAGCGGTCTGTAAAGCGGTGCATAAGTGCATCAGTGAGCCTACCGTCCCTGTCCTACTGTCCCCATTTATTTGTATTCATATTCTTCATTCATGTCCATGTTCATATTTATACCTGCTATCTTTTACATGTTTGACAATAAATAAAAAAGAAAGTCAGCCAGCCAGCCAGCCAGCCAGCCAGCCAGTCAGTCAGTCAGTCAGTCAGTCAATCAATCAATCAATCAACAAAATCAATGAGATCCAGCAAAGTGTCAGGCTGTGGACTGTATTTTTGGATGAATAGGATTAAAAGTTGTAGACTGCATAGACATTTTAATTTTTGTTCTTGATGGTCTCTGTGTGTTTTTTTCATATTCATATTCATATTCATATTTTGGTAGGAGAACTACCAAAAACCACCCTTGGGTGGCCCCAGAGTGGGGTGGGAATGGGGATTTTGCAAAATCCTTTCCCTGTAGTGAGGTGGGAATGGAGATTTTGCAGTACCCTTCCCTACCACGCCTACCAAGCCACGCCCACCAAGCCACGCACACAAAACCGGTAGTAAAAAAATTTGGATTTCACCACTGATGTAAATATGTATGTTTGGGTATATTTGTGTATATTGTGTATATTGTGTATATGTGTATGTGTATGTGTATGTGTATGTGTATGTGTATGTGAATGTGTATATGAATGTGCCCTCCTCCAGCTAAGAAACATGAACTCCATAACAACTGACCCAGATACATATAAATTTATATACAGTATAATAAATATCTACTGCCCTTCAACTCCTATTTTTACCTCCTATGCCTCCACTCCTCTATTTTTATCCAAAGATTTCTCTTTCTTATATGGGCATGAGGTTCTTACTCATGCCCACATAACATTTTCCATCTTAATTCCATCTTTGGCAAAGTCTCCCTCTCCCTCTATTTCTCTTCTGTTCAGACATATGATGTGAATAGAGCATATCTCATTTCTTATACTGTCCTTCCCTGTCTCCATGATGGCTTTAATTATTCATTCAGTTTATTTTACTGGTTGATGATTACATTGGATTTTAAGATCTTATTAGTGTTACACTCTTCATAGTTTCATTTCTTTTGCTTTTGTTTTCCTTTCCTTTCCTTTCCCTTTCCTTTAAAAAGTCTTGTCAATCTGTTGCAAGGAAAGCATACAAACCTCATAATAACTGCAATGAAAAATTAAATTTTATGAGTCTAAGAAACCATTTCACTATTACATCCCTACTTTTATCATTAAATGTTCTTTAGTGTTTAGATCTGGTCTCAGGATGATAATGTAGCACTTGGGAAAGAAGATGCAGCTTAAAAGCCCAGTACTGCTGGCCAAGATGGAGAAGACTTGCACAGCCACCATGGACTTTCCTTTAGTGCTCAGGTAGGTGGGCAGGAAGGAGACCCAGACACTGCAGAAGACCAGCATGCTGAAGGTGATCAGCTTGGTTTCATTGAAGGCCCCAGGCAGATTTCTGGCCAGGAAAGCCACCATGAAGCAAATGGCAGCAAGGAAGCCCATGTATCCAAGGACAACATAAAACATGGTGACAGAGCCATCACTGCATTGAAGGATGATCTCTCCCGGCTGGGATTGGAGATCAGAATCAGTGAATGGGGGAGAAACTCCAAGCCAGATGGAGCAGATGATAATTTGTCCAGCAGAACAAAAAAGGATGATGGAGTTGGACAAACCCTTTCCCAACCATCTTCTCACCCTGTTTCCTGGTTTTGTGGCCAGGAAGGCCAGCACTACCATGATTGTTTTGGCCAACACAGAAGACACAGCTACTGAGAAGACAATGCTGAACACTGTTTGTCTGAGAAGGCAGGTGGCTTTCCTTGGTTGACCAATGAAGAGGAAGGAGGACAAGAAGCAAAGCAAGAGAGAGACCAGAAGGACGAAAGAGAGATCCCGGTTGTTGGCTTTGACAAGGGGAGTTTCTCGGTATTTAAGGAAGATGATTAAAGCAAAGCCCGTTGTCAGAAACAAGAGTAGAGCAAAAGAGACCAGGATGATACCGAGATCTTCTTCATAAGAAAGGAAAGTTATAACTTTTGGGATACATTGGACTCGGTTCTTGGCTGGATGTTGATCATCTGGGCACTTGGTGCATTTTTCCGTATCTGAGAAAACAAAAAAGCAATATTTCTTTAAGATTCTCACTTTTCAAGAAAGACCTGCTTAGATGTCACCCATATATATACATACATACATACAGATACATATATACATATATACGTATATACATATACATATACATATACATATACATATACATATACATATACATATACATATACATATACATATACATATACATATACATATACATATACATACATACACACACACACACACACACACATATATATATGCCTTTGGTTATTCGGGTTTTCTCCCGTGTAAACTTGGAAGTGTCTTGGCGATGTTTCGATGAAGTCTCATTCATCATCTTCAGGCTGGTGTTTTCGGCTTCGTGCTCCTAGGATTGCTCCTAGAATTGCTCCTAGAAGCACGAAGATGAGAACACCAGCCTGAAGATGACAAATGAGACTTCGTCAAAATGTCGCCAAGGAACTTCCAACTTTACGCGGGAAAAAAACCTGAATAATCAAAGAACTACATACAAACACCCACGAAAACCTCAGAAAACATGTGTGTGTGTGTGTGTGTGTGTGTGTGTGTGTGTGTGTGTGTGTGTGTGTGTGTGTGTTTGTAGATTTTCACAGGTATAGTTATGCAAGTTTTGGTGTATTCGGATCTTTTCCCATGTAAGATTGCGATATCTTGGCGAAGCTAAAGACACCAGCCTGAAGATGACGAGTGAGACCTTGTCGAAATGTCGCCAAGATACTCTCAATCTTACACGGAAAAAGTCCCGAATACACCAAAACTTGCTTATCTCAAGGTGTGAAAATCTACAAACACACACACACACACACACACACACACACACACACACACACACACACACACATTGTAATATTACAAACTATTCTAAAAATCTGAGTTTTAGGTATATTAGTAAAGAAAGAAGCAGACATCCTGCGAGCTCCGGAACTTAAAATTTTAAAATAATTACAATTTTATTTTTCTAAGCTTTTGTCAGCCATCTGCTGACATGGTCAGAGTATTAAACTACCATTACAGAGATCTCTGCCTTTATATGTCATTAGTCAATTTGGCCGTTGTATGCGTAATAGGCCCTTCCAACTGTCTCCCACTTGTAATTAGCTGTGTTGTTTTTGCTGTCAGCATGCTGGTTGACGGAGGCTTAATTCCTACTGTTTCCTCCTTCCTAGCTGGTTTGTCTGTGGGGGATGATGTTTCCCTGTCAACCATTGTGATTTGCTATCTTGTCTGTGACCTCGTGGTCAGCCCAATTTGTTTCTCATTAATCCTGTCTATTATAGCTTGAGACAGCTCTGCTGGGTTGCTGTGTATTTGGTCAAGACTGACTATGCCTTCACAGTCTGAGTCTACATTCTCAAGGGTGGGAGAAGGGTGCCATTGGTTCCGGCTCCTCAATGGGAAGGAGTCTCTGCTCACCCTACAGGATCTTTCCTGGTGTCAATATGGATCAGGGGTGGGTCCTAAAATGTTTTACTACCGGTTCTGTGGGTGCAGCTTATTTTGTGGCATGGTCTAATGGTCATGGGACAATTCTTTAGGATTTAGCAGAGGTACTGGTCTACCAGGCTTTTAACTGCTTGCAGAGCTGTACCGGTCTACCCATTTGTTCTTGGAGGCACCGGACTATTCATTTGTTTTTGGAGGCACCAGTCTACCCATTTGTTTTTTGAGTGCACTGGTCTACCACCACACTGCCTTTTAACACTGATCAGCTGTAGGGCGGCCCTTTGAAGCCCCGTGGCAAGAGTTTAAAGAGTTTTTTTTCCTTCTAGCCAATCAGCTGGGACTCGGGAGTCAGCAAATAGATTGGGGGCAGAGCCAAATAAAAGGTAAGAATAATGCGGGAGGGGGAGGTCCCAGCTCCCGAACAAAGAGAACCGGTTCATTGATGTCATATTGTCACCGCTACCAGCTCGGCCGAACCAGGCAGAATCGGGAGGAACTCACCACTGATATGCTGTCTCTAAACTGCTCTGAGAGTGCTATAAAGCACAGGTCTCCAACCTTGGCAACTTTAAGACTTGTGGACTTCAACTCCCAGAATTCCTTCAACTCTGGGAGTTGAAGTCCACAAATCTTAAAGTTGCCAAGGTTGAAGATCCCTGCTATAAAGCACCATACATAAGTTTAAGTGCTACTGTTCTCCTGTTGTCGTGGTTCCGAGTAATGATACCATTAGTTTGAGACTCTGAGGCAGTTGTTTTCTCAAAGTTCCTGTTTATTGGGTACATCGTATCAGCCCTGTTCTAACCTAGGGTTCTATAGAAAGCATGAAGCAAAGTCTTAATTCCGTCCAAGCCTCTTTTATTTAAATGACTGTGAATTACTGTCAATCACAGTCAACAAGGCTTTGGCAAACAGTCTTTCAGAGGAATGTTTATCAACACCCACTACATCTCACTTGGAACGCTGCCAGAGAACCAATTTCCAAATGCAGGGCAAGGCCAAACAGATTCTATTAGAGTCACGAACAGAATTTTTCCAACCTTAAATTGACCAAATTAACTAATTTGTTTATCTCCCTTTCTGCCTCCCATGCAGAGCCCTCATCTGAACTTTCCCCAGACCCCAGGACTGGCCCAAGTTCCTCCCCAGCCTCCTCACTGTTCAACTCTGCTGCCGGCGGGCCACAACAGACACATTCAAATGTAAAGCCAACTCTGAATAATTTCTGTGCTTTGGCATAATTAAAGAATAGATACTGGCCACCACCAACACCACCACCATCCATGTGTCACAGGTCCTGTAAGCCAACCAAGCTGGTGATTAGCTTCTTTGTACTCCCTCCTGTCATTGCCAGAGTACATTGGATTAGCCTTGGTTCTCATGAGTCTTATCATTGTTATGTCTGGCACTTTGGAGGAAAACATTCTACATTTCATAAGTCCACCTCCCCTCCCCCTCATAAGCGTGGCCACTAAGAAATGAAAGCAGAGAAAATTATGGCTTCAGCTAGAGTCGTTTCAAGAGTTGATACCTGTTCATTGAGTAGTAGCTGTGAGTCTAGGAGGATCCCTAAATTGTGCACTACCTTCATGCAGGAGAGTGCCACCCTATTCACAGTAGGAGATGGTTTATCACTAGGTCTGCAGAAGTCAAAATCAGAAAGTTACTCAAACTTGTATGACCTAAAACTATTCCAGATTTTCAGAGTTCAGATTTTCCTAAGAGAAATAAACACAGAAGGACAGTTCCAAACTGAGAAGTAGAAGAGATACTTCCTGAGGGAGGAGTAACCTTGCACAGTCCACCAAATCACCATATGAGCCATGGTGGCACAGTGGTTAGAGTGCAGTAGTGCAGGCTACTTCTGCTGATCACCGCTGCCAGCAGTTTGGCAGATCGAATCTCACCAGGCTCAAGGCTGACTCAGTCTTCCATTCTTCCGAGGTTGATAAAATGAGGACCCCGATTGTTGGGGGCAATATGCTGACTCGGTAAACTGCTTAGAGAGGGCTGTAAAGCACTATGAAGTGGTATATAAGTCTAAGTGTTATTGCTATTGCTATATCCTTCTATCTCATCCTATCTCATCTTTTTCTATCTTTGAATCTTTTTCTTATTCCTTATTCTCAATGTGTATATTATTGCTCTCCATGTGTCAGTAGCTGTAAAGGTATTTAACCACATATAAGTCCGTACATATTTAACTGTAGATAAAACCATTGTTATTCATCTAAAGGCTCTGTGTGAAGTGTTTTGCTGCTGGGTTTATCTCATAATACTAGTTATGCTGCCTAAACTCTGACAGGATCAAAAAAAAAAAAATTGAAATTGAGGAACAACAACAAAATAGCCAAGTTTAAATGCATCTTTCAACATGAACATTGACCTAAAGCCTCTGAATAAATCCAGTACCCTTTCATCCAATGTCACCCACCTTCCTGAGTGGAGATGGTCCCCTCTGGACAAGGAACACAGTCATAGCAGCAAATTGGTTCCCCTTCTCGAGCCCGCTTGAAAAATCCAGGACGACAATTATCCACACATTTGGACTGAGGCAGAGACTAAGCAGAAAAAGAAAAATGCCAAAGAAAATGAATCAGAACTAACCATGTATGGAAAATGGAGATAGACTTAACATTGGCCAGGAATTCTCTGGGCTTCACTTAGGCAAATATGAAATCTCTAACTTGCTCAAGACAGATGTAGGGGATATAACCACTTGCCGAGTGTTCATTTAGCTCTTTCTTTTTGCTTTGGGCATATTACATTGTAGGAAAGAACTTTTCTACTTGATAAAGTCTGGAGGGATGGATTTGAGTAAAGATTTAAGTTCCAAACAATGGGTTCTTCTTTACGCTTTTATTATCATGCATCCCTCCATTCTTCATATAGTTGTGACTTCAAAGTATGATGATCTATTCATGTTAAAAATTAGAAAAAAATATTTTAAAATTGTTAATTCTATCAGATTTATTAAAATACAATTAAATTGTGATGAAGAAAAAAGCCAATAGTATCTGAAAAAAATTTTCTTCTGGACTATGGTAAAGATTGAAAAGTCACCCCCCTCCCTTCAAAGTAGTCAAAAACAGTTTCCCAATTAAAATACAAGGAAAACTGAAAGGTGTTTTTTCAAAAGACAACGGGACTTGGTTTTCCTGCATTGAAGTGCAGAGGGAACACAAAAGGGCCAAGTACTGTAGCAGGCAAAAAAGCTCTACAGAGAATCATTAAAACTGCTCAGAATATCATCTGACTCCAGCTACCAGCCCCGGACGACATCTTTGAATCTCGCTGTTTGAGGAAGCTGCATAACATTCTCAGAGACTCTTCCCATCCTGCTTACAATCTTTTTGGACTGTTGCCTTCTGGCAGAAGATACAGAACAATTCAAACTCAGACCACACATTTTCTAAATGGTTTTTATCCCAGAGCTCTAATTGCACTCAACAATGAACTAAAGGACCGCCATCAGTGAGCTGTTGGACAATATTACTTGGTCTGTGGTGTGGATGTTTGGGTGGTTTAGGGGTGGGGAATTGTGGTGGGTGGGAGTGTGTTTGGGGATTGTTAAGTGTGTTGGACTTGGTCTTTGGGTGTTAAGTGGATTTCGTTGTATGGGTATACTGTGTATACACGTACAATGACAATAAAGTTATTTATTGAACTGGGTCCTAAGCAATAGTCACCCAGAATCCATGTTGTACGTGACTAAATCAGCTGAAAACAGTGTTCCCTTTTACAGCATCTGAAGGAGGCCATGACAGTATAACAGAACAACAGAGTTTGAAGGGACCTTGGAGGTCTTCAAGTCCAACCACCTGCTCACCCTGGTTTATAGTACAATGACTAGGCTTAGACCAGTTGAAATGGGTCCCAAGGCTTTGGCAAAAGAGAAAAGACACCAATATTTTCCTCACCATATTGAGCAACCTTCGATGTGAGAGTGCATCTTGGTTAATAGTAAGACTCTGTCTTGCAAAACTCCCCAGGTGCTCTTTCGTAAGATACTCCTTGGAGACAACCACCAAACTTATGATGTTCAGATCTGCTGCTACATCTCCATTGTGGTCCAAGTACAGTTTCCTCCAGGAAAGATTGCAAAACTCATTCTTCTCCAGAAAAGGATGGAACTAGAATTGAACATTCAAGAATTTTAAGAGGAGAAACCTTGGTTTCTTACCTCAGGTGGTCTTTTCATGCTGGAATCTTTATTCTACATTTGTCTAAGGTGCAAATATGCTTAGCTGGGAGAATAAGGTCTTCTGAAAAGTGAAAAATGTTTCTATGTGGTAATGATTGGGTAATTCTAGTACATTGTTACGTTACATTAACTGAACTTTGTAAGGGGGAAATTACTATCATGTTTTCCCCGAAAATAAGACCCTGTCTTATATTTTTTTTGAACCCTGAAATAAGCGCTTGGCCTTATTGCCATGCACTGAAAAGCCTGATTGGGCTTATTATCAGGGGATGTCTTATTTTGGGGGAAACAGGGTAATCTCTCACAAATAGTTTTTACAGCACAAATGTTTAGGAAGGATCCTTCCTGAGTTTCTTTCCTTGCCTGTTATGTATCTTCCTCCATCTTATCTGATCATTTGTACGCAGCATCTCTTCCTCCTATCCCCAAAGGTAAACTCCCACATGTCCTTATACTTCCTTGGAAAATAATGACATTAATAATGCACTAGAAGCAGTGTGATGGATACCAAACTTTATAATATACAATATTTGTGAATGTGGTCTCAAAATAGTAGTTGATTGCAAACTGACTTCGAGTTGGTAGTGTGGTGCTCATGGAAAGAAGGAAAATGCTTCCATAATTCCTTGAATGTTCTGGTTGGGGTGACCCCAACTCCAGTATAAGGTCAACTTGCAGACAAAGGTCTATGGAGAAGACATTACATGAAAACTGGATGAGGTTTATGGAAGGACAATGAAGCCAGGGAAGATCTGTCAGGTTCTAAAGAGTTAATAGCTGTAAGCTGATGAGAAGATGTAAGCGGAGGCAACCGGAAGCTGATGCAATGGAATGAGGCAGCAGGGTTACTGCCACTTTAAGAAGCTGGGTAAGAGGCTCCCTATATAAGGGAAGCCATTAGAGGGTGTTTCCTTCTCCTCATGCATTTCATGTTCTCTCATTGTGTATATTATTGCTCTCCATGTATCAGTAGCTGTAAAGTTATTTAACCACATATAAGTCTGTACATATTTAACTGTAGATAAAACCACTGTTATTTATCTAAAGGCTCTGTGTGAAGTGTTTTGCTCCTGGGTTTATCTATAATACTAGTTAAGCTGCTTAAACTCTGACAAGATCAAAGGAGCTATTAACCTCAATGAAAGACAACGATAAGAGCCATATTGGTCTACTGTAGTGGAAAATAAGGGATCTTGGTGGCCCAACGGATTAAAGTGCTGTTAATTAGCACTTAGCTGCCAGCTGCCTGCAATTACTGTGAGTTCGGATCTCACCAGGCTCAAGGTTGACTCAGCCTTCCATCCTTCCGAGGTAGGTAAAATGAGGACCCAGATTGTGGGGGCAATAAGCTGCCTTTGTATAAAAAAGAAGTCCGCTTGTGGGGGCCAAAAGCCCTACTAAGCAGGTATATACAAAAGTATGAAGGCTGTTGCTTAACGCATTGTAAGCTTCCCTGAGTCTCCGGAGAAGGGCGGCATATAAATTGAACTAATAAATAAATCAATAAAATAAATCTGGTTATTGGATGATTGTTGGGTCTCCATACCTGCCATGACTGCAGCTTTGGAGTTGCCAATCTCTCTTCCCTCTCTTTTTCCCCCCTCCTGGATCTGGAAGAATATGCTGCTTTCAAGACATGGGCCAGAGTCTTAATGACACTGTAAAAATGGTGGTAAGATCGGATCCGTATATTGTTCCTTTTCTGTTGGTTTTCCAGTGGTGCTTTCTGGGTGCATCTCCTCCGGCCTTTGACAGAAAAGACATTCTTTGAAATAGAACAGAGAAAATAACGATCTTCAAATTCCTGTTCCACGAATACGTCAGGTTGAAAATAGTAATCTTTTGGTCTTTTTTTTTCCTGAAAAGCAAAGGTCCAAATACTATGTATATATCTGAACAGTTTGCTCTTTTTTATTTTATATGTTCCCAAGAATGATGTGATCCAGACTTTCCCTTCAATGGGCCCTGGAAAATGGTTAAACACTGTATAGAAAGGAACAATTCTCTCCAGAAGAGAATCATATTCCACAAAATGAACAAATACATTGACTTGTCTCCACTTAATGATGGCATTCCAGAAGGATGAAATAAGTGTAGTCCTTGAGAATAGTTGCGATATAACAACACATATCCCATTCCTGAAAAGCACAGGAGACAAAGTTCTCATGAAATGCTCTCCATTCTCTGTGTCTGAAGCAAAGAGACCAATCAAGGTCCACCTGAAATGGAGGAGCACCTGGACGATTGCTGGGTAGTGGAATCCTAATTTGGGGAAAATCCGGTAGAAAAAAGGGAATTGATTTTTTTCACTCAGAGCCTCTGAAACAATTTTGTCACTGATCTGGAAAAGTAATGAAGAATGCTGGGTTATATTTGGAGACTGATCAAGTCAAAAATATTACTTTCCTTTTAATAAATCCAATTTGGTTTTGATAAAAAAATGATGGTTGACTGCTCTTAGACTGTATATTTCTCTGTTTCTAATGCAAATCATATTTATCTATCATCTCTACCACCAACTGAACTGTTTTGTTCAAAATAAAGAGTCCTATTATATATGAGGACACGGTGGCTCAGTGGCTAAGATGCTGAGCTTGTTGATTGAAAGATCAGCAGTTCAATGGTTTTAAGCCCTAGTGCCACGTAATGTGGTGAGCTCCCATTACTTGTCCCAGCTTCTGCCAACCTAGCAGTTTGAAAGCAGTGTAAAAAAATGCAAGTAGAAAAATAAGGACCACCTTTGTTGGGACAGTAACAGCCTTCCTTGTGCCTTTGGTGTTTAGTCATGCTGGCCACATGACCACGGAGACATCTACAGACATCATCGGCTCTTTGGAAATGGAGATGAACACTACTCTCTAGAGTCAGGAACGATTAGCACATATGTGCAAGGGGAACCTTTACCTTTACCTTTATTATACATACATTTCTGATCGATTTCTGATCACACAGCAAATATGTTGTTTTAATATAAAGATACCAATAGGTCTTTCCTCTAATGTGCAGTCCAAGATATTGATTTCTTACACAGTGGAATTCAAATCATAGATGGGTTACATCTTCTAACTCTCAAAAATCCACAAATACAACTTTTTTCGCTATAATTTTTATATATAAATTTCTATAAAATTATAATTTTCTAATTTTAGTTTTCTAGTATGATTTTGATCGCTTATTTAGTATCTTATGACTATCACTGAGTGTTGTATCTTGATTCTTGTATTTTTTATGTACACTGTGAGCTTTTGCCCCAAGACAAATTCCTTATGTGTCCAATCACACTTGGCCAATAAAGAATTCTATTTTATAAGGGAAGAGATGTTCCATAAACATTTTGTCCAGCTGCTCAAATCTTGCTTGAGTAAATACTTTCCAAAGATGTTTAGACATTTTTGAGTTTCAATACTGAACAATTTGGAAGGGATGTTTGTAGCAGCTCATCCATTTCAGCTTGCCAACCTTACCTACATTAGCTATTTCTTCCTATGCTTGAAGATCCCAGATTCTTTGTGCAACAAACTTTCTAGCTTGTTCTCCAGCTACTAAAATAATTTGTCTGTTGTACAATCCAATAGGTCTTTAATTGAAATTTTGTCTGTTTTTTCTAAGATTGTGTACAAAATATGAGCTTCCCATTACAGAACACTCTTTGATTGGATACAGCGCCTCTCCTCACCTTCAGAAGAAGCTCCCAGAACAATGGGGATGGTGTCATAGGACGATATGTCTGTTTTGATCCTTTCTCCCTCCCCATTGTGAATCCCAATCTATAGTCATGTCACCTACAATGGCCATGGCGAAAAGTATCTTTAGAATTCCATAGAGAAGATATGATTAAATCTATTGCTCACTGACAACCACCACACCTGTTTTACCAGCTAGAGAAACACACACAAACAAACCTGTGGGACTTTGTAGGGGCCTACTAAGGTTGACATCTGGATGGAAATGTCCCTGGCAGCTCCATCAAGAAGAGCCAAAAGGTGGTCCTTCCTTCCACAGCTGTAATTGGGAACGTTGGCTTCTCCAATTGAGAGCATGTCCAGTAAGGCATCTGAAGTGGCAATGGCATTCATATTTTTGCAATGGATGTTGTAACCCAGAGTGAGATTGAGCAGAAACTGGAGATTATTGTTGATCACTTGAATGGCAAAAATGAAGCCAAGAAGTCTAGACTTATCAGTAGACAAGCTACTGTAAAAAAAAAGTCATGCCATCATCATGATCATCAAATATTTTTATTTATTTCTCTTTATCTTCAGAAGCCTATTGAGTCTTAATCCAATTTTGATCCCAAATGAGAGACTAATTACAGTCACCCATCCTTGTTTAATTTTTATGAATGTTGAGAAGATGGGATGGAGATAGTCTTCCAAAAAAGTTAATAATCACAAATATATCATTATTTATAGTAGGGGTTAGTTTTATTTGTCCAATAACCAGTATTGAAAATCATTGAATCATTAAAATAGAAGCACCAGAATAGGAAGGAGATATTTCACATGTGACTGTGAAAAGCAATCTAAAAATAAATCAATCCATTTGTATAAACATTTGGCTTTGAATATCAATGAAAGGTCATAAAAATATAGGAATAGGCTGGGCAGAGTTGAGTATAACTTCTAATATTTCAGTTTTGAAGTGTTGAAATCAAATAGTCTGGATTCTTTCAGGATTCCCCCCCCCCCCCGATCTTTCGTTTTGGGACTCTTCCATAAAATAACAGAGAACAGAGAAGCCATGGAAATTAACCAATTCATGAAATTAGACATGTTCTACAGTCATGAAATAAGAAGAAAAATAGAACATTGTTAGAAATGCAAATGGAAGGAATGCAATGCCATCATAGTGAATAACTTACGAGTGAGACTGACTATATGGAGCCCTCTTGTAAGACAGCTTTGTGTGCGATAGCTGTGCTGCAGTGGTGAGCACACTAATGATATGGTCCCCTGGCTTGTAATATGAATTTTCTCCAGCCTGGTGCTCCAAATTTAGCAGACACTTCAATCTACGTTTCCCAGAGACTGGCTGGGACACCAGGAGTATCAGAAGTAGAAGCAGGATGTCCATAATTTATAGAAGGAGATGACTCAATCACCTCCCCATTTCTGAGCAGGAACAATAAAAGACAGTAAAACTCCAAGCACTCTCACAAGATGGAAATGCCAGTGGCTTTCTTGATTTTGACAGAGACAAACTGAACTTCATTTGGAAAGTAGAGAAAGTACATTAAAGGGCACAGCCCCTGCCTCTTCCAAAACCTATGCCACACAGAGAGGAACCTGAGGCATTTATCCTTTTCTAATGCAAGATCTCTTCCACGTTGCTTCAGTCTGATGTTTATATGAAAGGCAGTCACTGGAGAAGTAGCAGAAGAGGTATCAAAGGAAAGGGATGGCGATAACTACAGTGAGAAGCCACTTCTCCTCTGGGGATCCTGAACTTCTCTCTGGCTCCATGTGCAGAGAAGTAGCTGGAGAAACCATGTTATTGAAAGAACAGATTCACCCCTGGGGGCAGAGGTGGTATTCAGCAGGTTCTGACCAGTTCTGGAGAACTGGTAGCAGAAATGTTGGGTAGTTCAGAGGACCAGTAAATACCACCTCTGACTTGCACCGCCCCCATTTATTCTCTACCTCCCGAGTCGCAGGTGATTGGGAGGAAATGGGGATTTTGTAGTATCCTTCTCCTGAGTGGGGAGGGAATGGAGTTTTTACAGTATCCTTCCTCTGCCATGCCCACCAAGCCACGCCCACCAACCCACACACACAGAATCGGTAGTAAAAATGTTTGAATCCCACCACTGCTTGGGGGCACCATTCTGTCATAGTTGTGGTCCTTCCCGTCTTGTCTAGAAAGTGGTGCTGAAGTTCAATACTCAATGGATCGTCTACTGATTTCATTCAACATGATATCTTGTCACCACAGACTGTTGGGTTGGGTACTCAGAAGTGTGAGCTTGGTGCCAATGTAAGTTGATGACAGTTAACTCTAGTCTTTCTAATGCCATGACTAAGATCCTCAAATCCTCACAGCTTCAACCTTAAACTGTCTACCGTGGACCTCATCCCCTTCCTAAGCGGTCTGTAAAGCAGTGCATAAGTGCATCGGTGAGCCTACCATCCCTGTCCTACTGTCCCCATTTATTTGTATTCATATTCTTCATTCATGTCCATGTTCATATTTATACCTGCTATCTTTTACATGTTTGACAATAAATAAAAAAGAAAGTCAGTCAGCCAGCCAGCCAGCCAGCCAGTCAGTCAGTCAGTCAGTCAGTCAATCAATCAATCAATCAATGAGATCCAGCAAAGTGTCAGGCTGTGGACTGTATTTTTGGATGAATAGGATTAAAAGTTGTAGACTGCATAGACATTTTAATTTTTGTTCTTGATGGTCTCTGTGTGGTTTTTCATATTCATATTCATATTCATATTTTGGTAGGAGAACTACCAAAAACCACCCTTGGGTGGCCCCAGAGTGGGGTGGGAATGGGGATTTTGCAAAATCCTTTCCCTGTAGTGAGGTGGGAATGGAGATTTTGCAGTACCCTTCCCTACCACGCCTACCAAGCCACGCCCACCAAGCCACGCACACAAAACCGGTAGTAAAAAAATTTGGATTTCACCACTGATGTAAATATGTATGTTTGGGTATATTTGGGTATATTGTGTATATTGTGTATATGTGTATGTGTATGTGTATGTGTATGTGTATGTGTATGTGAATGTGTATATGAATGTGCCCTCCTCCAGCTAAGAAACATGAACTCCATAACAACTGACCCAGATACATATAAATTTATATACAGTATAATAAATATCTACTGCCCTTCAACTCCTATTTTTACCTCCTATGCCTCCACTCCTCTATTTTTATCCAAAGATTTCTCTTTCTTATATGGGCATGAGGTTCTTACTCATGCCCACATAACATTTTCCATCTTAATTCCATCTTTGGCAAAGTCTCCCTCTCCCTCTATTTCTCTTCTGTTCAGACATATGATGTGAATAGAGCATATCTCATTTCTTATACTGTCCTTCCCTGTCTCCATGATGGCTTTAATTATTCATTCAGTTTATTTTACTGGTTGATGATTACATTGGATTTTAAGATCTTATTAGTGTTACACTCTTCATAGTTTCATTTCTTTTGCTTTTGTTTTCCTTTCCTTTCCTTTCCCTTTCCTTTAAAAAGTCTTGTCAATCTGTTGCAAGGAAAGCATACAAACCTCATAATAACTGCAATGAAAAATTAAATTTTATGAGTCTAAGAAACCATTTCACTATTACATCCCTACTTTTATCATTAAATGTTCTTTAGTGTTTAGATCTGGTCTCAGGATGATGATGTAGCACTTGGGGAAGAAGATACATCCCAGAAGCCCAGCACTGGAGGCCAAGATGGAGAAAACCTGCACAACCACCATGGACTTTCCTTTAGTGGTCAGGTAGGTGGGCAGGAAGGAGATCCAGATGCTGCAGAAGACCAGCATGCTGAAGGTGATGAGCTTGGTTTCATTGAAGGCCCCAGGCAGATTTCTGGCCAGGAAAGCCACCGTGAAGCAAATGGCAGCAAGGAAGCCCATGTATCCAAGGACAACATAATACATGGTGACAGAGCCATCACTGCATTGAAGGATGATCTCTCCCGGCTGGGATTGGAGATCAGAATCAGCGAATGGGGGAGAAACTCCAAGCCAGATAGAGCAGATGATAATTTGTCCAGCAGAACAAAAAAGGATGATGGAGTTCGACAAACTCTTCCCCAACCATCTTCTCACCCTGTTTCCTGGTTTTGTGGCCAGGAAGGCCAGCACTACCATGATTGTTTTGGCCAACACAGAAGACACAGCTACTGAGAAGACAATGCTGAACACTGTTTGTCGGAGAAGACAGGTGGCTTTCCTTGGTTGACCAATGAAGAGAAAGGAGGACAGGAAGCAAAGCAAGAGAGAGACCAGAAGGACGAAAGAGAGATCCCGGTTGTTGGCTTTGACAAGGGGAGTTTCTCGGTATTGAAGGAAGGTGATTAAAGCAAAGCCCGTTGTTAGAAACAAGAGTAGAGCAAAGGAGACCAGGATGATACCGAGATCTTCTTCGTAAGACAGAAAAGTTATAACTTTTGGGATACATTGGACTCGGTTCTTGGCTGGATGTTGATCATCTGGGCACTTGATGCATTTTTCCGTATCTGAGAAAACAAAAAAGCAATATTTCTTTAAGATTCTCACTTTTCAAGAAAGACCTGCTTTAGATGTCACCCATATATATATATGCCTTTGGTTATTCAGGTTTTCTCCTGTGTAAAGTTGGAAATGTCTTGGCAATGTTTCAACAAAGTCTCATTCATTATCTTCCGGCAGGTGTTTCCGGCCTCGTGCTCCTAGGATTGCTCCTAGAATTGCTCCTGGAAGCTCGAAGTCGAAAACACCAGCCTGAAGATGACGAATGAGACTTTGTTGAAATGTCGCTAAGACACTTCCAACTTTACGTGGGAGAAAACCCGAATAACCAAAGACCTACATACAGACACCCACATTGTAATATTACAATGTGTGTGTGTGTGTGTGTGTGTGTGTGTGTGTGTGTGTGTAGATTTTCACAGGTAGAGTTATGCAAGTTTTGGTGTATTTGGATCTTTTCCCGTGTAAGATTGCGAGTATCTTGTCAAAGCCAAAGACACCAGCCTGAAGATGACGAGTGGGACTTCGTCAAAACATCGCCAAGATACTCTCAATCTTACATGGGAAAAGTCCCGAATGCACCAAAACTTGCTTATCTCAACTTGTGAAAATCTACAAAAACACACACACACAAACACATTGTAATATTACAAACTATTCTAAAAATACGAGTTCTAGGTATATTAGTAAAGAAAGAAGCAGACATCCTGCGAGCTCCGGAACTTAAAATTTTAAAAATTTTAAAATAATTTCAATTTTATTTTACTAAGCTTTTATCAGCCATCTGCTGACATGGTCAGAGTATTAAACTACCATTACAGAGATCTCTGCCTTTATATGTCATTAGTCAATTTGGCTGTTGCATGCGTAATAGGCCCTTCCAACTGTCTCCCACTTGTAATTAGCTGTGCTGTTTTTGCTGTCATCATGCTGGTTGATGGAGGCTTAATTCCTAGCTGGTTTTTCTGTGGGGGATGATGTTACTCTGTCAACCATTGTGATTTGCTATCTTGTCCGTGACCTCGTGGTCAGCCCGATTTGTTTCTCATTAATCCTGTCTGTTATAGCTTCAGACAGCTCTGCTGGGTTGCTGTGTATTTGGTCAAGACTGACAGTGCCTTCACAGTCTGAATCTACATGCTCAGGGGTGGGGGGAGGGTGCCATTGGTTCCGGCTCCCCAATGGGAAGCAGTCTCTGCTCACCCTGCAGGATCTTTCCTGGTGTCAATATGGATCAGGGGTGGGTTCTAAAATGTTTTACTAGCGGTTCTGTGGGCGTGGCTTATTTTGTGGCATTGTCTGATGGTCATGTAACAATTCTTTAGGATTTAGCAGAGGTACTGGTTTTCCAGGCTTTTAACTGCCTACAGAGCTGTACCGGTCAACTCATTTGTTTTTGGAGGCACCGGTCTATCCATTTGTTTTTCGAGTGCACTGGTCTACCACCACACTGCCTTTTAACACTGATCAGCTGTAGGGCAGCCCTTTGAAGCCCCGCGGCAAGATTTTTTTCCTTCTAGCTGATCAGCTGGGACTCAGGAGGCAGCAGATAGATTGGGGGCAGAGCCAAATAAAAGATAACAATAATGCAGGAGGGGGGAGGTCCCAGCTCCTGAACAAAGAGAACCGGTTCGTTGATGCCATATTGTCACCGCTACCTGCTCGGCCAAACAGGGTCAAACCGGGAGGAACTCACCACTGATATGCTGTCTCTAAACTGCTCTGAGAGTGCTATAAAGCAGGGGTCTCCAACCTTGGCAAACTTAAGACTTGTCGACTTCAACTCCCAAAATTCCTTCAACTCTGGGAGTTGAAGTCCACAAACCTTAAAGTTGCCAAGGTTGGAGATCCCTGCTTTAAAACACTATACATAAGTTTAAGTGCTACTGCTATTCTCATGTTGTCGTTGTTCCGAGTAATGATACCAGTTAGTTCAAGCCTCTGAGGCACTTGTTTTCTCAAAGTTCCTGTTTATTGGGTACATCGTATCAGCCCTGTTCTAACCTAGGGTTCCGTAGAAAACATGAAGCAAAGTCTTAATTCCAGGCCAAACCTTTTATTTAAATGATTGTGAATTACTGTCAATCACAGTCAACAAGGCTTTGGCAAACAGTCTTTCAGAGGAATGTTTATCAACACCCACCACATCTCACTTGAAACACTGCCAGAGGACCAATTTCTAAATGTAGGGCAAGGCCAAACTTGGCACAGATTCTATTAGAGTCACGAACAGAACTTTCCAACCTTAAATCGACCAAATGAACTAATTAACTGCAAAAGCCACATCCTTTTTGCTCCTCTTTTATGTCCTATGGAAGGGGCCAATTAACTCCAAGGTGTGGCCTTACTCCCGTGTCGACCCTTTTTCATAATTGTTCTTGTCTTCTGGCAGCTTTGTGCCTGCGCACACTGGGAACGAGCTCCAGCTGTTCTTCTGACTCGTTGCTGTTTATCTCCCTCTCTGCCTCCAATGCAGAGCCCTCATCTGAACTTTTCCCAGCCCCCAGGACTGGCCCAAGTTCCTCCTCAGCCTCCTCACTGTTCAACTCTGCTGCCGGCAGGCCACAACAGGCACATTCAAATGTAAAGCCAGCTCTGAATAATTTCTGTGCTTTGGCATAATTAAAGAATAGATACTGGCCAAGACCGCCACCACCACCACCCATGTGTCACAGGTCCTGTAACCCAACCAAGCTTGCGATTAGCTTCTTTGTACTTCCTCCTGTCATTGCCAGCGTACATTGGATTAGCCTTGGTTCTCATGAGTCTTATCATTGTTATGTCTGGCACTTTGGAGGAAAACATTCTACATTTCATAAGTCCACCTCCCCTCCCCCTCATAAGCATGGCAACTAAGAAATGAAAGCAGAGAAAATTATGGCTTCAGCTAGAGTCGTTTCAAGAGTTGACACCTGTTCATTGAGTAGTAGCTGTGAATCTAGGAGGATCCCTAAATTGTGCACTACCTTCATGCAGGAGAGTGCCACCCTATTCACAGTAGGAGATGGTTTATCACTAGGTCTGCGGAAGTCAAAACCAGAAAGTTACTCAAACTTGTATGACCTAAAACTATTCCAGATTTTCAGAGTTCAGATTTTCCTAAGAGAAGTAAACACAGAAGGACAGTTCCAAACTGAGAAGGAGTAGAGATACTTCCTGAGGGAGGAGTAACCTTGCGCAATCCACCAAATCACCATATGAGCCATGGTGGCACAGTGGTTAGAGTGCAGTACTGCAGGCTACTTCTGCTGATCACCGCTGCCAGCAGTTTGGCAGATCGAATGTCACCAGGCTCAAGGTTGACTCAGCCTTCCATTCTTCAGAGGTTGATAAAATGAGGACCCCGATTGTTGGAGGCAATATACAGACTCTGTAAACTGCTTAGAGAGGGCTGTAAAGCACTATGAAGTGGTATATAAGTCTAAGTGTTATTGCTATTGCTATATCCTTCTATCTCATCCTATCTCATCTTTTTCTATCTTTGAATCTTTTTCTTATTCCTTATTCTCAATGTGTATATTATTGCTCTCCATGTGTCAGTAGCTGTAAAGGTATTTAACCACATATAAGTCCGTACATATTTAACTGTAGATAAAACCATTGTTATTCATCTAAAGGCTCTGTGTGAAGTGTTTTGCTGCTGGGTTTATCTCATAATACTAGTTATGCTGCCTAAACTCTGACAGGATCAAAAAAAAAAATTGAAATTGAGGAACAACAACAAAATAGCCAAGTTTAAATGCATCTTTCAACATGAACATTGACCTAAAGTCTCTGAATAAGTCGAGTACCCTTTCATCCAATGTCACCCACCTTCCTGAGTGGAGATGGTCCCCTCTGGACAAGGAACACAGTCATAGCAGCAAATTGGTTCCCCTTCTCGAGCCCGCTTGAAAAATCCAGGACGACAATTATCCACACATTTGGACTGAGGCAGAGACTAAGCAGAAAAAGAAAAATGCCAAAGAAAATGCATCAGAACTAACCATGTATGGAAAATGGAGGTAGACTTAACATTGGCCAGGAATTCTCTGGGCTTCACTTAGGCAAATATGAAATCTCTAACTCGCTCAAGACAGATGTAGGGGATATAACCACTTGCAGGCTGTTCATTTAGCTCTTTCTTTTTGCTTTGGGCATATTACATTGTAGGAAAGAACTTTTCTACTTGATAAAGTCTGGAGGGATGGATTTGAGTAAAGATTTAAGTTCCAACCAATGGGTTCTTCCTTACGCTTTTATTATCATGCATCCCTCCATTCTTCATATAGTTGTGACTTCAAAGTATGATGATCTATTCATGTTAAAAATTAGAAAAAAAGATATTTTAAAATTGTTTATTCTATCAGATTTATTAAAATACAATAAAATTGTGATGAAGAAAAAACCCAATAGCATCTGAAAAAAATTTCTTCTGGACTATGGTAAAGATTGAAAAGTCACCCCCCTCCCTTCAAAGTAGTCAAAAACAGTCTCCCAATTAAAATACAAGGAAAACTGAAAGGTGTCTTTTCAAAAGACAACGGGACTTGGTTTTCCTGCACTAAAGTGCAGAGGGAACACAAAAGGGCCATGTACTGTAGCAGACAAAAAAGCTCTACAGAGAATCATCAAAACTGCTCAGAATATCATTGGACTGCAGCTACCAGCCCTGGACAACATCTTTGAATCTCGCTGTTTGAGGAAGCTGCATAATATTCTCAGAGACTCTTCCCATCCTGCTTACAATCTTTTTGGACTGTTGCCTTCTGGCAGAAGATACAGAACATTTCAAACTCAGACCACACGTTTTCTGAATGGTTTTTATCCCAGAGCTATAATTGCACTCAACAATGAACTAAAGGGCCGCCATCAGTGAGCTGTTGAACAGTATTACTTGGTCTGTTTTGTGGATATTTGGGTGGTTTAAGGATGGAGAATTGTCGTGGGTGAGGGTTGTTTGGGGATCGTTATATGCGTTGGACTTGGTCTTTGGGTGTTAAATGAATTTCGTTGTATGGCTATATTGTGTATACACGTACAATCACAATAAAGTTATTTATTTATCTGGGTCCTAAGCAATAGTCATCCAGAATCCATGATGTACGTGACTGTATCAGCTTAAAACTGTGCTCTCTTTTACAGCATCTGAAGGAGGCCATGACAGTATAACAGAACGACAGAGTTTGAAGGGTCAAAAGTGAAAAGACATCAATATTTTCCTCACCTTATTGAGCAACCTTAGATGTGAGAGTGCATCTTGGTTAATAGTAAGACTCTGTCTTGCAAAACTCCCCAGGTGCTCTTTCGTAAGATACTCCTCAAAGAGAACCACCAAACTTATGATGTTCAGATCTGCTGCTACATCTCCATTGTGGTCCAAGTACAGTTTCCTCCAGGAAAGATTGCAAAACTCATTCTTCTCCAGAAAAGGATGGAACTAGAATTGAACATTCAAGAATTTTAAGAGGAGAAACCTTGGTTTCTTACCTCAGGTGGTCTTTTCATGCTGGAATCTTTATTCTACATTTGTCTAAGGTGCAAATATGCTTAGCTGGGAGAATAAGGTCTTCTGAAAAGTGAAAAATGTTTCTATGTGGTAATGATTGGGTAATTCTAGTACATTGTTACGTTACATTAACTGAACTTTGTAAGGGGGAAATTACTATCATGTTTTCCCCGAAAATAAGACCCTGTCTTATATTTTTTTTGAACCCTGAAATAAGCGCTTGGCCTTATTGCCATGCACTGAAAAGCCTGATTGGGCTTATTATCAGGGGATGTCTTATTTTGGGGGAAACAGGGTAATCTCTCACAAATAGTTTTTACAGCACAAATGTTTAGGAAGGATCCTTCCTGAGTTTCTTTCCTTGCCTGTTATGTATCTTCCTCCATCTTATCTGATCATTTGTACGCAGCATCTCTTCCTCCTATCCCCAAAGGTAAACTCCCACATGTCCTTATACTTCCTTGGAAAATAATGACATTAATAATGCACTAGAAGCAGTGTGATGGATACCAAACTTTATAATATACAATATTTGTGAATGTGGTCTCAAAATAGTAGTTGATTGCAAACTGACTTCGAGTTGGTAGTGTGGTGCTCATGGAAAGAAGGAAAATGCTTCCATAATTCCTTGAATGTTCTGGTTGGGGTGACCCCAACTCCAGTATAAGGTCAACTTGCAGACAAAGGTCTATGGAGAAGACATTACATGAAAACTGGATGAGGTTTATGGAAGGACAATGAAGCCAGGGAAGATCTGTCAGGGTCTAAAGAGTTAATAGCTGTAAGCTGATGAGAAGATGTAAGCGGAGGCAACCGGAAGCTGATGCAATGGAATGAGGCAGCAGGGTTACTGCCACTTTAAGAAGCTGGGTAAGAGGCTCCCTATATAAGGGAAGCCATTAGAGGGTGTTTCCTTCTCCTCATGCATTTCATGTTCTCTCATTGTGTATATTATTGCTCTCCATGTATCAGTAGCTGTAAAGTTATTTAACCACATATAAGTCTGTACATATTTAACTGTAGATAAAACCACTGTTATTTATCTAAAGGCTCTGTGTGAAGTGTTTTGCTCCTGGGTTTATCTATAATACTAGTTAAGCTGCTTAAACTCTGACAAGATCAAAGGAGCTATTAACCTCAATGAAAGACAACGATAAGAGCCATATTGGTCTACTGTAGTGGAAAATAAGGGATCTTGGTGGCCCAACGGATTAAAGTGCTGTTAATTAGCACTTAGCTGCCAGCTGCCTGCAATTACTGTGAGTTCGGATCTCACCAGGCTCAAGGTTGACTCAGCCTTCCATCCTTCCGAGGTAGGTAAAATGAGGACCCAGATTGTGGGGGCAATAAGCTGACTTTGTATAAAAAAGAAGTCCGCTTGTGGGGGCCAAAAGCCCTACTAAGCAGGTATATACAAAAGTATAAAGGCTGTTGCTTAACGCATTGTAAGCTTCCCTGAGTCTCCGGAGAAGGGCGGCATATAAATTGAACTAATAAATAAATCAATAAAATAAATCTGGTTATTGGATGATTGTTGGGTCTCCATACCTGCCATGACTGCAGCTTTGGAGTTGCCAATCTCTCTTCCCTCTCTTTTTTCCCCCTCCTGTATCTGGTAGAATATGCTGCTTTCAAGACATGGGCCAGAGTCTTAATGACACTGTAAAGATGGTGGTAAGATCGGATCCATATACTGTTCCTTTTCGGTTGGTTTTCCAGTGGTGCTTTCTGGGTGCATCTCCTCCGGCCTTTGACAGAAAAGACATTCTTTGAAATAGAACAGAGAAAATAACGATCTTCAAATTCCTGTTCCACGAATACGTCAGGTTGAAAATAGTAATCTTTTGGTCTTTTTTTTTCCTGAAAAGCAAAGGTCCAAATACTATGTATATATCTGAACAGTTTGCTCTTTTTTATTTTATATGTTCCCAAGAATGATGTGATCCAGACTTTCCCTTCAATGGGCCCTGGAAAATGGTTAAACACTGTATAGAAAGGAACAATTCTCTCCAGAAGAGAATCATATTCCATGAAATGAACAAATACTTCGACTTGTCTCCACTTAGTGATGGCATCCCAGAAGGATGAAATAAGTGTAGTCCTTGAGAATAGTTGTGATATAACAGCACATATCCCATTCCTGAAAAGCACAGGAGACAAAGTTCTCACGAAATGCTCTCCATTCTCTGTGTCTGAAGCAAAGAGACCAATCAAGGTCCACCTGAAATGGAGGAGCACCTGGATGATTGCTGGGTAGTGGAATCCTAATTTGGGGAAAATCCGGTAGAAAAAAGGGAATTGATTTTTTTCACTCAGAGCCTCTGAAACAATTTTGTCACTGATCTAGAAAAGTAATGAAGAATGCTGGGTTATATTTGGAGACTGATCAAGTCAAAAATATTACTTTCCTTTTAATAAATCCAACTTGGTTTTGATAAAAAATGATGGTTGACTGCTCTTAGACTGTATATTTCTCTGTTTCTAATGCAAATCATATTTATCTATCATCTCTACCCCCAACTGAATTGTTTTGTTCAAATAAAGAGTCCTATTATATATGAGGACACGGTGGCTCAGTGGCTAAGATGCTGAGCTTGTTGATTGAAAGATCAGCAGTTCAGTGGTTTTAAGCCCTAGTGCCACGTAATGTGGTGAGCTCCCATTACTTGTCCCAGCTTCTGCCAACCTAGCAGTTTGAAAGCAGTTTGTAAAAAATGCAAGTAGAAAAATAAGGACCACCTTTGTTGGGACAGTAACAGCCTTCCTTGTGCCTTTGGTGTTTAGTCATGCCGGCCACATGACCACGGAGACATCTACAGGCATCATCGGCTCTTTGGAAACGGAGATGAACACTGCTCTCTAGAGTCAGGAACGATTAACACATATGTGCGAGGGGAACCTTTACCTTTACCTTTATTATACATACATTTCTGATCAATTTCTGATCACACAGCAAATATGTTGTTTTAATATAAAGATACCACTCTAATGTGCAGTCCAAGATATTGATTTCTTACACAGTGGAATTCAAATCATAGATGGGTTACATCTTCTAACTCAAAAATCCACAAATACAACTTTGTTCGCTATAATTTTTATATATAAATTTATATAAAATTATAATTTTCTAATTTTAGTTTTCTAGTATGATTTTGATCGCTTATTTAGTATCTTATGACTACAACTAGTGTTGTATCTTGATTCTTGTATTTTTTATGTACACTGTGAGCTTTTGCCCCAAGACAAATTCCTTGTGTGTCCAATCACACTTGGCCAATAAAGAATTCTATTCTATATGGGAAGAGATGTTCCATAAACATCTTGTCCAGCTGCTCAAATCTTGCTTGAGTAAATACTTTCCAAAGATGTTTAGGCATTTTTGAGTTTCAATACTGAACAATTTGGAAGGAATGTTTGTAGCAGCTCATCCATTTCAGCTTGCCAACCTTACCTACATTAGCTATTTCTTCCTATGCTTGAAGATCCCAGATTCTTTGTGCAACAAACTTTCTAGCTTGTTCTCCAGCTACTAAAATAATTTGTCTATTGTACAATCCAATAGGTCTTTAGTTGAAATTTTGTCTGTTTTTTCTAAGATTGTGTACAAAATATGAGCTTCCCATTACAGAACACTCTTTGATTGGACACAGCGCCTCTCCTCACCTTCAGAAGAAGCTCCCAGAACAATGGGGACGGTGTCATAGGAGGATATGTCTGTTTTGATCCTTTCTCCCTCCCCATTGTGAATCCCAATCTATTGTCATGTCACCTACAATGGCCATGGCGAAAAGTATCTTTAGAATTCCATAGAGAAGATGTGGTTGAATCTATTACTCACTGACAATCACCACACCTGTTTTACCAGCTAGAGAAACACACACAAACAAACCTGTGGGACTTTGTAGGGGCCTACTAAGGTTGACATCTGGATGGAAATGTCCCTGGCAGCTCCATCAAGAAGAGCCAAAAGGTGGTCCTTCCTTCCACAGCTGTAATTGGGAACGTTGGCTTCTCCAATTGAGAGCATGTCCAGTAAGGCATCTGAAGTGGCAATGGCATTCATATTTTTGTCATGGATGTTGTAGCCCAGAGTGAGATTGAGCAGAAACTGGAGATTATTGTTGACCACTTGAATGGCAAAAATGAAGCCAAGGATTCTAGATTTATCAGTAGATGAACTACTGTAAAAAAATATTCATGCCATCATCATGATCATCAAATATTTTTATTTATTTCTCTTTATCTTCAGAAGCCTATTGAGTCTTAATCCAAATTTATCTCAAATGAGAGACTAATTACAGTCACCCATCCCTGTTTAATTTTTATGAATGTTGAGAAGATGGGATGGAGATAGTCTTTCAACAAAGTTAAGAGCCACAAATATATCATTATTTATAGTAGGGCTTATTTTTGTTTGTCCAATAACTAGTATTCAAATTTATTGAATCCTTAAAGTAGAAGCTCCAAAATAGGAAGGAGATATTTCACGTGTGACCCAGAAGAAAATCTCTAAAAACAAGTCAGTCTTTATTTTATAAGCATTTGGATTTGAATATCAATGAACGGTCATAAAAATATAGGAATAGGCTGGGCAGAGGTGAGCATAACTCTTCTAATAATTCAATTTTGAAGTGTTGAAATCAAGATTGGATGTGAAGGGAAAATAGTCTGGATTTTTTCTGGATTTTTTTTCTCCCTGATCTTTGGTTTTGGGACTCTTTCATCAAATAAGACAAAACAGAGAAGCCATGGAAATCAACCAATTCATGAAATTAGACATGTTCTACAATCTAGGAGTAAATGAAATAAGAAGAAAAATAGAAGATGGTTAGAAAGCCAATTGGAAGGAATGCAATGCCCACATAGTGAATAACTTACGAGCGAGACTGACTATATGGAGCCCTGTTGTAAGACAGCTTTGTGTGCGATAGCTGTGCTGCAGTCGTGAGCACACTAATGATATGGTCCCCCGGCTTGTAATATGAATTTTCTCCAGCTTGGTGCTCCAAATTTAGCGGACACTTCAATCTACGTTTCCCAGAGACTGGCTGGGACACCAGTAGTATCAGAAGTAGAAACAGGATATCCATAATTTATAGAAGGAGATGATTCAATCACCTTCCCATTTCTAAGCAGGAACAAAAAGAGATAGTAAAACTCCAAGCACTCTCTCAAGATGGAAATGCCAGTGGCTTTCTTGATTTTGACAGAGACAAGCTGAACTTCACTTGGAAAGTAGAGAAAATACATGAAAGGGCACAGCCCCTGCCTCTTCCAAAACCTATGCCACACAGAGAGGAACCTGAGGCATTTATCTTTTTCTAATGCAAGATCCCTTCCACGTTGCTTCAGTCTGATGTTTATATGAAAGGCAGTCACTGGAAAAGTAGCAGAAGAGGTCTCAAAGGAAAGGGATGGCGATAACTACAGTGAGAAGCAACTTCTCCTCTGGGGATCCTGAACTTCTCTTTGGCTCCTTGTGCAGAGAAGTAGCTGGAGAAATCATGTTATTGAAAGAACAGATACACCCGTGGGGGCAAAGGTGGTATTCAGCAGGTTCTGACCAGTTCTGGAGAACCGGTAGCAGAAATGTTGGGTAGTTCAGAAGACCAGTAAATACCACCTCTGACTTGCACCACCCCCATTTATTCTCTACCTCCCGAGTCCCAGCTGATTGGGAGGAAATGGGGATTTTGCAGTATCCTTCTCCTGAGTGGGGAGGGAATGGAGTTTTTACAGTATCCTTCCCCTGCCATGCCCACCAAGCAATGCCCACCAAGCCACACACACAGAATCGGTAATAAAAATTTTTGAATCCCACCACTGCTTGGGGGCACCATTCTGTCATAGTTGTGGTCCTTCCTGTCTTGTCTAGAAAGTGGTGCTGAAGTTCAATACTCAATGGATCGTCTACTGATTTCATTCAACATGATATCTTGTCACCACAGACTGTTACCCAGAAGTGTGAGCTTGGTGCCAATGTTGGTTGATGACACTTAACTCTAGTCCTTCTAATGCCAAGGAAACAGTCCAAATACTTGAACTCTGTCTAATGTTAAGAGTAGGATATGTTTCCAATTTTCTTTTCTCTTATACCTTCGTACAGGAATCTTAAATTGCAGCCGAGTTGCTTATGCCTGAAGTTAAATTTCATTTCCCATCTGTTGCAGAAAATCCATTCTTTGATAATAGTTGACTAAGAACCTCAAATCCTCATGGCTTCAACCTTAAACTGTCTCCCGTGGACCTCACCCCCTTCCTAAGTGGTCCGTAAAACGGTGCATAATCCCACCAGCGTGCCTACCGTCCCTGTCCTACTGTCCTCATTTATTTGTATTCATTTTCTTCGTTCATGTCCTTCACGTCATGCTTATACCTGCTATCTTTTACATGTTTGACACTAAATAAATAAGTCAGTCAGTCAATCAATCAATCAATCAATCAGATCCAGCAAAGTGTCCGGCTATGGACTGTATTGTTGAATGAATAGGATGAAAGTTGTAGACTGCATAGACATTTTAATACTTTTTCTTGATGCTCTCTGTGTGGTCTTCCACATTCACATTCACATTCACATTCACATTCACATTCACATTCATGTAGGACACTAAGGTCCTTTATATTTTGAAGGTTTTTTTTTTTAGTTTAGTATATAAACTGTGGACTGTTAGGTCTGAGATGAGATGGTTGCTGTATCCACAGCATGATTGAAGCTATGAGCTGATTTATTGTCACATTTACCCAGAAACAGATAAGATGGCCTTTCTTCTGGTTCTGTTGTCATATCTGGTGGTGTGGTGCCCCTGTGGTTTTCCTGTATATGAGGCTGTGGGTCACCTCTCTAAAAGTCTTCCATATGTTTGGAAGGCGCAGTTGAGAATCCTTGTGTTCCTAATCTATCTGGATCAGTTTTTGGGAAGATCATATTTCTTAGCTGGAGGCGGGCACATTGTGTGTATGTATATCGGGGTGAAATCCAATAGGTTCTGACAGGTTTTGAAGAACCGGCAGCAGAAATTTTGAGCAATTCGGAGAACTACCAAAAACCACCCTTGGGTGGCCCCAGAGTGGGGTGGGAATGGGGATTTTGCAAAATCCTTTCCCTGGAGTGAGGTGGGAATCTAGATTTTGCAGTACCCTTCCCTACAAACGCCCACCAAGCCACACCCACCAAGCCACGCCCAAAGAACCAGTAGTAAAAAAATTTGGATTTCACCACTGATGTAAATATGTATGTTTGTGTACATTGTGCATATTGTGTATATTGTGTATATAGTGTATATTATGTATGTGTATGTGTATGTGTATGTGTATGTGTATGTGTATGTGTATGTGTATGTGTATGTGTATGTGTATTTGTATGCATATGTGTATGTGTATGTGTAAGTGTATATGAATGTGCCCTCCTCCACCTAAGAAACATGAACTCCACAACAACTGACCCAGATACATATAAATTTATATACAGTATAATAAATATCTACTGCCCTTCAACTCCTATTTTTACCTCCTATGCCTCCACTCCTCTATTTTTATCCAAAGATTTCTCTTTCTTATATGGGCATGAGGTTCTTACTCATGCCTATATTAACATTTTCCATCTTCATTCCATCTTAGGCAAAGTCTCCCGCTCCCTCTATTTCTCTTCTGTTTAGACATATGATGTGAATAGAGCATATCTCATTTGTTATACTGTCCTTCCCTGTGTCCGTGATGGCTTTAATTATTCATTCAGTTTATTTTACTGGTTGATGGTTACATTGGATTTTAATCTTATTAGTCTTACACTCTTCATAGTTTCATTTCTTTTGCTTTTGTTTTCCTTTCCTTTCCTTTCCCTTTCCTTTAAAAAGTCTTGTCAATCTGTTGTAAGGAAAGCATACAAATCCCATAATAACTACAATGAAAAATTAATGTATTGAGTGTAAGAAACCATTTCACTATTAATTCCCTACTTTTATCATTAAATGCTCCTTAGTGTTTAGATCTGGTCTCAGGATGATAATGTAGCACTTGGGGAAAAAGATGCAGCCCAGCAGGCCAGCCCCAGAAGCCAAGATGGAGAAGACTTGTACGGCCACCATGGACTTTCCTTTAGTGCTCAGGTAGGTGGGCAGGAAGGAGATCCAGACGCTGCAGAAGACCAGCATGCTGAAGGTGATGAGCTTGGTTTCATTGAAGGCCCCAGGCAGATTTCTGGCCAGGAAAGCCACCGTGAAGCAAATGGCAGCAAGGAAGCCCATGTATCCAAGGACAACATAAAACATGGTGACAGAGCCATCACTGCATTGAAGGATGATCTCTCCCGACTGGGATTGGAGATCAGAATCAGTGAATGGGGGAGAAACTCCAAGCCAGATGGAGCAGATGATAATTTGTCCAGCAGAACAAAAAAGGATGACGGAGTTGGACAAACCCTTTCCCAACCATCTTCTCACCCTATTTCCTGGTTTTGTGGCCAGGAAGGCCAGCACTACCATGATTGTTTTGGCCAACACAGAAGACACAGCTACTGAGAAGACAATGCTGAACACTGTTTGTCGGAGAAGGCAGGTGGCTTTCCTTGGTTGACCAATGAAGAGAAAGGAGGACAAGAAGCAAAGCAAGAGAGAGACCAGAAGGACAAAAGAGAGATCCCGGTTGTTGGCTTTGACAAGGGGAGTTTCTCGGTATTTAAGGAAGGTGATTAAAGCAAAGCCCGTTGTCAGAAACAAGAGTAGAGCAAAAGAGACCAGGATGATACCGAGATCTTCTTCATAAGAAAGGAAAGTTATAACTTTTGGGATACATTGGACTCGGTTCTTGGCTGGATGTTGATCATCTGGGCACTTTGTGCATTTTTCCGTATCTGAGAAAACAAAAAAGCAATATTTCTTTAAGATTCTCACTTTTCAAGAAAGACCTGCTTTAGATGTCACCCATATATATATATGCCTTTGGTTATTCAGGTTTTCTCCTGTGTAAAGTTGGAAGTGTCTTGGCAATGTTTCGACAAAGTCTCATTCATCATCCTCCGGCTGGTGTTTTCGGCTTCGTGCTCCTAGGATTGCTCCTAGAATTGCTCCTAGAAGCACGAAGCCGAGAACACCAGCCTGAAGACGACGAATGAGACTTCGTCGAAACGTCGCCAAGACACTTCCAACTTTACGCAGGAGAAAACCTGAATAATCAAAGACCTACATACAAACACCCACAAATACCTCAGAAAACATGTGTGTGTTTGTTTGTTTGTTTGTTTGTGTGTGTGTGTGTGTGTGTGTTTGTAGATTTTCACAGGTAGAGTTATGCAAGTTTTGGTGTATTCGGATCTTTTCCCATGTAAGATTGCTAGTATCTTGGCGAAGCTAAAGACACCAGCCTGAAGATGACGAGTGAGACCTTGTCGAAATGTCGCCAAGATACTCTCAATCTTACATGGGAAAAGACCCGATACATCAAAACTTGCATACCTCAACCTGTGAAAATCTGCAAAAACACACACAAACACACACATATATTGTAATATCACAAACTATTCTAAAAATACGAGTTCTAGGTACATTAGTAAAGAAAGAAGCAGACATCCTGCGAGCTCCATAACTTAAAATTTTAAAATTTTAAAATAATTACAATTTTATTTTGCTAAGCTTTTGTCAGCCATCTGCTGATATGGTCAAAGTATTAAACTACCATTATAGAGATTTCTGCACTTATGTGTCATTAGTCAATTTGGCCGTTGCATGCGTAATAGGCCCTGGCATCAATATATGTATGTATCGGGGTGGGTTCTAAAATTTCTTACTACTGGTTCTGTGGGCATGGCTTATTTTGTGGCATGGTCTGATGGTCATGTGACAATTCTTTAAGATTAAGCAGAGGTACTGGTCTACCAGGCTTTTAACTGCTTGCAGAGCTGTACTGGTCTACCCATTTGTTCTTGGAGGCACCGGACTATTCATTTCTTTTGGAGGCACCGGTCTACACATTTGTTTTTTGAGTGCACTGGTCTACCACCACACTGCCTTTTAACACTGATCAGCTGTAGGGTGGCCCTTTGAAGCCCCGTGGCAAGAGTTTAAAGAGTTTTTCCTTCTAGCCAATCAGCTGGGACTCGGGAGGCAGCAGATAGATTGGGGGCAGAGCCAAATAAAAGGTAACAATAATGCAGGAGTGGGGAGGTCCCAGCTCCCGAACAAAGGAACCGGTTCGTTGATGTCATATCGTCACAGCTACCAGCTCGGTCAAACCGGGCCAAACCGAGAGGAACTCACCACTGATATACTGTCTCTAAACTGCTCTGAGAGTGCTATAAAGCAGGGATCTCCAACCTTGGCAACTTTAACAGTTGTAGACTTCAACTCCCAGAATTCCTTCAACTCTGGGAGTTGAAGTCCACAAATCTTAAAGTTGCCAAGGTTGGAGATCCCTGCTATAAAGCACTATACATAAGTTTAAGTGCTACTGCTATTCTCTTGTCGTGGTTCCGAGTAATGATACCAGTTAGTTCAGGACTCTGAGGCAGTTGTTTTCTCAAAGTTCCTGTTTAATGGGTACATCGTATCAGCCCTGTTCTAACCTAGGGTTGCGTAGAAAGCATGAAGCAAAGTCTTAATTCCGGCCAAGCCTCTTTTATTTAAACAACTGTGAAGTACTGTCAATCACAGTCAACAAGGTTTTGGCAAACAGTCTTTCAGAGGAATGTTTATCAACACCCACCACATCTCACTTGGAATGCTGCCAGAGGACCAATTTCCAAATGTAGGGCAAGGCCAAACTTGGCACAGATTCTATTAGAGTCACGAACAGAACTTTCCAACCTTAAATCAACCAAATGAACTAATTAACTCCAAAAGCCTAAATCCTATTTGCTCCTCTTTTATGTCCTATGGAAGGGGCCAATTAACTCCAAGGTGTGGCCTTACTCCTGTGTTGACCCTGTTTTCTTAATTGTTCTTGTCTTCTGGCAGCTCTGTCCCTGTGCACACTGGGAACGGGCTCCAGCTGTTCTTCTGACTCGTTGCTGTTTAGCTCCCTCTCTGCCTCTAATGCAGAGCCCTCTTCTGAACTTTCCCCATCCCCCAGGACTGGCCCAAGTTCCTCCCCAACCTCCTCATTGTTCAACTCTGCTGCCGGTGGGCCATAACAGGCACATTCAAATGTAAAGCCAGGTCTGAATAATTTCTGTGCTTTGGCATAATTAAAGAATAGATAATGGCCGCCGCCACCACCAGCACCCATGTGTCACAGGTCCTGTAAGCCAACCAAGCTGGCAATTAGCTTCTTTGTACTCCCTCCTGTCATTGCCAGGGTACATTGGATTAGCCTTGGTTCTCATGAGTCTTATCATTGTTATGTCTGGCACTTCGGAGGAAAACATTCTACATTTCATAAGTCCACCTCCCCTCCCACTCATAAGCGTGGCCACTAAGAAACGAAAGCAGAGAAAATTATGGTTTCCTCTAGAGTCGTTTCAAGAGTTGACACCTGTTCATTGAGTAGTAGCTGTGAGTCTAGGAGGATCGCTAAATTGTGCACCACCTTCATCCAGGAGAGTGCCACCCTATTCACAGTAGGAGATGGTTTATCACTAGGTCTGCGGAAGTCAATACTCAAACTTGTATGACCTAAAACTATTCCAGATTTTCAGAGTTCAGATTTTCCTAAGAGAAGTAAACACAGAAGGACAGTTCCAAACTGAGAAGTAGAAGAGATACTTCCTGAGGGAGGAGTAACCTTGCACAGTCCACCAAATCACCATATGAGCCATGGTGGCACAGTGGTTAGAGTGCAGTAGTGCAGGCTACTTCTGCTGATCACCGCTGCCAGCAGTTCGGCAGATCGAATCTCACCAGGCTCAAGGTTGACTCAGCCTTCCATTCTTCCGAGGTTGATAAAATGAGGACCCCGATTGTTGGGGGCAATATGCTGACTAGGTAAACTGTTTAGAGAGGGCTGTAAAGCACTATGAAGTGGTATATAAGTCTAAGTGTTATTGCTATTGCTATATCCTACTATCTCATCCTATCTCATCTTTTTCTATCTTTGAATCTTTTTCTTATTCCTTATTCTCACTGTGTATATTATTGCTCTCCATGTGTCAGTAGCTGTAAAGGTATTTAACCACATATAAGTCTGTACATATTTAACTGTAGATAAAACCATTGTTATTCATCTAAAGGCTCTGTGTGAAGTGTTTTGCTCCTGGGTTTATCTCATAATACTAGTTATGCTGCCTAAACTCTGACAAGATCAAAAAAAATTTTGAAATTGAGGAACAACAACAAAATAGCCAAGCTTAAATGCATCTTTCAACATGAACATTGACCTAAAGTCTCTGAATAAGTCGAGTACCCTTTCATCCAATGTCACCCACCTTCCTGAGTGGAGATGGTCCCCTCTGGACAAGGAACACAGTCATAGCAGCAAATTGGTTCCCCTTCTCGAGCCCGCTTGAAAAATCCAGGACGACAATTATCCACACATTTGGACTGAGGCAGAGACTAAGCAGAAAAAGAAAAATGCCAAAGAAAATGCATCAGAACTAACCATGTATGGAAAATGGAGGTAGACTTAACATTGGCCAGGAATTCTCTGGGCTTCACTTAGGCAAATATGAAATCTCTAACTCGCTCAAGACAGATGTAGGGGATATAACCACTTGCAGGCTGTTCATTTAGCTCTTTCTTTTTGCTTTGGGCATATTACATTGTAGGAAAGAACTTTTCTACTTGATAAAGTCTGGAGGGATGGATTTGAGTAAAGATTTAAGTTCCAACCAATGGGTTCTTCCTTACGCTTTTATTATCATGCATCCCTCCATTCTTCATATAGTTGTGACTTCAAAGTATGATGATCTATTCATGTTAAAAATTAGAAAAAAAGATATTTTAAAATTGTTTATTCTATCAGATTTATTAAAATACAATAAAATTGTGATGAAGAAAAAACCCAATAGCATCTGAAAAAAATTTCTTCTGGACTATGGTAAAGATTGAAAAGTCACCCCCCTCCCTTCAAAGTAGTCAAAAACAGTCTCCCAATTAAAATACAAGGAAAACTGAAAGGTGTCTTTTCAAAAGACAACGGGACTTGGTTTTCCTGCACTAAAGTGCAGAGGGAACACAAAAGGGCCATGTACTGTAGCAGACAAAAAAGCTCTACAGAGAATCATCAAAACTGCTCAGAATATCATTGGACTGCAGCTACCAGCCCTGGACAACATCTTTGAATCTCGCTGTTTGAGGAAGCTGCATAACATTCTCAGAGACTCTTCCCATCCTGCTTACAATCTTTTTGGACTGTTGCCTTCTGGCAGAAGATACAGAACATTTCAAACTCAGACCACACGTTTTCTGAATGGTTTTTATCCCAGAGCTATAATTGCACTCAACAATGAACTAAAGGGCCGCCATCAGTGAGCTGTTGAACAGTATTACTTGGTCTGTTTTGTGGATATTTGGGTGGTTTAAGGATGGAGAATTGTCGTGGGTGAGGGTTGTTTGGGGATCGTTATATGCGTTGGACTTGGTCTTTGGGTGTTAAATGAATTTCGTTGTATGGCTATATTGTGTATACACGTACAATGACAATAAAGTTATTTATTTATCTGGGTCCTAAGCAATAGTCATCCAGAATCCATGTTGTACGTGACTGTATCAGCTTAAAACTGTGCTCTCTTTTACAGCATCTGAAGGAGGCCATGACAGTATAACAGAACAACAGAGTTTGAAGGGTCAAAAGTGAAAAGACATCAATATTTTCCTCACCTTATTGAGCAACCTTAGATGTGAGAGTGCATCTTGGTTAATAGTAAGACTCTGTCTTGCAAAACTCCCCAAGTGCTCTTTCGTAAGATACTCCTCAAAGAGAACCACCAAACTTATGATGTTCAGATCTGCTGCTACATCTCCATTGTGGTCCAAGTACAGTTTCCTCCAGGAAAGATTGCAAAACTCATTCTTCTCCAGAAAAGGATGGAACTAGAATTGAACATTCAAGAATTTTAAGTGGAGAAACCTTGGTTTCTTACCTCAGGTGGTCTTTTCATGCTGGAATCTTTATTCTACATTTGTCTAAGGTGCAAATATGCTTAGCTGGGAGAATAAGGTCTTCTGAAAAGTGAAAAATGTTTCTATGTGGTAATGATTGGGTAATTCTAGTACATTGTTAAGTTACATTAACTGAACTTTGTAAGGGGGAAATTACTATCATGTTTTCCCCGAAAATAAGACCCTGTCTTATATTTTTTTTGAACCCTGAAATAAGCGCTTGGCCTTATTGCCATGCACTGAAAAGCCTGATTGGGCTTATTATCAGGGGATGTCTTATTTTGGGGGAAACAGGGTAATCTCTCACGAATAGTTTTTACAGCACAAATGTTTAGGAAGGATCCTTCCTGAGTTTCTTTCCTTGCCTGTTATGTATCTTCCTCCATCTTATCTGATCATTTGTACGCAGCATCTCTTCCTCCTATCCCCAAAGGTAAACTCCCACATGTCCTTATACTTCCTTGGAAAATAATGACATTAATAATGCAGTAGAAGCAGTGTGATGGATACCAAACTTTATAATATACAATATTTGTGAATGTGGTCTCAAAATAGTAGTTGATTGCAAACTGACTTCGAGTTGGTAGTGTGGTGCTCATGGAAAGAAGGAAAATGCTTCCATAATTCCTTGAATGTTCTGGTTGGGGTGACCCCAACTCCAGTATAAGGTCAACTTGCAGACAAAGGTCTATGGAGAAGACATTACATGAAAACTGGATGAGGTTTATGGAAGGACAATGAAGCCAGGGAAGATCTGTCAGGGTCTAAAGAGTTAATAGCTGTAAGCTGATGAGAAGATGTAAGCGGAGGCAACCGGAAGCTGATGCAATGGAATGAGGCAGCAGGGTTACTGCCACTTTAAGAAGCTGGGTAAAAGGCTCCCTATATAAGGGAAGCTATTAGAGGGTGTTTCCTTCTCGTCATGCATTTCATGTTCTCTCATTGTGTATATTATTGCTCTCCATGTATCAGTAGCTGTAAAGTTATTTAACCACATATAAGTCTGTACATATTTAACTGTAGATAAAACCACTGTTATTTATCTAAAGGCTCTGTGTGAAGTGTTTTGCTCCTGGGTTTATCTATAATACTAGTTAAGCTGCTTAAACTCTGACAAGATCAAAGGAGCTATTAACCTCAATGAAAGACAACGATAAGAGCCATATTGGTCTACTGTAGTGGAAAATAAGGGATCTTGGTGGCCCAGCGGATTAAAGTGCTGTTAATTAGCACTTAGCTGCCAGCTGCCTGCAATTACTGTGAGTTCGGATCTCACCAGGCTCAAGGTTGACTCAGCCTTCCATCCTTCCGAGGTAGGTAAAATGAGGACCCAGATTGTGGGGGCAATAAGCTGACTTTGTATAAAAAAGAACTCCGCTTGTGGGGGCCAAAAGCCCTACTAAGCAGGTATATACAAAAGTATGAAGGCTGTTGCTTAACGCATTGTAAGCTGCCCTGAGTCTCCGGAGAAGAGCGGCATATAAATTGAACTAATAAATAAATCAATAAAATAAATCTGGTTATTGGATGATTGTTGGGTCTCCATACCTGCCATGACTGCAGCTTTGGAGTTGCCAATCTCTCTTCCCTCTCTTTTTTCCCCCTCCTGTATCTGGTAGAATATGCTGCTTTCAAGACATGGGCCAGAGTCTTAATGACACTGTAAAGATGGTGGTAAGATCGGATCCATATACTGTTCCTTTTCGGTTGGTTTTCCAGTGGTGCTTTCTGGGTGCATCTCCTCCGGCCTTTGACAGAAAAGACATTCTTTGAAATAGAACAGAGAAAATAACGATCTTCAAATTCCTGTTCCACGAATACGTCAGGTTGAAAATAATAATCTTTTGGTCTTTTTTTTCCCTGAAAAGCAAAGGTCCAAATACTATGTATATATCTGAACAGTTTGCTCTTTTTTATTTTATATGTTCCCAAGAATGATGTGATCCAGACTTTCCCTTCAATGGGCCCTGGAAAATGGTTAAACACTGCATAGAAAGGAACAATTCTCTCCAGAAGAGAATCATATTCCATGAAATGAACAAATACTTCGACTTGTCTCCACTTAGTGATGGCATCCCAGAAGGATGAAATAAGTGTAGTCCTTGAGAATAGTTGCGATATAACAACACATATCCCATTCCTGAAAAGCACAGGAGACAAAGTTCTCACGAAATGCTCTCCATTCTCTGTGTCTGAAGCAAAGAGACCAATCAAGGTCCACCTGAAATGGAGGAGCACCTGGATGATTGCTGGGTAGTGGAATCCTAATTTGGGGAAAATCCGGTAGAAAAAAGGGAATTGATTTTTTTCACTCAGAGCCTCTGAAACAATTTTGTCACTGATCTGGAAAAGTAATGAAGAATGCTGGGTTATATTTGGAGACTGATCAAGTCAAAAATATTACTTTCCTTTTAATAAATCCAACTTGGTTTTGATAAAAAATGATGGTTGACTGCTCTTAGACTGTATATTTCTCTGTTTCTAATGCAAATCATATTTATCTATCATCTCTACCACCAACTGAACTGTTTTGTTCAAATAAAGAGTCCTATTATATATGAGGACACGGTGGCTCAGTGGCTAAGATGCTGAGCTTGTTGATTGAAAGATCAGCAGTTCAATGGTTTTAAGCCCTAGTGCCACGTAATGTGGTGAGCTCCCATTACTTGTCCCAGCTTCTGCCAACCTAGCAGTTTGAAAGCAGTGTAAAAAAATGCAAGTAGAAAAATAAGGACCACCTTTGTTGGGACAGTAACAGCCTTCCTTGTGCCTTTGGTGTTTAGTCATGCTGGCCACATGACCACGGAGACATCTACAGACATCATCGGCTCTTTGGAAACGGAGATGAACACTGCTCTCTAGAGTCAGGAACGATTAGCACATATGTGCAAGGGGAACCTTTACCTTTATTATACATACATTTCTGATCAATTTCTGATCACACAGCAAATATGTTGTTTTAATATAAAGATACCACTCTAATGTGCAGTCCAAGATATTGATTTCTTACACAGTGGAATTCAAATCATAGATGGGTTACATCTTCTAACTCAAAAATCCATAAATACAAATTTGTTCGCTATAATTTTTATATATAAATTTATGTAAAATTATAATTTTCTAATTTTAGTTTTCTAGTATGATTTTGATCGCTTATTTAATATCTTATGACTATCACTGAGTGTTGTATCTTGATTCTTGTATTTTTTATGTACACTGTGAGCTTTTGCCCCAAGACAAATTCCTTGTGTGTCCAATCACACTTGGCCAATAAGGAATTCTATTCTATAAGGGAAGAGATGTTCCATAAACATTTTGTCCAGCTGCTCAAATCTTGCTTGAGTAAATACTTTCCAAAGATGTTTAGGCATTTTTGAGTTTCAATACTGAACAATTTGAAAGGGATGTTTGTAGCAGCTCATCCATTTCAGCTTGCCAACCTTACCTACATTAGCTATTTCTTCCTATGCTTGAAGATCCCAGATTCTTTGTGCAACAAACTTTCTAGCTTGTTCTCCAGCTACTAAAATAATTTGTCTGTTGTACAATCCAATAGGTCTTTAATTGAAATTTTGTCTGTTTTTTCTAAGATTGTGTACAAAATATGAGCTTCCCATTACAGAACACTCTTTGATTGGATACAGCGCCTCTCCTCACCTTCAGAAGAAGCTCCCAGAACAATGGGGATGGATTCATAGGAGGATATGTCTGTTTTGATCCTTTCTCCCTCCCCATTGTGAATCCCAATCTATAGTCATGTCACCTACAATGGCCATGGCGAAAAGTATCTTTAGAATTCCATAGAGAAGATATGGTTGAATCTATTACTCACTGACAATCACCACACCTGTTTTACCAGCTAGAGAAACACACACAAACAAACCTGTGGGACTTTGTAGGGGCCTACTAAGGTTGACATCTGGATGGAAATGTCCCTGGCAGCTCCATCAAGAAGAGCCAAAAGGTGGTCCTTCCTTCCACAGCTGTAATTGGGAACGTTGGCTTCTCCAATTGAGAGCATGTCCAGTAAGGCATCTGAAGTGGCAATGGCATTCATATTTTTGCAATGGATGTTGTAACCCAGAGTGAGATTGAGCAGAAACTGGAGATTATTGTTGATCACTTGAATGGCAAAAATGAAGCCAAGAAGTCTAGACTTATCAGTAGACAAGCTACTGTAAAAAAAAAATCATGCCATCATCATGATCATCAAATATTTTTATTTATTTCTCTTTATCTTCAGAAGCCTATTGAGTCTTAATCCAATTTTGATCCCAAATGAGAGACTAATTACAGTCACCCATCCCTGTTTAATTTTTATGAATGTTGAGAAGATGGGATGGAGATAGTCTTTCAACAAAGTTAAGAGCCACAAATATATCATTATTTATAGTAGGGCTTATTTTTGTTTGTCCAATAACTAGTATTCAAATTTATTGAATCCTTAAAGTAGAAGCTCCAAAATAGGAAGGAGATATTTCACGTGTGACCCAGAAGAAAATCTCTAAAAACAAGTCAGTCTTTATTTTATAAGCATTTGGATTTGAATATCAATGAACGGTCATAAAAATATAGGAATAGGCTGGGCAGAGGTGAGCATAACTCTTCTAATAATTCAGTTTTGAAGTGTTGAAATCAAGATTGGATGTGAAGGGAAAATAGTCTGGATTCTTTCAGGATTTTTTTCTCCCTGATATTTGGTTTGGGGACTCTTTCATTTAAATAAGGCAAAACAGAGAAGCCATGGAAATCAACCAATTCATGAAATTAGACATGTTCTACAATCTAGGAGTAAATGAAATAAGAAGAAAAATAGAAGATGGTTAGAAAGGCAAATGGAAGGAATGCAATGCCATCATAGTGAATAACTTACGAGCGAGACTGACTATATGGAGCCCTGTTGTAAGACAGCTTTGTGTGCGATAGCTGTGCTGCAGTCGTGAGCACACTAATGATATGGTCCCCCGGCTTGTAATATGAATTTTCTCCAGCTTGGTGCTCCAAATTTAGCGGACACTTCAATCTACGTTTCCCAGAGACTGGCTGGGACACCAGTAGTATCAGAAGTAGAAACAGGATATCCATAATTTATAGAAGGAGATGATTCAATCACCTTCCCATTTCTAAGCAGGAACAAGAAGAGATAGTAAAACTCCAAGCACTCTCTCAAGATGGAAATGCCAGTGGCTTTCTTGATTTTGACAGAGACAAGCTGAACTTCACTTGGAAAGTAGAGAAAATACATGAAAGGGCACAGCCCCTGCCTCTTCCAAAACCTATGCCACACAGAGAGGAACCTGAGGCATTTATCTTTTTCTAATGCAAGATCCCTTCCACGTTGCTTCAGTCTGATGTTTATATGAAAGGCAGTCACTGGAAAAGTAGCAGAAGAGGTCTCAAAGGAAAGGGATGGCGATAACTACAGTGAGAAGCAACTTCTCCTCTGGGGATCCTGAACTTCTCTTTGGCTCCTTGTGCAGAGAAGTAGCTGGAGAAATCATGTTATTGAAAGAACAGATACACCCGTGGGGGCAAAGGTGGTATTCAGCAGGTTCTGACCAGTTCTGGAGAACCGGTAGCAGAAATGTTGGGTAGTTCAGAAGACCAGTAAATACCACCTCTGACTTGCACCACCCCCATTTATTCTCTACCTCCCGAGTCCCAGCTGATTGGGAGGAAATGGGGATTTTGCAGTATCCTTCTCCTGAGTGGGGAGGGAATGGAGTTTTTACAGTATCCTTCCCCTGCCATGCCCACCAAGCAATGCCCACCAACCCACACACACAGAATCGGTAGTAAAAAATTTTGAATCCCACCACTGCTTGGGGGCACCATTCTGTCATGGTTGTGGTCCTTCCTGTCTTGTCTAGAAAGTGGTGCTGAAGTTCAATACTCAATGGATCATCTACTGATTTCATTCAGCATGATATCTTGTCACCACACTGTTGGGTACCCAGAAGTGTGAGCTTGGTGCCAATGTTGGTTGATGACACTTAACTCTAGTCCTTCTAATGCCAAGGAAACAGTCCAAATACTTGAACTCTGTCTAATGTTAAGAGTAGGATATGTTTCCAATTTTCTTTTCTCTTATACCTTCATACAGGAATCTTAAATTGCAGCCGAGTTGCTTATGCCTGAAGTTAAATTTCATTTCCCATCTGTTGCAGAAAATCCATTCTTTGATAATAGTTGACTAAGAACCTCAAATCCTCATGGCTTCAACCTTAAACTGTCTCTCGTGGACCTCACCCCCTTCCTAAGTGGTCCGTAAAACGGTGCATAATCTCACCAGCGTGCCTACCGTCCCTGTCCTACTGTCCTCATTTATTTGTATTCATTTTCTTCATTCATGTCCTTCATGTCATGCTTATACCTGCTATCTTTTACATGTTTGACAATAAATAAATAAGTCAGTCAGTCAATCAATCAATCAATCAATCAGATCCAGCAAAGTGTCTGGCTATGGACTGTATTGTTGAATGAATAGGATGAAAGTTGTAGACTGCATAGACATTTTAATTCTTTTTCTTGATGCTCTCTGTGTGGTCTTCCACATTCACATTCACATTCACATTCACATTCACATTCACATTCACATTCACATTCACATTCACATTCATATTCATGTAGGACACTAAGGTCCTTTATATTTTGAAGGGTTTTTTTTTTTTAGTTTAGTATATAAACTGTGGACTGTTAGGTCTGAGATGAGATGGTGGCAGTATCCACAGCATGATTGAAGCTATGAGCTGATTTATTGTCACATTTACCCAGAAACAGATAAGATGGCCTTTCTTCTGGTTCTGTTGTCATATCTGGTGGTGTGGTGCCCCTGTGGTTTTCCTGTATATGAGGCTGTGGGTCACCTCTCTAAAAGGCTTCCATATGTTTGGAAGGCGCAGTTGAGAATCCTTGTGTTCCTAATCTATCTGGATCAGTTTTTGGGAAGATCATATTTCTTAGCTGGAGGCAGGCACATTGTGTGTATGTATATCGGGGTGAAATCCAATAGGTTCTGACAGGTTTTGAAGAACCGGTAGCAGAAATTTTGAGCAATTTGGAGAACTACCAAAAACCACCCTTGGGTGGCCGCAGAGTGGGGTGGGAATGGGGATTTTGCAAAATCCTTTCCCTGGAGTGAGGTGGGAATGAAGATTTTGCAGTACCCTTCCCTACAACGCCCACCAAGCCACACCCACCAAGCCACGCCCAAAGAACCAGTAGTAAAAAAATTTGGATTTCACCACTGATGTAAATATGTATGTTTGTGTACATTGTGCATATTGTGTATATTGTGTATATAGTGTATATTATGTATGTGTATGTGTATGTGTATGTGTATGTGTATGTGTATGTGTATGTGTATGTGTATGTGTATGTGTATTTGTATGCATATGTGTATGTGTATGTGTAAGTGTATATGAATGTGCCCTCCTCCACCTAAGAAACATGAACTCCACAACAACTGACCCAGATACATATAAATTTATATACAGTATAATAAATATCTACTGCCCTTCAACTCCTATTTTTACCTCCTATGCCTCCACTCCTCTATTTTTATCCAAAGATTTCTCTTTCTTATATGGGCATGAGGTTCTTACTCATGCCTATATTAACATTTTCCATCTTCATTCCATCTTAGGCAAAGTCTCCCGCTCCCTCTATTTCTCTTCTGTTTAGACATATGATGTGAATAGAGCATATCTCATTTGTTATACTGTCCTTCCCTGTGTCCGTGATGGCTTTAATTATTCATTCAGTTTATTTTACTGGTTGATGGTTACATTGGATTTTAATCTTATTAGTCTTACACTCTTCATAGTTTCATTTCTTTTGCTTTTGTTTTCCTTTCCTTTCCTTTCCCTTTCCTTTAAAAAGTCTTGTCAATCTGTTGTAAGGAAAGCATACAAATCCCATAATAACTACAATGAAAAATTAATGTATTGAGTGTAAGAAACCATTTCACTATTAATTCCCTACTTTTATCATTAAATGCTCCTTAGTGTTTAGATCTGGTCTCAGGATGATAATGTAGCACTTGGGGAAAAAGATGCAGCCCAGCAGGCCAGCCCCAGAAGCCAAGATGGAGAAGACTTGTACGGCCACCATGGACTTTCCTTTAGTGCTCAGGTAGGTGGGCAGGAAGGAGATCCAGACGCTGCAGAAGACCAGCATGCTGAAGGTGATGAGCTTGGTTTCATTGAAGGCCCCAGGCAGATTTCTGGCCAGGAAAGCCACCGTGAAGCAAATGGCAGCAAGGAAGCCCATGTATCCAAGGACAACATAAAACATGGTGACAGAGCCATCACTGCATTGAAGGATGATCTCTCCCGACTGGGATTGGAGATCAGAATCAGTGAATGGGGGAGAAACTCCAAGCCAGATGGAGCAGATGATAATTTGTCCAGCAGAACAAAAAAGGATGACGGAGTTGGACAAACCCTTTCCCAACCATCTTCTCACCCTATTTCCTGGTTTTGTGGCCAGGAAGGCCAGCACTACCATGATTGTTTTGGCCAACACAGAAGACACAGCTACTGAGAAGACAATGCTGAACACTGTTTGTCGGAGAAGGCAGGTGGCTTTCCTTGGTTGACCAATGAAGAGAAAGGAGGACAAGAAGCAAAGCAAGAGAGAGACCAGAAGGACGAAAGAGAGATCCCGGTTGTTGGCTTTGACAAGGGGAGTTTCTCGGTATTGAAGGAAGGTGATTAAAGCAAAGCCCGTTGTCAGAAACAAGAGTAGAGCAAAAGAGACCAGGATGATACCGAGATCTTCTTCATAAGAAAGGAAAGTTATAACTTTTGGGATACATTGGACTCGGTTCTTGGCTGGATGTTGATCATCTGGGCACTTTGTGCATTTTTCCGTATCTGAGAAAACAAAAAAGCAATATTTCTTTAAGATTCTCACTTTTCAAGAAAGACCTGCTTTAGATGTCACCCATATATATATATGCCTTTGGTTATTCAGGTTTTCTCCTGTGTAAAGTTGGAAGTGTCTTGGCAATGTTTCGACAAAGTCTCATTCATCATCCTCCGGCTGGTGTTTTCGGCTTCGTGCTCCTAGGATTGCTCCTAGAATTGCTCCTAGAAGCACGAAGCCGAGAACACCAGCCTGAAGACGACGAATGAGACTTCGTCGAAACGTCGCCAAGACACTTCCAACTTTACGCAGGAGAAAACCTGAATAATCAAAGACCTACATACAAACACCCACAAATACCTCAGAAAACATGTGTGTGTTTGTTTGTTTGTTTGTTTGTGTGTGTGTGTGTGTGTGTGTTTGTAGATTTTCACAGGTAGAGTTATGCAAGTTTTGGTGTATTCGGATCTTTTCCCATGTAAGATTGCTAGTATCTTGGCGAAGCTAAAGACACCAGCCTGAAGATGACGAGTGAGACCTTGTCGAAATGTCGCCAAGATACTCTCAATCTTACATGGGAAAAGACCCGATACATCAAAACTTGCATACCTCAACCTGTGAAAATCTGCAAAAACACACACAAACACACACATATATTGTAATATCACAAACTATTCTAAAAATACGAGTTCTAGGTACATTAGTAAAGAAAGAAGCAGACATCCTGCGAGCTCCATAACTTAAAATTTTAAAATTTTAAAATAATTACAATTTTATTTTGCTAAGCTTTTGTCAGCCATCTGCTGATATGGTCAAAGTATTAAACTACCATTATAGAGATTTCTGCACTTATGTGTCATTAGTCAATTTGGCCGTTGCATGCGTAATAGGCCCTGGCATCAATATATGTATGTATCGGGGTGGGTTCTAAAATTTCTTACTACTGGTTCTGTGGGCATGGCTTATTTTGTGGCATGGTCTGATGGTCATGTGACAATTCTTTAAGATTAAGCAGAGGTACTGGTCTACCAGGCTTTTAACTGCTTGCAGAGCTGTACTGGTCTACCCATTTGTTCTTGGAGGCACCGGACTATTCATTTCTTTTGGAGGCACCGGTCTACACATTTGTTTTTTGAGTGCACTGGTCTACCACCACACTGCCTTTTAACACTGATCAGCTGTAGGGTGGCCCTTTGAAGCCCCGTGGCAAGAGTTTAAAGAGTTTTTCCTTCTAGCCAATCAGCTGGGACTCGGGAGGCAGCAGATAGATTGGGGGCAGAGCCAAATAAAAGGTAACAATAATGCAGGAGTGGGGAGGTCCCAGCTCCCGAACAAAGGAACCGGTTCGTTGATGTCATATCGTCACAGCTACCAGCTCGGTCAAACCGGGCCAAACCGAGAGGAACTCACCACTGATATACTGTCTCTAAACTGCTCTGAGAGTGCTATAAAGCAGGGATCTCCAACCTTGGCAACTTTAACAGTTGTAGACTTCAACTCCCAGAATTCCTTCAACTCTGGGAGTTGAAGTCCACAAATCTTAAAGTTGCCAAGGTTGGAGATCCCTGCTATAAAGCACTATACATAAGTTTAAGTGCTACTGCTATTCTCTTGTCGTGGTTCCGAGTAATGATACCAGTTAGTTCAGGACTCTGAGGCAGTTGTTTTCTCAAAGTTCCTGTTTAATGGGTACATCGTATCAGCCCTGTTCTAACCTAGGGTTGCGTAGAAAGCATGAAGCAAAGTCTTAATTCCGGCCAAGCCTCTTTTATTTAAACAACTGTGAAGTACTGTCAATCACAGTCAACAAGGTTTTGGCAAACAGTCTTTCAGAGGAATGTTTATCAACACCCACCACATCTCACTTGGAATGCTGCCAGAGGACCAATTTCCAAATGTAGGGCAAGGCCAAACTTGGCACAGATTCTATTAGAGTCACGAACAGAACTTTCCAACCTTAAATCAACCAAATGAACTAATTAACTCCAAAAGCCTAAATCCTATTTGCTCCTCTTTTATGTCCTATGGAAGGGGCCAATTAACTCCAAGGTGTGGCCTTACTCCTGTGTTGACCCTGTTTTCTTAATTGTTCTTGTCTTCTGGCAGCTCTGTCCCTGTGCACACTGGGAACGGGCTCCAGCTGTTCTTCTGACTCGTTGCTGTTTAGCTCCCTCTCTGCCTCTAATGCAGAGCCCTCTTCTGAACTTTCCCCATCCCCCAGGACTGGCCCAAGTTCCTCCCCAACCTCCTCATTGTTCAACTCTGCTGCCGGTGGGCCATAACAGGCACATTCAAATGTAAAGCCAGGTCTGAATAATTTCTGTGCTTTGGCATAATTAAAGAATAGATAATGGCCGCCGCCACCACCAGCACCCATGTGTCACAGGTCCTGTAAGCCAACCAAGCTGGCAATTAGCTTCTTTGTACTCCCTCCTGTCATTGCCAGGGTACATTGGATTAGCCTTGGTTCTCATGAGTCTTATCATTGTTATGTCTGGCACTTCGGAGGAAAACATTCTACATTTCATAAGTCCACCTCCCCTCCCACTCATAAGCGTGGCCACTAAGAAACGAAAGCAGAGAAAATTATGGTTTCCTCTAGAGTCGTTTCAAGAGTTGACACCTGTTCATTGAGTAGTAGCTGTGAGTCTAGGAGGATCGCTAAATTGTGCACCACCTTCATCCAGGAGAGTGCCACCCTATTCACAGTAGGAGATGGTTTATCACTAGGTCTGCGGAAGTCAATACTCAAACTTGTATGACCTAAAACTATTCCAGATTTTCAGAGTTCAGATTTTCCTAAGAGAAGTAAACACAGAAGGACAGTTCCAAACTGAGAAGTAGAAGAGATACTTCCTGAGGGAGGAGTAACCTTGCACAGTCCACCAAATCACCATATGAGCCATGGTGGCACAGTGGTTAGAGTGCAGTAGTGCAGGCTACTTCTGCTGATCACCGCTGCCAGCAGTTCGGCAGATCGAATCTCACCAGGCTCAAGGTTGACTCAGCCTTCCATTCTTCCGAGGTTGATAAAATGAGGACCCCGATTGTTGGGGGCAATATGCTGACTAGGTAAACTGTTTAGAGAGGGCTGTAAAGCACTATGAAGTGGTATATAAGTCTAAGTGTTATTGCTATTGCTATATCCTACTATCTCATCCTATCTCATCTTTTTCTATCTTTGAATCTTTTTCTTATTCCTTATTCTCACTGTGTATATTATTGCTCTCCATGTGTCAGTAGCTGTAAAGGTATTTAACCACATATAAGTCTGTACATATTTAACTGTAGATAAAACCATTGTTATTCATCTAAAGGCTCTGTGTGAAGTGTTTTGCTCCTGGGTTTATCTCATAATACTAGTTATGCTGCCTAAACTCTGACAAGATCAAAAAAAATTTTGAAATTGAGGAACAACAACAAAATAGCCAAGCTTAAATGCATCTTTCAACATGAACATTGACCTAAAGTCTCTGAATAAGTCGAGTACCCTTTCATCCAATGTCACCCACCTTCCTGAGTGGAGATGGTCCCCTCTGGACAAGGAACACAGTCATAGCAGCAAATTGGTTCCCCTTCTCGAGCCCGCTTGAAAAATCCAGGACGACAATTATCCACACATTTGGACTGAGGCAGAGACTAAGCAGAAAAAGAAAAATGCCAAAGAAAATGCATCAGAACTAACCATGTATGGAAAATGGAGGTAGACTTAACATTGGCCAGGAATTCTCTGGGCTTCACTTAGGCAAATATGAAATCTCTAACTCGCTCAAGACAGATGTAGGGGATATAACCACTTGCAGGCTGTTCATTTAGCTCTTTCTTTTTGCTTTGGGCATATTACATTGTAGGAAAGAACTTTTCTACTTGATAAAGTCTGGAGGGATGGATTTGAGTAAAGATTTAAGTTCCAACCAATGGGTTCTTCCTTACGCTTTTATTATCATGCATCCCTCCATTCTTCATATAGTTGTGACTTCAAAGTATGATGATCTATTCATGTTAAAAATTAGAAAAAAAGATATTTTAAAATTGTTTATTCTATCAGATTTATTAAAATACAATAAAATTGTGATGAAGAAAAAACCCAATAGCATCTGAAAAAAATTTCTTCTGGACTATGGTAAAGATTGAAAAGTCACCCCCCTCCCTTCAAAGTAGTCAAAAACAGTCTCCCAATTAAAATACAAGGAAAACTGAAAGGTGTCTTTTCAAAAGACAACGGGACTTGGTTTTCCTGCACTAAAGTGCAGAGGGAACACAAAAGGGCCATGTACTGTAGCAGACAAAAAAGCTCTACAGAGAATCATCAAAACTGCTCAGAATATCATTGGACTGCAGCTACCAGCCCTGGACAACATCTTTGAATCTCGCTGTTTGAGGAAGCTGCATAACATTCTCAGAGACTCTTCCCATCCTGCTTACAATCTTTTTGGACTGTTGCCTTCTGGCAGAAGATACAGAACATTTCAAACTCAGACCACACGTTTTCTGAATGGTTTTTATCCCAGAGCTATAATTGCACTCAACAATGAACTAAAGGGCCGCCATCAGTGAGCTGTTGAACAGTATTACTTGGTCTGTTTTGTGGATATTTGGGTGGTTTAAGGATGGAGAATTGTCGTGGGTGAGGGTTGTTTGGGGATCGTTATATGCGTTGGACTTGGTCTTTGGGTGTTAAATGAATTTCGTTGTATGGCTATATTGTGTATACACGTACAATGACAATAAAGTTATTTATTTATCTGGGTCCTAAGCAATAGTCATCCAGAATCCATGTTGTACGTGACTGTATCAGCTTAAAACTGTGCTCTCTTTTACAGCATCTGAAGGAGGCCATGACAGTATAACAGAACAACAGAGTTTGAAGGGTCAAAAGTGAAAAGACATCAATATTTTCCTCACCTTATTGAGCAACCTTAGATGTGAGAGTGCATCTTGGTTAATAGTAAGACTCTGTCTTGCAAAACTCCCCAAGTGCTCTTTCGTAAGATACTCCTCAAAGAGAACCACCAAACTTATGATGTTCAGATCTGCTGCTACATCTCCATTGTGGTCCAAGTACAGTTTCCTCCAGGAAAGATTGCAAAACTCATTCTTCTCCAGAAAAGGATGGAACTAGAATTGAACATTCAAGAATTTTAAGTGGAGAAACCTTGGTTTCTTACCTCAGGTGGTCTTTTCATGCTGGAATCTTTATTCTACATTTGTCTAAGGTGCAAATATGCTTAGCTGGGAGAATAAGGTCTTCTGAAAAGTGAAAAATGTTTCTATGTGGTAATGATTGGGTAATTCTAGTACATTGTTAAGTTACATTAACTGAACTTTGTAAGGGGGAAATTACTATCATGTTTTCCCCGAAAATAAGACCCTGTCTTATATTTTTTTTGAACCCTGAAATAAGCGCTTGGCCTTATTGCCATGCACTGAAAAGCCTGATTGGGCTTATTATCAGGGGATGTCTTATTTTGGGGGAAACAGGGTAATCTCTCACGAATAGTTTTTACAGCACAAATGTTTAGGAAGGATCCTTCCTGAGTTTCTTTCCTTGCCTGTTATGTATCTTCCTCCATCTTATCTGATCATTTGTACGCAGCATCTCTTCCTCCTATCCCCAAAGGTAAACTCCCACATGTCCTTATACTTCCTTGGAAAATAATGACATTAATAATGCAGTAGAAGCAGTGTGATGGATACCAAACTTTATAATATACAATATTTGTGAATGTGGTCTCAAAATAGTAGTTGATTGCAAACTGACTTCGAGTTGGTAGTGTGGTGCTCATGGAAAGAAGGAAAATGCTTCCATAATTCCTTGAATGTTCTGGTTGGGGTGACCCCAACTCCAGTATAAGGTCAACTTGCAGACAAAGGTCTATGGAGAAGACATTACATGAAAACTGGATGAGGTTTATGGAAGGACAATGAAGCCAGGGAAGATCTGTCAGGGTCTAAAGAGTTAATAGCTGTAAGCTGATGAGAAGATGTAAGCGGAGGCAACCGGAAGCTGATGCAATGGAATGAGGCAGCAGGGTTACTGCCACTTTAAGAAGCTGGGTAAAAGGCTCCCTATATAAGGGAAGCTATTAGAGGGTGTTTCCTTCTCGTCATGCATTTCATGTTCTCTCATTGTGTATATTATTGCTCTCCATGTATCAGTAGCTGTAAAGTTATTTAACCACATATAAGTCTGTACATATTTAACTGTAGATAAAACCACTGTTATTTATCTAAAGGCTCTGTGTGAAGTGTTTTGCTCCTGGGTTTATCTATAATACTAGTTAAGCTGCTTAAACTCTGACAAGATCAAAGGAGCTATTAACCTCAATGAAAGACAACGATAAGAGCCATATTGGTCTACTGTAGTGGAAAATAAGGGATCTTGGTGGCCCAGCGGATTAAAGTGCTGTTAATTAGCACTTAGCTGCCAGCTGCCTGCAATTACTGTGAGTTCGGATCTCACCAGGCTCAAGGTTGACTCAGCCTTCCATCCTTCCGAGGTAGGTAAAATGAGGACCCAGATTGTGGGGGCAATAAGCTGACTTTGTATAAAAAAGAACTCCGCTTGTGGGGGCCAAAAGCCCTACTAAGCAGGTATATACAAAAGTATGAAGGCTGTTGCTTAACGCATTGTAAGCTGCCCTGAGTCTCCGGAGAAGAGCGGCATATAAATTGAACTAATAAATAAATCAATAAAATAAATCTGGTTATTGGATGATTGTTGGGTCTCCATACCTGCCATGACTGCAGCTTTGGAGTTGCCAATCTCTCTTCCCTCTCTTTTTTCCCCCTCCTGTATCTGGTAGAATATGCTGCTTTCAAGACATGGGCCAGAGTCTTAATGACACTGTAAAGATGGTGGTAAGATCGGATCCATATACTGTTCCTTTTCGGTTGGTTTTCCAGTGGTGCTTTCTGGGTGCATCTCCTCCGGCCTTTGACAGAAAAGACATTCTTTGAAATAGAACAGAGAAAATAACGATCTTCAAATTCCTGTTCCACGAATACGTCAGGTTGAAAATAATAATCTTTTGGTCTTTTTTTTCCCTGAAAAGCAAAGGTCCAAATACTATGTATATATCTGAACAGTTTGCTCTTTTTTATTTTATATGTTCCCAAGAATGATGTGATCCAGACTTTCCCTTCAATGGGCCCTGGAAAATGGTTAAACACTGCATAGAAAGGAACAATTCTCTCCAGAAGAGAATCATATTCCATGAAATGAACAAATACTTCGACTTGTCTCCACTTAGTGATGGCATCCCAGAAGGATGAAATAAGTGTAGTCCTTGAGAATAGTTGCGATATAACAACACATATCCCATTCCTGAAAAGCACAGGAGACAAAGTTCTCACGAAATGCTCTCCATTCTCTGTGTCTGAAGCAAAGAGACCAATCAAGGTCCACCTGAAATGGAGGAGCACCTGGATGATTGCTGGGTAGTGGAATCCTAATTTGGGGAAAATCCGGTAGAAAAAAGGGAATTGATTTTTTTCACTCAGAGCCTCTGAAACAATTTTGTCACTGATCTGGAAAAGTAATGAAGAATGCTGGGTTATATTTGGAGACTGATCAAGTCAAAAATATTACTTTCCTTTTAATAAATCCAACTTGGTTTTGATAAAAAATGATGGTTGACTGCTCTTAGACTGTATATTTCTCTGTTTCTAATGCAAATCATATTTATCTATCATCTCTACCACCAACTGAACTGTTTTGTTCAAATAAAGAGTCCTATTATATATGAGGACACGGTGGCTCAGTGGCTAAGATGCTGAGCTTGTTGATTGAAAGATCAGCAGTTCAATGGTTTTAAGCCCTAGTGCCACGTAATGTGGTGAGCTCCCATTACTTGTCCCAGCTTCTGCCAACCTAGCAGTTTGAAAGCAGTGTAAAAAAATGCAAGTAGAAAAATAAGGACCACCTTTGTTGGGACAGTAACAGCCTTCCTTGTGCCTTTGGTGTTTAGTCATGCTGGCCACATGACCACGGAGACATCTACAGACATCATCGGCTCTTTGGAAACGGAGATGAACACTGCTCTCTAGAGTCAGGAACGATTAGCACATATGTGCAAGGGGAACCTTTACCTTTATTATACATACATTTCTGATCAATTTCTGATCACACAGCAAATATGTTGTTTTAATATAAAGATACCACTCTAATGTGCAGTCCAAGATATTGATTTCTTACACAGTGGAATTCAAATCATAGATGGGTTACATCTTCTAACTCAAAAATCCATAAATACAAATTTGTTCGCTATAATTTTTATATATAAATTTATGTAAAATTATAATTTTCTAATTTTAGTTTTCTAGTATGATTTTGATCGCTTATTTAATATCTTATGACTATCACTGAGTGTTGTATCTTGATTCTTGTATTTTTTATGTACACTGTGAGCTTTTGCCCCAAGACAAATTCCTTGTGTGTCCAATCACACTTGGCCAATAAGGAATTCTATTCTATAAGGGAAGAGATGTTCCATAAACATTTTGTCCAGCTGCTCAAATCTTGCTTGAGTAAATACTTTCCAAAGATGTTTAGGCATTTTTGAGTTTCAATACTGAACAATTTGAAAGGGATGTTTGTAGCAGCTCATCCATTTCAGCTTGCCAACCTTACCTACATTAGCTATTTCTTCCTATGCTTGAAGATCCCAGATTCTTTGTGCAACAAACTTTCTAGCTTGTTCTCCAGCTACTAAAATAATTTGTCTGTTGTACAATCCAATAGGTCTTTAATTGAAATTTTGTCTGTTTTTTCTAAGATTGTGTACAAAATATGAGCTTCCCATTACAGAACACTCTTTGATTGGATACAGCGCCTCTCCTCACCTTCAGAAGAAGCTCCCAGAACAATGGGGATGGATTCATAGGAGGATATGTCTGTTTTGATCCTTTCTCCCTCCCCATTGTGAATCCCAATCTATAGTCATGTCACCTACAATGGCCATGGCGAAAAGTATCTTTAGAATTCCATAGAGAAGATATGGTTGAATCTATTACTCACTGACAATCACCACACCTGTTTTACCAGCTAGAGAAACACACACAAACAAACCTGTGGGACTTTGTAGGGGCCTACTAAGGTTGACATCTGGATGGAAATGTCCCTGGCAGCTCCATCAAGAAGAGCCAAAAGGTGGTCCTTCCTTCCACAGCTGTAATTGGGAACGTTGGCTTCTCCAATTGAGAGCATGTCCAGTAAGGCATCTGAAGTGGCAATGGCATTCATATTTTTGCAATGGATGTTGTAACCCAGAGTGAGATTGAGCAGAAACTGGAGATTATTGTTGATCACTTGAATGGCAAAAATGAAGCCAAGAAGTCTAGACTTATCAGTAGACAAGCTACTGTAAAAAAAAAATCATGCCATCATCATGATCATCAAATATTTTTATTTATTTCTCTTTATCTTCAGAAGCCTATTGAGTCTTAATCCAATTTTGATCCCAAATGAGAGACTAATTACAGTCACCCATCCCTGTTTAATTTTTATGAATGTTGAGAAGATGGGATGGAGATAGTCTTTCAACAAAGTTAAGAGCCACAAATATATCATTATTTATAGTAGGGCTTATTTTTGTTTGTCCAATAACTAGTATTCAAATTTATTGAATCCTTAAAGTAGAAGCTCCAAAATAGGAAGGAGATATTTCACGTGTGACCCAGAAGAAAATCTCTAAAAACAAGTCAGTCTTTATTTTATAAGCATTTGGATTTGAATATCAATGAACGGTCATAAAAATATAGGAATAGGCTGGGCAGAGGTGAGCATAACTCTTCTAATAATTCAGTTTTGAAGTGTTGAAATCAAGATTGGATGTGAAGGGAAAATAGTCTGGATTCTTTCAGGATTTTTTTCTCCCTGATATTTGGTTTGGGGACTCTTTCATTTAAATAAGGCAAAACAGAGAAGCCATGGAAATCAACCAATTCATGAAATTAGACATGTTCTACAATCTAGGAGTAAATGAAATAAGAAGAAAAATAGAAGATGGTTAGAAAGGCAAATGGAAGGAATGCAATGCCATCATAGTGAATAACTTACGAGCGAGACTGACTATATGGAGCCCTGTTGTAAGACAGCTTTGTGTGCGATAGCTGTGCTGCAGTCGTGAGCACACTAATGATATGGTCCCCCGGCTTGTAATATGAATTTTCTCCAGCTTGGTGCTCCAAATTTAGCGGACACTTCAATCTACGTTTCCCAGAGACTGGCTGGGACACCAGTAGTATCAGAAGTAGAAACAGGATATCCATAATTTATAGAAGGAGATGATTCAATCACCTTCCCATTTCTAAGCAGGAACAAGAAGAGATAGTAAAACTCCAAGCACTCTCTCAAGATGGAAATGCCAGTGGCTTTCTTGATTTTGACAGAGACAAGCTGAACTTCACTTGGAAAGTAGAGAAAATACATGAAAGGGCACAGCCCCTGCCTCTTCCAAAACCTATGCCACACAGAGAGGAACCTGAGGCATTTATCTTTTTCTAATGCAAGATCCCTTCCACGTTGCTTCAGTCTGATGTTTATATGAAAGGCAGTCACTGGAAAAGTAGCAGAAGAGGTCTCAAAGGAAAGGGATGGCGATAACTACAGTGAGAAGCAACTTCTCCTCTGGGGATCCTGAACTTCTCTTTGGCTCCTTGTGCAGAGAAGTAGCTGGAGAAATCATGTTATTGAAAGAACAGATACACCCGTGGGGGCAAAGGTGGTATTCAGCAGGTTCTGACCAGTTCTGGAGAACCGGTAGCAGAAATGTTGGGTAGTTCAGAAGACCAGTAAATACCACCTCTGACTTGCACCACCCCCATTTATTCTCTACCTCCCGAGTCCCAGCTGATTGGGAGGAAATGGGGATTTTGCAGTATCCTTCTCCTGAGTGGGGAGGGAATGGAGTTTTTACAGTATCCTTCCCCTGCCATGCCCACCAAGCAATGCCCACCAACCCACACACACAGAATCGGTAGTAAAAAATTTTGAATCCCACCACTGCTTGGGGGCACCATTCTGTCATGGTTGTGGTCCTTCCTGTCTTGTCTAGAAAGTGGTGCTGAAGTTCAATACTCAATGGATCATCTACTGATTTCATTCAGCATGATATCTTGTCACCACACTGTTGGGTACCCAGAAGTGTGAGCTTGGTGCCAATGTTGGTTGATGACACTTAACTCTAGTCCTTCTAATGCCAAGGAAACAGTCCAAATACTTGAACTCTGTCTAATGTTAAGAGTAGGATATGTTTCCAATTTTCTTTTCTCTTATACCTTCATACAGGAATCTTAAATTGCAGCCGAGTTGCTTATGCCTGAAGTTAAATTTCATTTCCCATCTGTTGCAGAAAATCCATTCTTTGATAATAGTTGACTAAGAACCTCAAATCCTCATGGCTTCAACCTTAAACTGTCTCTCGTGGACCTCACCCCCTTCCTAAGTGGTCCGTAAAACGGTGCATAATCTCACCAGCGTGCCTACCGTCCCTGTCCTACTGTCCTCATTTATTTGTATTCATTTTCTTCATTCATGTCCTTCATGTCATGCTTATACCTGCTATCTTTTACATGTTTGACAATAAATAAATAAGTCAGTCAGTCAATCAATCAATCAATCAATCAGATCCAGCAAAGTGTCTGGCTATGGACTGTATTGTTGAATGAATAGGATGAAAGTTGTAGACTGCATAGACATTTTAATTCTTTTTCTTGATGCTCTCTGTGTGGTCTTCCACATTCACATTCACATTCACATTCACATTCACATTCACATTCACATTCACATTCACATTCACATTCATATTCATGTAGGACACTAAGGTCCTTTATATTTTGAAGGGTTTTTTTTTTTTAGTTTAGTATATAAACTGTGGACTGTTAGGTCTGAGATGAGATGGTGGCAGTATCCACAGCATGATTGAAGCTATGAGCTGATTTATTGTCACATTTACCCAGAAACAGATAAGATGGCCTTTCTTCTGGTTCTGTTGTCATATCTGGTGGTGTGGTGCCCCTGTGGTTTTCCTGTATATGAGGCTGTGGGTCACCTCTCTAAAAGGCTTCCATATGTTTGGAAGGCGCAGTTGAGAATCCTTGTGTTCCTAATCTATCTGGATCAGTTTTTGGGAAGATCATATTTCTTAGCTGGAGGCAGGCACATTGTGTGTATGTATATCGGGGTGAAATCCAATAGGTTCTGACAGGTTTTGAAGAACCGGTAGCAGAAATTTTGAGCAATTTGGAGAACTACCAAAAACCACCCTTGGGTGGCCGCAGAGTGGGGTGGGAATGGGGATTTTGCAAAATCCTTTCCCTGGAGTGAGGTGGGAATGAAGATTTTGCAGTACCCTTCCCTACAACGCCCACCAAGCCACACCCACCAGGCCACGTCCAAAGAACCAGTAGTAAAAAATTTTGGATTTCACCACTGATGTAAATATGTATGTTTGTGTATATTGTGTATATAGTCTATATAGTGTATATTATGTATGTGTATGTGTATGTGTATGTGTATGTGTATGTGTATGTGTATGTGTATGTGTATGTGTATGTGAATGTGAATGTGTATGTGTAAGTGTATATGAATGTGCCCTCCTCCACCTAAGAAACATGAACTCCACAACAACTGACCCAGATACATATAAATTTATATACAGTATAATAAATATCTACTGCCCTTCAACTCCTATTTTTACCTCCTATGCCTCCACTCCTCTATTTTTATCTAAAGATTTCTCTTTCTTATATGGGCATGAGGTTCTTACTCATGCTCACATAACATTTTCCATCTTAATTCCATCTTAGGCAAAGTCTCCCTCTCCCTCTATTTCTCTTCTGTTCAGACATATGATGTGAATAGAGCATATCTCATTTCTAATTTCTACTGTCCTTCCCTGTCTCCGTGATGGGTTTAATTATTCATTCAGCTTATTTTACTGGTTGATGATTACATTGGATTTTAATCTTATTAGTTTTACACTCTTCATAGTTTCATTTCTTTTGCTTTTGTTTTCCTTTCCTTTCCTTTCCTTTCCCTTTCCTTTAAAAAGTCTTGTCAATCTGTTGTAAGGAAAGCATACAAACCCCATAATAACTACAATGAAAAATTAATGTTATGAGTCTAAGAAACCATTTCACTATTACGTCCCTACTTTTATCATTAAATGTTCCTTAGTGTTTAGATCTGGTCTCAGGATGATAATGTAGCACTTGGGAAAGAAGATGCAGCCCAGCAGGCCAGCCCCAGAAGCCAAGATGGAGAAAACCTGCACGACCACCATGGACTTTCCTTTAGTGCTCAGGTAGGTGGGCAGGAAGGAGATCCAGATGCTGCAGAAGACCAGCATGCTGAAGGTGATGAGCTTGGTTTCATTGAAGGCCCCAGGCAGATTTCTGGCCAGGAAAGCCACCGTGAAGCAAATGGCAGCAAGGAAACCCATGTATCCAAGGACAACATAAAACATGGTGACAGAGCCATCACTGCATTGAAGGATGATCTCTCCCGACTGGGATTGGAGATCAGAATCAGTGAATGGGGGAGAAACTCCAAGCCAGATGGAGCAGATGATAATTTGTCCAGCAGAACAAAAAAGGATGACGGAGTTGGACAAACCCTTTCCCAACCATCTTCTCACCCTATTTCCTGGTTTTGTGGCCAGGAAGGCCAGCACTACCATGATTGTTTTGGCCAACACAGAAGACACAGCTACTGAGAAGACAATGCTGAACACTGTTTGTCGGAGAAGGCAGGTGGCTTTCCTTGGTCGACCAATGAAGAGAAAGGAGGACAAGAAGCAAAGCAAGAGAGAGACCAGAAGGACGAAAGAGAGATCCCGGTTGTTGGCTTTGACAAGGGGAGTTTCTCGGTATTGAAGGAAGGTGATTAAAGCAAAGCCCGTTGTCAGAAACAAGAGTAGAGCAAAAGAGACCAGGATGATACCGAGATCTTCTTCATAAGAAAGGAAAGTTATAACTTTTGGGATACATTGGACTCGGTTCTTGGCTGGATGTTGATCATCTGGGCACTTTGTGCATTTTTCCGTATCTGAGAAAACAAAAAAGCAATATTTCTTTAAGATTCTCACTTTTCAAGAAAGACCTGCTTTAGATGTCACCCATATATATATATGCCTTTGGTTATTCAGGTTTTCTCCTGTGTAAAGTTGGAAGTGTCTTGGCAATGTTTCGACAAAGTCTCATTCATCATCCTCCGGCTGGTGTTTTCGGCTTCGTGCTCCTAGGATTGCTCCTAGAATTGCTCCTAGAAGCACGAAGCCGAGAACACCAGCCTGAAGACGACGAATGAGACTTCGTCGAAACGTCGCCAAGACACTTCCAACTTTACGCGGGAGAAAACCTGAATAATCAAAGACCTACATACAAACACCCACGAATACCTCAGAAAACATGTGTGTGTTTGTTTGTTTGTGTGTGTGTGTGTGTGTGTGTGTGTGTGTGTTTGTAGATTTTCACAGGTAGAGTTATGCAAGTTTTGGTGTATTCGGATCTTTTCCCATGTAAGATTGCTAGTATCTTGGCGAAGCTAAAGACACCAGCCTGAAGATGACGAGTGAGACCTTGTCGAAATGTCGCCAAGATACTCTCAATCTTACATGGGAAAAGACCCGATACATCAAAACTTGCATACCTCAACCTGTGAAAATCTGCAAAAACACACACAAACACACACATATATTGTAATATCACTGTTGTGGCCCCGTCCTCTGAGCCTATCCCTTTGGAGGAAGGCAGCTCTGAGCAGGAGGAAGAGGAGCCAGCCAGATCTCCCAGCCCTCCCCCTCTGGCACCGGCTCAGGTGCCAGCTGAAAGAGAGCCAAGTAGTGGGGAAACAGGTGTCTCAGATGAGAGTGAGGGAGAGACGTCATTCCTGGACGCACGCCAAAGAAGGCGAGAGAAAAGGGTACTGCAGCTGCGGTGTATGAGAAAATCCTGAGTCATTGGATTGGAGTCACTGGATCAATGACTCACTGGACCACACCCAGAAGCATATGTATATAAGACAGTACGGTGGGTCACGAAGTTCGTGACGAACAAAGCTAAACAAACGGAGCAACCTCGTAGTCTTGGAAGCTAGATGAACGGCAAAGCTACGTAGGAGATTTTCTTGTTTGTGTAAACCAATAAAGTCCTTGGCAGACGGTGTGCATATCGCTGCCAAGGTTGAGATAAGAACTGCGGAGTGTGCCAAGTGATTATTAACCCTCGGCTGGCTGTGTTTTTGTGGGTCTCTGAAGGGGGGGGACAGATCAATCACAAACTATTCTAAAAATACGAGTTCTAGGTACATTAGTAAAGAAAGAAGCAGACATCCTGCGAGCTCCATAACTTAAAATTTTAAAATTTTAAAATAATTACAATTTTATTTTGCTAAGCTTTTGTCAGCCATCTGCTGATATGGTCAAAGTATTAAACTACCATTATAGAGATTTCTGCACTTATGTGTCATTAGTCAATTTGGCCGTTGCATGCGTAATAGGCCCTGGCATCAATATATGTATGTATCGGGGTGGGTTCTAAAATTTTTTACTACTGGTTCTGTGGGCATGGCTTATTTTGTGGCATGGTCTGATGGTCATGTGACAATTCTTTAGGATTAAGCAGAGGTACTGGTCTACCAGGCTTTTAACTGCTTGCAGAGCTGTACCGGTCTACCCATTTGTTCTTGGAGGCACCGGACTATTCATTTCTTTTGGAGGCACCGGTCTACACATTTGTTTTTTGAGTGCACTGGTCTACCACCACACTGCCTTTTAACACTGATCAGCTGTAGGGTGGCCCTTTGAAGCCCCGTGGCAAGAGTTTAAAGAGTTTTTCCTTCTAGCCAATCAGCTGGGACTCGGGAGGCAGCAGATAGATTGGGGGCAGAGCCAAATAAAAGGTAACAATAATGCAGGAGTGGGGAGGTCCCAGCTCCCGAACAAAGGAACTGGTTCATTGATGTCATATCGTCACAGCTACCAGCTCGGTCAAACCGGGCCAAACCGAGAGGAACTCACCACTGATATACTGTCTCTAAACTGCTCTGAGAGTGCTATAAAGCAGGGATCTCCAACCTTGGCAACTTTAACAGTTGTAGACTTCAACTCCCAGAATTCCTTCAACTCTGGGAGTTGAAGTCCACAAATCTTAAAGTTGCCAAGGTTGGAGATCCCTGCTATAAAGCACTATACATAAGTTTAAGTGCTACTGCTATTCTCCTGCTGTCATGGTTTCAAGTAATGATACCATTTAGTTCAAGACTCTGAGGCAGTTGTTTTCTCAAAGTTTCTGTTTATTGGGTACATCATATCAGCCCTGTTCTAACCTAGGGTTCCCTAGAAAGCATGAAGCAAAGTCTTAATTTTGTCCAAGCCTCTTTTATTTAAATGATTGTGAATTACTGTCAATCACAGTCAACAAGGTTTTGGCAAACAGTCGTTCAGTGGAATGTTTATCAACACCCACCACATGTCACTTGGAACGCTGCCAGTGGACCAATATCCAAATGCAGGGCAAGGCCAAACTTGACACAGATTCTATTAGAGTCATGAACAGAACTTTCCAACCTTGAATCGACCAAATTAACTAATTAATTGCAAAAGCCCATATCCTGTTTGCTCCTCTTTCATGTCCTATGGAAGAGGCCAATTAACTCCAAGGTGTGGCCTTACTCCTGTGTTGACCCTGTTTTCTTAATTTTTCTTGTCTTCTGGCAGCTCTGTCCCTGTGCACACTGGGAACGGGCTCCAGCTGTTCTTCTGACTCGTTGCTGTTTAGCTCCCTCTCTGCCTCTAATGCAGAGCCCTCTTCTGAACTTACCCTAGCACCCAGGACTGGCCCAAGTTCCTCCCCAACCTCCTCATTGTTCAACTCTGCTGCCGGCGGGCCATAACAGGCACATTCAAATGTAAAGCCAGGTCTGAATAATTTCTGTGCTTTGGCATAATTAAAGAATAGATAATGGCCGCCACCACCACCACCACCACCCATGTGTCACAGGTCCTGTAAGCCAACCAAGCTGGTGATTAGCTTCTTTGTACTCCCTCCTGTCATTGCCAGGGTACATTGGGTTAGCCTTGGTTCTCATGAGTCTTATCATTGTTATGTCTGGCACTTTGGAGGAAAACCTTCTACATTTCATAAGTCCACCTCCCCTCCCCCTCATAAGCGTGGCCACTAAGAAATGAAAGCAGAGAAAATTATGGCTTCCTCTAGAGTCGTTTCAAGAGTTGACACCTGTTCATTGAGTAGTAGCTGTGAGTCTAGGAGGATCCCTAAATTGTGCACTACCTTCATCCAGGAGAGTGCCACTCTATTCACAGGAGGAGATGGTTTATCACTAGGTCTGTGGAAGTCAATACTCAAACATGTATGACCTAAAACTATTCCAGATTTTCAGAGTTCAGATTTTCCTAAGAGAAGTAAACACAGAAGGACAGTTCCAAACTGAGAAGTAGAAGAGATACTTCCTGAGGGAGGAGTAACCTTGCGCAATCCACCAAATCACCATATGAGCCATGGTGGCACAGTGGTTAGAGTGCAGTACTGCAGCCTACTTCTGCTGATCACCGCTGCCAGCAGTTTGGCAAGTCGAATCTCACCAGGCTCAAGGTTGACTCAGCCTTCCATTCTTCCGAGGTTGATAAAATGAGGACCCCGATTGTTGGGGGCAATATGCTGACTCTGTAAACTGCTTAGAGAGGGCTGTAAAGCACTATGAAGTGGTATATAAGTCTAAGTGTTATTGCTATTGCTATATCCTTCTATCTCATCCTATCTCATCTTTTTCTATCTTTGAATCTTTTTCTTATTCCTTATTCTCACTGTGTATATTATTGCTCTCCATGTGTCAGTAGCTGTAAAGGTATTTAACCACATATAAGTCTGTACATATTTAACTGTAGATAAAACCATTGTTATTCATCTAAAGGCTCTGTGTGAAGTGTTTTGCTCCTGGGTTTATCTCATAATACTAGTTATGCTGCCTAAACTCTGACAAGATCAAAAAAAAATTTGAAATTGAGGAACAACAACAAAATAGCCAAGCTTAAATGCATCTTTCAACATGAACATTGACCTAAAGTCTCTGAATAAGTCGAGTACCCTTTCATCCAATGTCACCCACCTTCCTGAGTGGAGATGGTCCCCTCTGGACAAGGAACACAGTCATAGCAGCAAATTGGTTCCCCTTCTCGAGCCCGCTTGAAAAATCCAGGACGACAATTATCCACACATTTGGACTGAGGCAGAGACTAAGCAGAAAAAGAAAAATGCCAAAGAAAATGCATCAGAACTAACCATGTATGGAAAATGGAGATAGACTTAACATTGGCCAGGAATTCTCTGGGCTTCACTTAGGCAAATATGAAATCTCTAACTCGCTCAAGACAGATGTAAGGGATATAACCACTTGCAGAGTGTTCATTTAGCTCTTTCTTTTTGCTTTGGGGATACTACATTGTAGGAAAGAACTTTTCTACTTGATAAAGTCTGGAGGGATGGATTAGAGTAAAGATTTAAGTTCCAACCAATGGGTTCTTCCTTACGGTTTTATTATCATGCATCCCTCCATTCTTCATATAGTTGTGACTTCAAAGTATGATGATCTATTCATGTTAAAAATTAAAAAAAATATTTTAAAATTATTAATTCTATCAGATTTATTAAAATACAATAAAATTGTGATGAAGAAAAAACCCAATAGCATCTGAAAAAAATTTCTTCTGGACTATGTAAAACATTGAAAATTCACCCCCTCTTTCAAAGTAGTCAAAAACAGTCTCCCAATTAAAATACAAGGAAAACTGAAAGGTGTCTTTTCAAAAGACAACGGGACTTGGTTTTCCTGCACTAAAGTGCAGAGGGAACACAAAAGGGCCATGTACTGTAGCAGACAAAAAAGCTCTACAGAGAATCATCAAAACTGCTCAGAATATCATTGGACTGCAGCTACCAGCCCTGGACAACATCTTTGAATCTCGCTGTTTGAGGAAGCTGCATAACATTCTCAGAGACTCTTCCCATCCTGCTTACAATCTTTTTGGACTGTTGCCTTCTGGCAGAAGATACAGAACATTTCAAACTCAGACCACACGTTTTCTGAATGGTTTTTATCCCAGAGCTATAATTGCACTCAACAATGAACTAAAGGGCCGCCATCAGTGAGCTGTTGAACAGTATTACTTGGTCTGTTTTGTGGATATTTGGGTGGTTTAAGGATGGAGAATTGTCGTGGGTGAGGGTTGTTTGGGGATCGTTATATGCGTTGGACTTGGTCTTTGGGTGTTACATGAATTTCGTTGTATGGCTATATTGTGTATACACGTACAATGACAATAAAGTTATTTATTTATCTGGGTCCTAAGCAATAGTCATCCAGAATCCATGTTGTACGTGACTGTATCAGCTTAAAACTGTGCTCTCTTTTACAGCATCTGAAGGAGGCCATGACAGTATAACAGAACAACAGAGTTTGAAGGGTCAAAAGTGAAAAGACATCAATATTTTCCTCACCTTATTGAGCAACCTTAGATGTGAGAGTGCATCTTGGTTAATAGTAAGACTCTGTCTTGCAAAACTCCCCAGGTGCTCTTTCGTAAGATACTCCTCAAAGAGAACCACCAAACTTATGATGTTCAGATCTGCTGCTACATCTCCATTGTGGTCCAAGTACAGTTTCCTCCAGGAAAGATTGCAAAACTCATTCTTCTCCAGAAAAGGATGAAACTAGAATTGAACATTCAAGAATTTTAAGAGGAGAAACCTTGGTTTCTTACCTCAGGTGGTCTTTTCATGCTGGAATCTTTATTCTACATTTGTCTAAGGTGCAAATATGCTTAGCTGGGAGAATAAGGTCTTCTGAAAAGTGAAAAATGTTTCTATGTGGTAATGATTGGGTAATTCTAGTACATTGTTAAGTTACATTAACTGAACTTTGTAAGGGGGAAATTACTATCATGTTTTCCCCGAAAATAAGACCCTGTCTTATATTTCTTTTGAACCCTGAAATAAGCGCTTGGCCTTATTGCCATGCACTGAAAAGCCTGATTGGGCTTATTATCAGGGGATGTCTTATTTTGGGGGAAACAGGGTAATCTCTCACGAATAGTTTTTACAGCACAAATGTTTAGGAAGGATCCTTCCTGAGTTTCTTTCCTTGCCTGTTATGTATCTTCCTCCATCTTATCTGATCATTTGTACGCAGCATCTCTTCCTCCTATCCCCAAAGGTAAACTCCCACATGTCCTTATACTTCCTTGGAAAATAATGACATTAATAATGCACTAGAAGCAGTGTGATGGATACCAAACTTTAAAATATACAATATTTGTGAATGTGGTCTCAAAATAGTAGTTGATTGCAAACTGATTTCGAGTTGGTAGTGTGGTGCTCATGGAAAGAAGGAAAATGCTTTCATAATTCCTTGAATGTTCTGGTTGGGGTGACCCCAACTCCAGTGTAAGGTCAACTTGTAGACAAAGGTCTATGGAGAAGACATTACATGAAAACTGGATGAGGTTTATGGAAGGACAATGAAGCCAGGGAAGATCTGTCAGGGTATAAAGACTTAATAGCTGTAAGCTGATGAGAAGGTGTAAGCGGAAGCAACCGGAAGCTGATGCAATGGAATGAGGCAGCAGGGTTACTGCCACTTTAAGAAGCTGGGTAAGAGGCTCCCTATATAAGGGAAGCCATTAGAGGGTGTTTCCTTCTCCTCATGCATTTCATGTTCTCTCATTGTGTATATTATTGCTCTCCATGTATCAGTAGCTGTAAAGTTATTTAACCACATATAAGTCTGTACATATTTAACTGTAGATAAAACCACTGTTATTTATCTAAAGGCTCTGTGTGAAATGTTTTGCTCCTGGGTTTATCTATAATACTAGTTAAGCTGCTTAAACTCTGACAAGATCAAAGGAGCTATTAACCTCAATGAAAGACAACGATAAGAGCCATATTGGTCTACTGTAGTGGAAAATAAGGGATCTTGGTGGCCCAGCGGATTAAAGTGCTGTTAATTAGCACTTAGCTGCCAGCTGCCTGCAATTACTGTGAGTTCGGATCTCACCAGGCTCAAGGTTGACTCAGCCTTCCATCCTTCCGAGGTAGGTAAAATGAGGACCCAGATTGTGGGGGCAATAAGCTGACTTTGTATAAAAAAGAACTCTGCTTGTGGGGGCCAAAAGCCCTACTAAGCAGGTATATACAAAAGTATGAAGGCTGTTGCTTAACGCATTGTAAGCTTCCCTGAGTCTCCGGAGAAGGGTGGCATATAAATTGAACTACTCAATCAATCAATAAAATAAATCTGGTTATTGGATAATTGTTGGGTCCCCATACCTGCCATGACTGCAGCTTTGGAGTTGCCAATCTCTCTTCACTCTCTTTTTTCCCCCTCCTGGATCTGGTAGAATATGCTGCTTTCAAGACATGGGCCAGAGTCTTAATGACACTGTAAAAATGGTGGTAAGATCGGATCCGTATATTGTTCCTTTTCTGTTGGTTTTCCAGTGGTGCTTTCTGGGTGCATCTCCTCCGGCCTTTGACAGAAAAGACATTCTTTGAAAGAGAACAGAGAAAATAACGATCTTCAAATTCCTGTTCCACGAATACGTCAGGTTGAAAATAGTAATCTTTTGGTCTTTTTTTTTCCTGAAAAGCAAAGGCCCAAATACTATGTATATATCTGAACAGTTTGCTCTTTTTTATTTTATATGTTCCCAAGAATGATGTGATCCAGACTTTCCCTTCAATGGGCCCTGGAAAATGGTTAAATACTGTATGGAAAGGAAAAATTCTCTCCAGAAGAGAATCATATTCCATGAAATGAACAAATACTTCGACTTGTCTCCACTTAGTGATGGCATCCCAGAAGGATGAAATAAGTGTAGTCCTTGAGAATAGTTGTGATATAACAGCACATATCCCATTCCTGAAAAGCACAGGAGACAAAGTTCTCACGAAATGCTCTCCATTCTCTGTGTCTGAAGCAAAGAGACCAATCAAGGTCCACCTGAAATGGAGGAGCACCTGGACGATTGCTGGGTAGTGGAATCCTAATTTGGGGAAAATCCGGTAGAAAAAAGGGAATTGATTTTTTTCACTCAGAGCCTCTGAAACAATTTTGTCACTGATCTAGAAAAGTAATGAAGAATGCTGGGTTATATTTGGAGACTGGTCAAGTCAAAAATATTACTTTCCTTTTAATAAATCCAATTTGGTTTTGATAAAAAAATGATGGTTGACTGCTCTTAGACTGTATATTTCTCTGTTTCTAATGCAAATCATATTTATCTATCATCTCTACCACCAACTGAACTGTTTTGTTCAAATAAAGAGTCCTATTATATATGAGGACACGGTGGCTCAGTGGCTAAGATGCTGAGCTTGTTGATTGAAAGATCAGCAGTTCAATGGTTTTAAGCCCTAGTGCCACGTAATGTGGTGAGCTCCCATTACTTGTCCCAGCTTCTGCCAACCTAGCAGTTTCAAAGCAGTTTGTAAAAAATGCAAGTAGAAAAATAAGGACCACCTTTGTTGGGACAGTAACAGCCTTCCTTGTGCCTTTGGTGTTTAGTCATGCCGGCCACATGACCACGGAGACATCTACAGACATCATTGGCTCTTTGGAAACGGAGATGAACACTGCTGTCTAGAGTCAGGAACGATTAGCACATATGTGCAAGGGGAACCTTTACCTTTACCTTTATTATACATACATTTCTGATCGATTTCTGATCACACAGCAAATATGTTGTTTTAATATAAAGATACCAATAGGTCTTTCCTCTCATGTGCAGTCCAAGATATTGATTTCTTACACAGTGGAATTCAGATCATAGATGGGTTACATCTTCTAACTCTCAAAAATCCACAAATACAACTTTGTTCGCTTTAATTTTTATATATAAATTTCTATAAAATTATAATTTTCTAATTTTAGTTTTCTAGTATGATTTTGATTGCTTATTTAGTATCTTATGACTATCACTGAGTGTTGTATCTTGATTCTTGTATTTTTTATGTACACTGTGAGCTTTTGCCCCAAGACAAATTCCTTATGTGTCCAATCACACTTGGCCAATAAAGAATTCTATTTTATAAGGGAAGAGATGTTCCATAAACATTTTGTCCAGCTGCTCAAATCTTGCTTGAGTAAATACTTTCCAAAGATGTTTAGGCATTTTTGAGTTTCAATACTGAACAATTTGGAAGGGATGTTTGTAGCAGCTCATCCATTTCAGCTTGCCAGCCTTACCTACATTAGCTATTTCTTCCTATGCTTGAAGATCCCAGATTCTTTGTGCAACAAACTTTCTAGCTTGTTCTCCAGCTACTAAAATAATTTGTCTGTTGTACAATCCAATAGGTCTTTAATTGAAATTTTGTCTGTTTTTTCTAAGATTGTGTACAAAATATGAGCTTCCCATTACAGAATACTCTTTGATTGGATACAGCACCTCTCCTCACCTTCAGAAGAAGCTCCCAGAACAATGGGGATGGTGTCATTGGAGGATATGTCTGTTTTGATCCTTTCTCCCTCCCCATTATGAATCCCAATCTATAGTCATGACACCTACAATGGCCATGGCGAAAAGTATCTTTAGAATTCCATAGAGAAGATATGGTTGAATCTATTACTCACTGACAACCACCACACCTGTTTTACCAGCTAGAGAAACACACACAAACAAACCTGTGGGACTTTGTAGGGGCCTACTAAGGTTGACATCTGGATGGAAATGTCCCTGGCAGCTCCATCAAGAAGAGCCAAAAGATGGTCCTTCCTTCCACAGCTGTAATTGGGAACGTTGGCTTCTCCAATTGAGAGCATGTCCAGTAAGGCATCTGAAGTGGCAATGGCATTCATATTTTTCTCATATATGTTGTAGCCCAGAGTGAGATTGAGCAGATGCTGGAGATTATTGTTGACCACTTGAATGGCAAAAATGAAGCCAAGAATTCTAGACTTATCAGTAGACAAGCTACTGTAAAAAAAAATTCATGCCATCATCATGATCATCATCAAATATTTTTATTTATTTCTCTTTATCTTCAGAAGCCTATTGAGTCTTAATCCAATTTTGATCCCAAACGAGAGACTAATTACAGTCACCCATCCCTGTTTAATTTTTATGAATGTTGAGAAGATGGGATGGAGATAGTCTTCCAAAAAAGTTAATAATCACAAATATATCATTATTTATAGTAGGGGTTAGTTTTATTTGTCCAATAACCAGTATTGAAAATCATTGAATCATTAAAATAGAAGCACCAGAATAGGAAGGAGATATTTCACATGTGACTGTGAAAAGCAATCTAAAAATAAATCAATCCATTTGTATAAACATTTGGCTTTGAATATCAATGAAAGGTCATAAAAATATAGGAATAGGCTGGGCAGAGTTGAGTATAACTTCTAATATTTCAGTTTTGAAGTGTTGAAATCAAATAGTCTGGATTCTTTCAGGATTCCCCCCCCCCCCAATCTTTCCTTTTGGGTCTCTTCCATAAAATAACAGAGAACAGAGAAGCCATGGAAATTAACCAATTCATGAAATTAGACATGTTCTACAGTCATGAAATAAGAAGAAAAATAGAACATTGTTAGAAATGCAAATGGAAGGAATGCAAATGGAAGGAATGCAATGCCATCATAGTGAATAACTTACGAGTGAGACTGACTATATGGAGCCCTCTTGTAAGACAGCTTTGTGTGCGATAGCTGTGCTGCAGTGGTGAGCACACTAATGATATGGTCCCCTGGCTTGTAATATGAATTTTCTCCAGCCTGGTGCTCCAAATTTAGCAGACACTTCAATCTACGTTTCCCAGAGACTGGCTGGGACACCAGTAGTATCAGAAGTAGAAACAGGATGTCCATAATTTATAGAAGGAGATGACTCAATCACCTCCCCATTTCTGAGCAGGAACGATAAAAGACAGTAAAACTCCAAGCACTCTCACAAGATGGAAATGCCAGTGGCTTTCTTGATTTTGACAGAGACAAACTGAACTTCACTTGGAAAGTAGAGAAAGTACATTAAAGGGCACAGCCCCTGCCTCTTCCAAAACCTATGCCACACAGAGAGGAACCTGAGGCATTTATCCTTTTCTAATGCAAGATCTCTTCCACGTTGCTTCAGTCTGATGTTTATATGAAAGGCAGTCACTGGAGAAGTAGCAGAAGAGGTCTCAAAGGAAAGGGATGGCGATAACTACAGTGAGAAGCCACTTCTCCTCTGGGGATCCTGAACTTCTCTCTGGCTCCATGTGCAGAGAAGTAGCTGGAGAAACCATGTTATTGAAAGAACAGATTCACCCCTGGGGGCAGAGGTGGTATTCAGCAGGTTCTGACCAGTTCTGGAGAACCGGTAGCAGAAATGTTGGGTAGTTCAGAGGACCAGTAAATACCACCTCTGACTTGCACCGCCCCCATTTATTCTCTACCTCCCGAGTCGCAGGTGATTGGGAGGAAATGGGGATTTTGTAGTATCCTTCTCCTGAGTGGGGAGGGAATGGAGTTTTTACAGTATCCTTCCTCTGCCATGCCCACCAAGCCACGCCCACCAACCCACACACACAAAATCGGTAGTAAAAATGTTTGAATCCCACCACTGCTTGGGGGCACCATTCTGTCATAGTTGTGGTCCTTCCTGTCTTGTCTAGAAAGTGGTGCTAAAGTTCAATACTCAATGGATAGTCTACTGATTTCATTCAACATGATATCTTGTCACCACAGACTGTTGGGTTGGGTACTCAGAAGTGTGAGCTTGGTGCCAATGTAAGTTGATGACAGTTAACTCTAGTCTTTCTAATGCCATGACTAGGATCCTCAAATCCTCACAGCTTCAACCTTAAACTGTCTACCGTGGACCTCATCCCCTTCCTAAGCAGTCTGTAAAGCGGTGCATAAGTGCATCGGTGAGCCTACCGTCCCTGTCCTACTGTCCCCATTTATTTGTATTCATATTCTTCATTCATGTCCATGTTCATATTTATACCTGCTATCTTTTACATGTTTGACAATAAATAAAAAAGAAAGTCAGTCAGCCAGCCAGCCAGCCAGCCAGCCAGCCAGCCAGCCAGCCAGTCAGTCAGTCAGTCAGTCAGTCAGTCAGTCAGTCAGTCAGTCAGTCAATCAATCAATCAATCAATCAATGAGATCCAGCAAAGTGTCAGGCTGTGGACTGTATTTTTGGATGAATAGGATTAAAAGTTGTAGACTGCATAGACATTTTAATTTTTGTTCTTGATGGTCTCTGTGTGGTTTTTCATATTCATATTCATATTCATATTTTGGTAGGAGAACTACCAAAAACCACCCTTGGGTGGCCCCAGAGTGGGGTGGGAATGGGGATTTTGCAAAATCCTTTCCCTGTAGTGAGGTGGGAATGGAGATTTTGCAGTACCCTTCCCTACCACGCCTACCAAGCCACGCCCACCAAGCCACGCACACAAAACCGGTAGTAAAAAAATTTGGATTTCACCACTGATGTAAATATGTATGTTTGGGTATATTTGTGTATATTGTGTATATTGTGTATATGTGTATGTGTATGTGTATGTGTATGTGTATGTGTATGTGCATGTGTATGTGAATGTGAATGTGAATGTGTATGTGTAAGTATATATGAATGTGCCCTCCTCCACCTAAGAAACATGAACTCCACAACAACTGACCCAGATACATATAAATTTATATACAGTATAATAAATATCTACTGCCCTTCAACTCCTATTTTTACCTCCTATGCCTCCACTCCTCTATTTTTATCTAAAGATTTCTCTTTCTTATGTGGGAATGAGGCTCTTAGTCATGCCCACATAACATTTTCCATCTTCATTCCATCTTAGACAAAGTCTCCCTCTCCCTCTATTTCTCTTCTGTTCAGACATATGATGTGAATAGAGCATATCTCATTTCTTATACTGTCCTTCCCTGTCTCCGTGATGGCTTTAATTATTCATTCAGTTTATTTTACTGGTTGATGGTTACATTGGATTTTAATCTTATTAGTTTTACACTCTTCATAGTTTCATTTCTTTTGCTTTTGTTTTCCTTTCCTTTCCCTTTCCTTTCCCTTTCCTTTAAAAAGTCTTGTCAATCTGTTGTAAGGAAAGCATACAAACCCCATAATAACTGCAATGAAAAATTAAATGTTATGAGTCTAAGAAACCATTTCACTATTAAATCATTACTTTTATCATTAAATGTTCCTTAGTGTTTAGATCTGGTCTCAGGATGATAATGTAGCACTTGGGGAAGAAGATGCAGCACAGCAGGCCAGCCCCAGAAGCCAAGATGGAGAAGATCTGCACAGCCACAATGGACTTTCCTTTAGTGCTCAGGTAGGTGGGCAGGAAGGAAACCCAGACGCTGCAGAAGACCAGCATGCTGAAGGTGATGAGCTTGGTTTCATTGAAGGCCCCAGGCAGATTTCTGGCCAGGAAAGCCACCGTGAAGCAAATGGCAGCAAGGAAACCCATGTATCCAAGGACAACATAAAACATGGTGACAGAGCCATCACTGCATTGAAGGATGATCTCTCCCGACTGGGATTGGAGATCAGAATCAGCGAATGGGGGAGAAACTCCAAGCCAGATGGAGCAGATGATAATTTGTCCAGCAGAACAAAAAAGGATGACGGAGTTGGACAAACCCTTTCCCAACCATCTTCTCACCCTATTTCCTGGTTTTGTGGCCAGGAAGGCCAGCACTACCATGATTGTTTTGGCCAACACAGAAGACACAGCTACTGAGAAGACAATGCTGAACACTGTTTGTCGGAGAAGGCAGGTGGCTTTCCTTGGTTGACCAATGAAGAGAAAGGAGGACAAGAAGCAAAGCAAGAGAGAGACCAGAAGGACGAAAGAGAGATCCCGGTTGTTGGCTTTGACAAGGGGAGTTTCTCGGTATTTAAGGAAGGTGATTAAAGCAAAGCCCGTTGTCAGAAACAAGAGTAGAGCAAAAGAGACCAGGATGATACCGAGATCTTCTTCATAAGAAAGGAAAGTTATAACTTTTGGGATACATTGGACTCGGTTCTTGGCTGGATGTTGATCATCTGGGCACTTTGTGCATTTTTCTGTATCTGAGAAAACAAAAAAGCAATATTTCTTTAAGATTCTCACTTTTCAAGAAAGTCCTGCTTTAGATGTCACACAGACACAGACACACAGACACAGACACACACACACACACACACACACACATATATGCCTTTGGTTATTCGGGTTTTCTCCCACGTAAAGTTGGAAGTGTCTTGGCGACGTTTCGACAAAGTCTCATTCGTCATTTCAGGCTGGTGTTTTCGGCTTCAATGATTCTAGTATTGCTCTTAGAATTGCTCCTGGAAGCTCGAAGTCGAAAACACCAGCCTGAAGATGATGAATGAGACTTCGTCGAAACATCGCCAAGACACTTCCAACTTTACGTGGGAGAAAAGTCGAATAACCAAAGACTACATACAAACACCCATGAAAAACTCAGAAACGTGTGTGTGTGTGTGTGTGTGTAGATTTTCACAGGTAGAGTTATGAAGTTCTGATGTATTTGGATCTTTTCCCATGTAAGATTGAGACTATCTTGGCAAAACCAAAGACACCAGCCTGAAGATGACAAGTGAGACCTCGTCAAAACGTCGCCAAGATACTCTCAATCTTACACGGGAAAAGTCCCGAATACACCAAAACTTGCTTATCTCAAGGTGTGAAAATCTACAAACACACACACACACACACACACACACACACACAGTAATATTACAAACTATTCTAAAAATCTGAGTTTTAGGTATATTAGTAAAGAAAGAAGCAGACATCCTGCGAGCTCCAGAAGTTAAAATTTTAAAATTTTAAAATAATTACAATTTTATTTTACTAAGCTTTTGTCAGCCATCTGCTGACATGGTCAGAGTATTAAACTACCGTTACAGAGATCTCTGACTTTATATTTCATTAGTCAATTTGGCCATTGCATGCGTAATAGGCCCTTCCAACTGTCTCTCACTTGTAATTAGCTGTGTTCTTTTTGCTGTCATCATGCTGGTTGACAGAGACTTAATTCCTAGCTGGTTTGTCTGTGGGGGATGATGTTACCCTGTCAATCATTGTGATTTGCTGTCTTCTCCGTGACCTCGTGGTCAGCCCGATTTGTTTCTCATTAATCCTGTCTGTTATAGCTTGAGACAGCTCTGTTGGGTTGCTCTGCATTTGGTCAGGACTGACTATGCCTTCACAGGCTGAGTCTACATGCTCAGGGGTGGGGGGAGGGTGCCATTGGTTTCGGCTCCCCAATGGGAAGCAGTCTCTGCTCACCCTACAGGATCTTTCCTGGTGTCAATATGGATTAGGGATGAGTTCTAAAATGTTTTACTACCGGTTCTGTGGGCGTGGCTTATTTTGTGGCATGGTCTGATGGTCATGTAACAATTCTTTAGGATTTAGCAGAGGGACTGGTCTACCAGGCTTTTAACTGCTTGCAGAGCTGTACCGGTCTACCCATTTGTTGTTGGAGGCACCGGACTATTCATTTGTTTTTGGAGGCACCGGTCTACCCGTTTGTTTTTCGAGTGCACTGGTCTACCACCACACTGCCTTTTAACACTGATCAGCTGTAGGGCAGCCGTTTGAAGCCCCGCGGCAAGATTTTAAAGAGTTTTTTTCCTTCTAGCTGATCAGCTGGGACTCGGGAGGCAGCAGATAGATTGGGGGCAGAGCCAAATAAAAGGTAACAATAATGCAGAAGGGGGGAGGTCCCAGCTCCCGAAGAAAGAGAACTGGTTTGTTGATGTCATATCGTCACCACTACCAGCTCGGCCGAACAGGGCCAAACTGGGAGGAACTCACCACTGATATGCTGTCTCTAAACTGCTCTGAGAGTGCTATAAAGCACGGGTCTCCAACCTTGGCAACTTTAAGACTTGTGGACTTCAACTCCCAGAATTCCTTCAACTCTGGGAGTTGAAATCCACAAATCTTAAAGTTGCCAAGGTTGGAGATCCCTGCTATAAAGCACCATACATAAGTTTAAGTGCTACTGCTATTCTCCTGTTGTCGTGGTTCCGAGTAATGATACCAGTTAGTTCAAGACTCTGAGGCAGTTGTTTTCTCAAAGTTTCTGTTTATTGGGTACATCATATCAGCCCTGTTCTAACCTAGGGTTCTATAGAAAGTATGAAGCAAAGTCTTAATTCCGTCCAAGCCATTTTTATTTAAACAGCTGTGAATTACTGTCAATAAAAGTCAACAAGGTTTTGGCAAACAGTCCTTCAGTGGAATGTTTATCAACACCCACCACATCTCACTTGGAACACTGCCAGAGGACCAATTTCCAAATGCAGGGCAAGGCCAAACTTGACACAGATTCTATTAGAGTCATGAACAGAACTTTCCAACCTTGAATCGACTAAATTAACTAATTAATTGCAAAAGCCCACATCCTGTTTGCTCCTCTTTCATGTCCTATGGAAGGGGCGAATTAACTCCAAGGTGTGGCCTTACTCCTGTGTTGACCCTGTTTTCTTAATTGTTCTTGTCTTCTGGCAGCTCTGTCCCTGTGCACACTGGGAACGGGCTCCAGCTGTTCTTCTGACTCGTTGCTGTTTAGCTCCCTCTCTGCCTCTAATGCAGAGCCCTCTTCTGAACTTAGCCTAGCACCCAGGACTGGCCCAAGTTCCTCCCCAACCTCCTCATTGTTCAACTCTGCTGCCGGCGGGCCATAACAGGCACATTCAAATGTAAAGCCAGGTCTGAATAATTTCTGTGCTTTGGCATAATTAAAGAATAGATAATGGCCGCCACCACCACCAGCACCCATGTGTCACAGGTCCTGTAAGCCAACCAAGCTGGTGATTAGCTTCTTTGTACTCCCTCCTGTCATTTCCAGAGTACATTGGATTAGCCTTGGTTCTCATGAGTCTTATCATTGTTATGTCTGGCACTTCGGAGGAAAACCTTCTACATTTCATAAGTCCACCTCCCCTCCCCTTCATAAGCGTGGCCACTAAGAAACGAAAGCAGAGAAAATTATGGCTTTAGCTAGAGTTGTTTCAAGAGTTGACACCTGTTCATTGAGTAGTAGCTGTGAGTCTAGGAGGATCCCTAAATTGTGCACCACCTTCATCCAGGAGAGTGCCACTCTATTCACAGTAGGAGATGGTTTATCACTAGGTCTGCGGAAGTCAATACTCAAACATGTATGACCTAAAACTATTCCAGATTTTCAGAGTTCAGATTTTCCTAAGAGAAGTAAACACAGAAGGACAGTTCCAAACTGAGAAGTAGAAGAGATACTTCCTGAGGGAGGAGTAACCTTGCACAGTCCACCAAATCACCATATGAGCCATGGTGGCACAGTGGTTAGAGTGCAGTAGTGCAGGCTACTTCTGCTGATCACCGCTGCCAGCAGTTCGGCAGATCGAATCTCACCAGGCTCAAGGTTGACTCAGCCTTCCATTCTTCCAAGGTTGATAAAATGAGGACCCCGATTGTTGGGGGCAATATGCTGACTAGGTAAACTGTTTAGAGAGGGCTGTAAAGCACTATGAAGTGGTATATAAGTCTAAGTGTTATTGCTATTGCTATATCCTTCTATCTCATCCTATCTCATCTTTTTCTATCTTTGAATCTTTTTCTTATTCCTTATTCTCACTGTGTATATTATTGCTCTCCATGTGTCAGTAGCTGTAAAGGTATTTAACCACATATAAGTCTGTACCTATTTAACTGTAGATAAAACCATTGTTATTCATCTAAAGGCTCTGTGTGAAGTGTTTTGCTCCTGGGTTTATCTCATAATACTAGTTATGCTGCCTAAACTCTGACAAGATCAAAAAAAATTTTGAAATTGAGGAACAACAACAAAATAGCCAAGCTTAAATGCATCTTTCAACATGAACATTGACCTAAAGTCTCTGAATAAGTCGAATACCCTTTCATCCAATGTCACCCACCTTCCTGAGTGGAGATGGTCCCCTCTGGACAAGGAACACAGTCATAGCAGCAAATTGGTTCCCCTTCTCGAGCCCGCTTGAAAAATCCAGGACGACAATTATCCACACATTTGGACTGAGGCAGAGACTAAGCAGAAAAAGAAAAATGCCAAAGAAAATGCATCAGAACTAACCATGTATGGAAAATGGAGATAGACTTAACATTGGCCAGGAATTCTCTGGGCTTCACTTAGGCAAATATGAAATCTCTAACTTGCTCAAGACAGATGTAGGGGATATAACCACTTGCAGAGTGTTCATTTAGCTCTTTCTTTTTGCTTTGGGGATACTACATTGTAGGAAAGAACTTTTCTACTTCATAAAGTCTGGAGGGATGGATTTGAGTAAAGATTTAAGTTCCAACCAATGGGTTCTTCCTTACGGTTTTATTATCATGCATCCCTCCATTCTTCATATAGTTGTGACTTCAAAGTATGATGATCTATTCATGTTAAAAATTAAAAAAAATATTTTAAAATTATTAATTCTATCAGATTTATTAAAATACAATAAAATTGTGATGAAGAAAAAACCCAATAGCATCTGAAAAAAATTTCTTCTGGACTATGTAAAACATTGAAAATTCACCCCCTCTTTCAAAGTAGTCAAAAACAGTCTCCCAATTAAAATACAAGGAAAACTGAAAGGTGTCTTTTCAAAAGACAACGAGACTTGGTTTTCCTGCACTAAAGTGCAGAGGGAACACAAAAGGGCCATGTACTGTAGCAGACAAAAAAGCTCTACAGAGAATCATCAAAACTGCTCAGAATATCATTGGACTGCAGCTACCAGCCCTGGACAACATCTTTGAATCTCGCTGTTTGAGGAAACTGCATAACATTCTCAGAGACTCTTCCCATCCTGCTTACAATCTTTTTGGACTGTTGCCTTCTGGCAGAAGATACAGAACATTTCAAACTCAGACCACACGTTTTCTGAATGGTTTTTATCCCAGAGCTCTAATTGCACTCAACAATGAACTAAAGGGCCGCCATCAGTGAGCTGTTGAACAGTATTACATGGTCTGTTTTGTGGATATTTGGGTGGTTTAAGGATGGAGAATTGTCGTGAGTGAGGGTTGTTTGGGGATCGTTATATGCGTTGGACTTGGTCTTTGGGTGTTAAATGAATTTCGTTGTATGGCTATATTGTGTATACACGTACAATGACAATAAAGTTATTTATTTATCTGGGTCCTAAGCAATAGTCATCCAGAATCCATGTTGTACGTGACTGTATCAGCTTAAAACTGTGCTCTCTTTTACAGCATCTGAAGGAGGCCATGACAGTATAACAGAACAACAGAGTTTGAAGGGTCAAAAGTGAAAAGACATCAATATTTTCCTCACCTTATTGAGCAACCTTAGATGTGAGAGTGCATCTTGGTTAATGGTAAGACTCTGTCTTGCAAAACTCCCCAGGTGCTCTTTCGTAAGATACTCCTCAAAGAGAACCACCAAACTTATGATGTTCAGATCTGCTGCTACATCTCCATTGTGGTCCAAGTACAGTTTCCTCCAGGAAAGATTGCAAAACTCATTCTTCTCCAGAAAAGGATGGAACTAGAATTGAACATTCAAGAATTTTAAGAGGAGAAACCTTGGTTTCTTACCTCAGGTGGTCTTTTCATGCTGGAATCTTTATTCTACATTTGTCTAAGGTGCAAATATGCTTAGCTGGGAGAACAAGGTCTTCTGAAAAGTGAAAAATGTTTCTATGTGGTAATGATTGGGTAATTCTAGTACATTGTTAAGTTACATTAACTGAATTTTGTAAGGGGGAAATTACTATCATGTTTTCCCCGAAAATAAGACCCTGTCTTATATTTTTTTTGAACCATGAAATAAGCACTTGGCCTTATTGCCATGCACTGAAAAGCCTGATTGGGCTTATTATCAGGGGATGTCTTATTTTGGGGGAAACAGGGTAATCTCTCACAAATAGTTTTACAGCACAAACATTTAGGAAGGATCCTTCCTGAGTTTCTTTCTTTGCCTGTTATGTATCTTCCTCCATCTTATCTGATCATTTGTAGGCAGCATCTCTTCCTCCTATCCCCAAAGGTCAATCCCACATGTCCTTATACTTCCTTGGAAAATAATGACATTAATAATGCACTAGAAGCAGTGTGATGGATACCAAACTTTATAATATACAATATTTGTGAATGTCGTCTCAAAATAGTAGTTGATTGCAAACTGACTTCGAGTTGGTAGTTTGGTGCTCATGGAAAGAAGGAAAATGCTTCCATAATTCCTTGAATGTTCTGGTTGGAGTGACCCCAACTCCAGTATAAGGTCAACTTGCAGACAAAGGTCTATGGAGAAGACATTACATGAAAACTGGATGAGGTTTATGGAAGGACAATGAAGCCAGGGAAGATCTGTCAGGGTATAAAGACTTAATAGCTGTAAGCTGATGAGAAGGTGTAAGCGGAAGCAACCGGAAGCTGATGCAATGGAATGAGGCAGCAGGGTTACTGCCACTTTAAGAAGCTGGGTAAGGGGCTCCCTATATAAGGGAAGCCATTAGAGGGCGTTTCTTTCTCCTCATGCATTTCATGTTATCTCATTGTGTATATTATTGCTCTCCATGTATAAGGTATTTAACCACATATAAGTCTGTACATATTTAATTGTAGATAAAACCACTGTTATTTATCTGAAGGCTCTGTGTGAAGTGTTTTGCTCCTGGGTTTATCTCATAATACTAGTTACGCTGCTTAAACTCTGACAAGATCAAAGGAGCTATTAACATCAATGAAAGACAACGATAAGAACCATATTGGTCTACTTGAGTGGAAAATAAGGGATCTTGATGGCCCAGCGGATTAAAGTGCTGTTAATTAGCACTTAGCTGCCAGCTGCCTGCAATTACTGTGAGTTCGGATCTCACCAGGCTCAAGGTTGACTCAGCCTTCCATCCCTCAGAGGTAGGTAAAATGAGGACCCAGTTTGTGGGGGCAATAAGCTGACTTTGTATAACTATACAAAAGTATGAAGGCTATTGCTTAATGCATTGTAAGCTGGCCTGAGTCTCCGGAGAAGGGCGGCATATTAATTGAACTAATAAATAAATAAATAAAATCTGGTTATTGGATGATTATTGGGTCCCCATACCTGCCATGACTGCAGCTTTGGAGTTGCCAATCTCTCTTCACTCTCCTTTTTTCCCCTCCTGGATCTGGAAGAATATGCAGCTTTCAAGACATGGGCCAGAGTCTTAATGACACTGTAAAGATGGTGGTAAGATCGGATCCATATATTGTTCCTTTTCTGTTGGTTTCCCAGTGGTGCTTTCTGGGTGCATCTTCTCCGGCCTTTGACAGAAAAGACATTCTTTGAAACAGAACAGAGAAAATAACGATCTTCAAATTCCTGTTCCACGAATACGTCAGGTTGAAAATAGTAATCTTTTGGTCTTTTTTTTTCCTGAAAAGAAAAGGTCCAAATACTATGTATATATCTGAACAGTTTGCTCTTTATTATTCTATATGTTCCCAAGAATGTTGTGATCCAGACTTTCCCTTCAATGGCACCTGGAAAATGGTGAAACACTTCATGGAAAGGAAAAATTCTCTCCAGAAGAGAATCATATTCCACAAAATGAACAAATACATTGACTTGTCTCCACTGAAAGATGGCATCCCTAAAGGATGATATAGGTGTAGTCCATGAGAATAGTTGTGATATAACAACACAAATCCCATTCCTGAAAAGCACAGGAGACAAAGTTCTCATGAAATGCTCTCCATTCTCTGTGTGTGAAGCAAAGAGACCAATCAAGGTCCATCTGAAATGGAGGAGCACCTGGATGATTGCTGGGTAGTGGAATCCTAATTTGGGGAAAATCCGGTAGAAAAAAGGGAATTGATTTTTTTCACTCAGAGCCTCTGAAACAATTTTGTCACTGATCTGGAAAAGCAATGAAGAGGGGTGTGTTATATTTGGGAACTGATTAAGTCAAAAATATCACTTTCCTTTTAATAAATCCAACTTGGTTTTGATGAAAAATAATGGTTGACTGCTTCAGAAGAAGCTCCCAGAACAATGGGAATGATGTCTTAAGTGGATATGTCTGTTTTAATCCTTTCTCCCTCCCCATTGTGAATCCCAATCCATAGTCTTTACACCTACCATATCAAAAGCATCATAGGTGCTTTCGACCACCCACCAAGGTCAAAAGCATTTTTTGAATTCCATAGAGAAGATTTGGTTGAATCTATTGCTCACTGACAACCACCACACCTGTTTTACCACACACACACACACACCTGTGGGACTTTGTAGGGGCCTACTAAGGTTGACATCTGGATTGAGATGTCCCTGGCAGCTCCATCAAGAAGAGCCAAAAGGTGGTCCTTCCTTCCACAGCTGTAATTGGGAACGTTGGCTTCTCCAGTTGAGAGCATATCCAGCAAGGCATCTGAAGTGGCAATGGCATTCATATTTTTCTCATGGATGCTGTAGCCCAGAGTGAGATTGAGCAGATGCTGGAGATTATTGTTGACCACTTGAATGGCAAAAATGAAGCCAAGGATTCTAGACTTATCAGTAGACAAGCTACTGTAAAAAAATATTCATGCCATCATCATGATCATCATCAAATATTTTTATTTATTTCTTTTTATCTTCGGAAGCCTATTGAGTCTTAATCCAAATTTGATCCCAAATGAGAGACTAATTACAGTCACCCATCCCTGTTTAATTTTTATGAATGTTGAGAAAATGGGATGAAAATAATCTTCCAACAAAGTTAAGAGCCACAAATATATCATTATTTATAGTAGGGCTTATTTTTGTTTGCCCAATAACTAGTATTCAAATTTATTGAATCCTTAAAGTAGAAGCTCCAAAATAGGAAGGAGATATTTCACGTGTGACCCAGAAGAAAATCTCTAAAAACAAGTCAGTCTTTATTTTATAAGCATTTGGATTTAAATATCAATGAACGGTCATAAAAACATAGGAATAGGCTGGGCAGAGGTGAGCATAACTCTTCTAATAATTCAGTTTTGAAGGGTTGAAATCAAGATTGGATGTGAAGGGGAAAATAGCCTGGATTCTTTCAGGATTTTTTTTCTCCCTGATCTTTGGTTTTGGGACTCTTTCATCAAATAAGGCAAAACAGAGAAGCCATGGAAATCAATCAATTCATGAAATTAGACATGTTCTACAATCTAGGAGTAAGTGAAATAAGAAGAAAAATAGAAGATGGTTAGAAAGGCAAATGGAAGGAATGCAATGCCCTCATAGTGAATAACTTACGAGTGAGACTGACTACATGGAGCCCTGTTGTAAGACAGCTTTGTGTGCGATAGCTTTGCTGAAGTGGTGAGCACACTTATGATATGGTCCCCCGGCTTGTAATATGAATTTTCTCCACTCCAGTGCTTCAGATTTAGTGGACACTTCAATCTACGTTTCCCAGAGACTGGCTGGGATCCTAGCAATATCAGAAGCAGAAAGACGAGGTCCATAATTCATATAACCCTCAATCGCCTTCCCATTTCTAAAGAAGAACAATAAGAGGAGTTAGATGAATTGAAAGCCCTTTCCCAAGATGGAAACGCCACAAGATGGTTTTCCTGATTCAGATAGAGACAAACTGAGCTTCATTTGGAAAGGATAGAAAAGCACATTCATGAGCAAAGCCAAGAATTGTATCACACAGAGCGTCCTCTGAGGCATTTATTCTTTTCTAATGAAAAATCCCTTCCATGTTGCTTCAGTTTGATGTTTACAGCAAAGTAGCAGAAATGGTCTCAAAGATCAGGATGGTGATAATTAAAGTGAGGAGCTGTTTCTCCTCTGGGAATCCCCATGTTGGTGGGGAAAAAAAACAGAGACAGACATCTGGGAGACGTTGTTTTGTAGTGTTTTAGCTCCTTCCTGTCAGGACATGTACAAAAAGTAACTGATTTTTGCTGTCCTGGTATTTTGCCTCCATAGACTTCTAGGGAAGATCACCAGTGGTGGGATTCAATTTTTTAAACAACTGGTTCTGTGGACATGGCTTAGTTGGGGGTGTGGCTTGGTGGTCATGTGACCGGGTGGGTGTGGCTAGCTGATCATGTGACTGGGTGGGTGTGGCTAGCTGGACATGTGACCGGGTGGGCATGGCTATGTGCATAGGGACTTCTCAGAGGGCTGAAAAAAGTCATTTCTGACTGGTCCTTGCACTTTTGACTGGTCCTCACACTTATGACCATCCTCACATTTATGCCCATTGCAGCATTATTAACAACCGTGTCACTCACTTCACAACTACTTCTCTTCACCATGGTGAAAAGATGGGGCACAAAAGAGCCTGAGTAGCGTAGGGGGCTAATGCCTCCTACTAAAAGGCAGCAATTAACATCCAGCTGCCTGTAATTCTGTGAGTTCAATCCTAGCCAGGCTTAAGGTCGACTCAGCCTTCCATCCTTTCTAAGGTCGGTAAACTGAGGACCCAGTTTGTGGGGGCAATAAGCTGACTTTGTATAAATATATACAAAAGTATGAAGGCTATTGCTTAATGCATTGTAAGCCGTCCTGAGTCTCCGGAGAAGGGCGGCATATAAATCAAATTTAAAAAAAAACAAAACGTAAAATGTGAGGACAGTTGTAAGTGCGAGGACCAGTCAAAAGTGCGAGCACTGGTCAAACATAACGTTTTCAGCCCTCTGAGTAGTCCATATGCACATAGGGCTGAAAAGAAGTGATTTCTGACAGGTCCTCATAGTTTTGACCGGTCATCATTTATGCCCATTGCAGCATTCTTAATTAAATTAATTAAATAAAAATGACCTACTGGAGCAGTCGGAGGCAGTCTGAGGCGGCCTTTTGGGCCGGCTGCTGGGCAAGGTGGTACAACTGGGGTAGGTAGGCCCTGCTACCCAGGTGGGAGGCGGGCGCAGGTCTACAGGGCTGGCTGCAGGGTGAAGCGATTGGATGGGGTAGGTCAGGGGTCTGCAACTTTAAACACTCAACCTTAAACACATGTAAACACTTAAACACAACCTTAAACCTAGGTGGACATTGCCAACTCCATATCATTTACTCCCACCCAGGTTTTATGGCTCCCAGTATTTTCTTTTAAACAGGTATCTCTGTGTGTCTCTTTCATCTCTCTCATCTCTTTCTTTCTCCCTCCTCTCTTTCTCTCCTTCATCTCTCTTTCTCCCCCCGCTTTCTCTCCTTCATCTCTCTTTCTCTCCATCTCTCTCCCTCTCTCTTTCTCTCTTTCAGCTCTCTTTCTCTCCATCTCTTTCTCCACCCGCTTTCTCTCCTTCATCTTTCTCTCCATCTTTCTTTCTCCCTCTCTCTTTCTCCCTTTCATCTCTCTTTCTCTCCATCTCTTTCTCCACCTGCTTTCTCTCCTTCATCTCTTTCTCCCCCTCTCTTTCTCTCTTTCATCTCTCTTTCTCTCCATCTCTTTCTCCCCCTCTCTTTCTCTCTTTCATCTCTCTTTCTCTCTATCTCTTTCTCCACATCTCTCTTTCTCCCCCTCTCTTTCTCTCTTTCATCTCTCTTTCTCTCCATCTCTTTCTCCACCCGCTTTCTCTCCTTCATCTCTCTTTCTCTCCATCTCTCTTTCTCCTCTCCTGCACACTTACTGCACCATCGGTTTGCCCCTCACCCTGGAGGCAGCACCTTAAGCCTGCGCCCCACTGCACATGCACCCGCCCAGCTGGGCCTGCAGCTGGCTCTGGTTGCTCTTACCGAGCTTCACAATGGGGCAGATGGCACCCCTCCTCCTCCTGGAACCCATTACAATGCAGAGCATCGGCTGCAGCCTGGGCATCCAGTGTTCCAAGGTGGAGAAAAGTCACACGTCTCTCCCAGCAACTGGATGGGGTAGGGAGGCAGCCGCAGAAGAGTCCTGCTGGGTCGGCGGCAGGCTGAGATGCTTGGATGGGATAGCCAGTGGCCTCCAGTCGCTGGCTACTCGATCCAAGCACCTCACTGGCCACCCAATCCAAATGCCTTGCTCAGGGGTGGGTAGTAAAAATTTTTACTACTGGTTCTGTGGGCGTAGTTTATTTTGTGGGTGTGGCTTGGTAGAGGGAGTAATGTGTCTGGGTGGGCATGGCCAACTTTTATTTTAACTTTTAAAAGCATTTTTTCTACAACCTTAAGAGGTTGCAGAAAAAAATGCTTTTAGAAGACTCATGCAACTCAGCTGGGATCGCCAGAGGCTTTTAAAGGCATTTTTTTTCCCTACAACCTCTTTGGCCAAAGAGATTGCAGAAAAAAATGCTTTTAAAAGCCTCTGGCGATCAGGCAACTCAGCTGTGATCTCCAGAAGCTTTTTTTTTTTTTTTTACCTTTTAAAAGTATTTTTTCGGCCAAAGATGTTGTAGAAAAAATGCTTTTAAAAGTAAAAAATAAAAAAAAGCCTCTGATGAGGTGGGTGGGGTAAGTGAGTGGCAACCCGGCCGGGGAATGGTTCAGGGGTGTGGCCAGCCAATGTTATTACCGGTTCTCTGAACTACTACAAATTTTTACTACCAGTTCTTGCGAATGGAGAAACCCACCTACTGTTTCCCAGCCCCGCTTCCCCGAGGGCAGCACTGAGCTTTACTTTTTTTTTAAAAAAAAATTGATTTATATGCCGCCCTTCTCCGGAGACTCAGAGCGGCTTACAGTGCATTAAGCAATAGCCTTCATACTTTTGTATATTTATATTTATACAAAGTCAGCTTATTGCCCCCAACAAACTGGGTCCTCAATTTACTCACCTTATAAAGAATGGAAAGCTGAGTTGACCGTGAGCCTGGCTGGGATTGAACTCGCAAGTAATTGCAGGCAGCTGGATCTTAAATGCTGTCTTTGTAGGAGGCATTACTCCCCTATGCTACTCAGGCTCATTCTTGACTGTTCTGCTGCTCTAGCGGTTGGGGGCAGTCCAAGGTGGGTGTTTGGGTACAAAGTGGGAGGCCACCGTGGGCAAAGGAAAGCAAAGGAAAGCAGGCTGGGCCACGTGGTTGAGGAGCCAAAGAATAATTTCAGGCAAGCTGTGCAGCACTGCGAACAAGGCCAATAAAGGTGAGCCAGCAATTTAACAAACATTTTGGTATGCTGCAAGGCGAATAAATTACAAAAAAAACCCCACTGAATCATTTGTTAAATTGCTGGCTCGCCCACTCCTTGCCCCACCCCGCCCTGGTTTTGGTGAAAACGGGCTGTGCGGAGCACTCCAGAGTGCTTCTGGAGGCCCGGGAGGGCCAAAATGCGATGCATGGAGGGCTTGAGAGCCCCAAAATGCATCAGTTTTTGGTGAAAACAGGCCATGCGGAGCACTGCAGAGTGCTTCTGGGGTCTGGGGAGGGCAAAAACTATTTTTTTCTTGTTTTCCCCCTGTAAACCTAGGTGCGTTTCATTAGTCCAGTGCGTCTTATAGTCCAAAAAAGACAGTAATCAGTGGAACAACTTGCCTCCAGAAGTTGTAGATGCCTCCAACACTGGAAGTTTTTAAGAAGAGTTTGGGCGACCATTTGTTTGTGGCAGCTTCTCAAACTATGAATCTAGATTCATAGTTCTGCGAGAAGTACAGATGAAGATTGTGGCTAGGAGCTTCTGCCCAACTTTGGCAGGTCAACCATCCTTTCCATAATCATCTGCCAAAGTTGGGCAGAACTTGGGTAATGGGTCCTCCAGAGGGATTTCTTCAAAAATCATTCAGAAATTTCAGCTAGTCTTGGATGCAATGTCCTGGATGCTCATTGGCCATGCAAGCTTTGGTTGTGGCTCACCAGCAGAGCTGGTGGCAGACTCAGACAGTGAGGTGGTTGGGGAGGGACATGGGCCAGTCTTGGAGTCTGGGGAAGGCTCTGATGAGTGCTTTGTGTCAGACGCAGAGATGGGGCCAGGGCCATCCGACAGTTATCAACTGCCTTCGGAGTAGGATATCAGTGGGGCAGAAGAACAGCTGGACCCTGTTCCCAATGTGCGCATGCACAGAGCTGCCAGGAGAAGAGAACAGCTAAGGAACAAGGGCCGACTCAGGAGTAAAGGCCCAGGTGGACAGTGAATTGCCCCTCCCATAGGGAATAAAAAGGAGCAAAGGGGAGGGGAGTTTGCAGGAGACAATTAGTTCAATTCATTAGGGTGAAGATCTGCTCCTGACTTCTTGCCAAGTAATTGCTGCTACAACGTGGCTCTTGGAAGATATTGGCCTGGCAACTCTCTAAGCCTGATAAAGGTCTGTAGTCATGAAATCTCATGAAAGACTGTTTACCAGGACTTTGCTGGAGAGGAATTCCCTTTAACCTAAATAAAAGAGGTTTTATTGGGATGAGTAGTCTCCTTCATGATCTTGGGAAGCCTAGGTAAGAACAGCTTTACAGTCAGAGCGGCCACCATTTAAACCTCTAAATAGAAACCATCCTTGGCTCAATTTGTTGAGAATGGAATAGTTTTATTAGTAATCAAGTGTACTGCAGGAATAAAAAGCCAGAACTGAGAATTGTGCACCAAAATCCCTAAGTGCAATCTTTCCCTCTCTTAACTGCCTCCCATTGCTGATCTCCCCCTGACCAACCAGGTTCAAGTAAGATGTTTTCAGAATGGTCGCTTTAAGTGAGGTGGGTATGCATCTGTCTTCTTCTCCCACCCAGGTGACCTTAAAACAGCATCTTGGGAAGATACAGCAGTCACTTTCATTTCCCCCCAATCATTCCCGCTCCCATTCACCCTCCGCAGAGTCCTTGGCAGACTGTCAGCAGATGGTAGCGAAACACAAGCAAGTGTAAGAGGGCAGCTGAAACCTACACTGGTTGCATATCAATTTTCAAGTTCAAAGGAAAGTGCTGGTCTTATGCTAAAGAGCACTAGATCTTAGAATCAGGCTATCTCCAAGAACCACACCAAGATTCTGTAGTGGTGCTTCTAGTCTGGATTTGCAGGGTTAACATCAGGGGTGGGTTCTAATTTTTTTTACTATCAGTTCTGTGGGAGTGGCTTATTTTGTGGGTGTGTCTTGATGGTCACGTGACAATTCTTTAGGATTTAGCAAAGGTACTGGTTTACCAGGCTTTTAACTGCTTGCAGAGCTGTACTGATCTACTCCTTTGTTTTTGGAGGTACCGGTCTACTCATTCGTTTTTGAAGACACCGGTCTGCTCATTCATTTTTGGAGGCACTGGTCTACTCATTCATTTTTGGAGGCACTGGTCTACTCATTCATTTTTGGAGGCACTGGTCTACCCATTCGTTTTTGGAGGCACCGGTCTACTCATTCATTTTTAGAGGAACAGGTCTACCCATTTGCTTTTGGAGGCACCAGTATACCACCACACTGCCTTTTAACACTGATCAGCTGTAGGGCGGCCCTTTGAAGCCCCACAGCAAGAGTTTAAACAGATTTTTTCCTTCTAGCCGATCAGCTGGGACTCAGGAGGCAGCAATAGATTGGAGGTGGAGCCAAATAAAAGGTAAGAATAATGCAGGGGAGGGGGCGGGGGGAGGGGGGATGGGAGGGCCCAGCTCCCGAACAAAGAGAACCGGTTCAGTGTCATCATATAATCACCGCTATTGGCTCAGCCGAACCGGGCCGAACCAGGAGGAATCCACCACTGGTTAACATCAATTTTACAAGACTGAAAGTATTTCTCTTAAATCCATTGAATCCATCTCGACTCTTTTCATTCATCTCTGCCTCACATATACACTGTTAGCCACTGTCAGTCAGAATAATTGCTCAAATTAATTATTAAAAATTTCAGGGTCATTGGCAGTTGACAAACTTCAAATTGCTCTAAATGACGTTCACAGAGTTCTCTTTAGCAGGATAGATTGAGATGATAGAGAAAGGAGTTGCAAAAAGTCATTCAACAATTTCCAATTCCAGAAATATATACATCTGATTTTCTTGGACTACTGCATCCAATCTAAGTGGACACAATTAATATTTTCTTTCAAATACAAGAAATTTTACAATTCTTCCAATATCGTAATAGTGTTATATCTCATGGTTTTACATTTATTCTGGCTGTAAGATGCTCTTTTGTGTTCAGATCTGGCCTTAAAATAATAATGTAGCACTTAGGGATAAAGATGCAGACCAGCAGACCAGCACTGGAGGCCAAGATGGAGAAGATCTGCACAGCGACCATATATTTCCCCTTGGTGCTCAGGTAGGTGGGCACAAAAGTCACCCAGACGCTGCAGAAGACTAGCATGCTGAAGGTGATGAGCTTGGCTTCATTGAAGGCCCCAGGTAGATTTCTGGCTAGGAAAGCTAATGTGAAGCAGATGGCAGCCAGGAAGCCCATGTAGCTGAGGGTGATATAGAACATGACAACAGAGCCTTCATTGCATTGCAGGATAATCACTCTAAGTTGGGAGTGGAAGTCAGAGTCAGGGAATGGAGGAGAAATTCCAAGCCAGATAGAACAGATGATAACTTGGACAGCAGCAGAAGAAAGGATAATGGAGTTGGCCAAGCTCTTCCCCAACCATCTCTTCATTCGATTTCCTGGTTTTGTGGCCAGGAAAGCCAGCACCACTGTGACTGTCTTGGCCAAGAGAGAAGAAATGGCGACTGAGAAAGTGATGCTGAAAACCATCTGTCGGAGAAGGCAGGTGACTTTCGTTGGTTGACCAATGAAAAGAAAAGGAGACAAGAAGCAAAGCAGGAGGGAGGCTAGGAGGATATAAGACAGGTCTCGATTGTTGGCTTTGACAATGGGAGTTTCTAGGTATTTAATGAACATGAGTAAAACAAATCCTGTGGTTAGGAACAAGAAAAGGGAAAGGGTGACAAGGATAATTCCCAGATGTTCTTCATAGGAGAGGAAGGATATTCCTTTTGGGATGCATCGAACTCGGTTCTCAGTTGGATATTGATCATCTGGACACCTTGTGCATTTTTCAGCATCTGAGAAAACAGAAAGTAATATTTCTTGCACTGTGTCTAATTTAGAAAGATATTATCTTACTAGGATTGAGTTGAAGTCAATCCCTCCCATTCAGATCCATACAGCATCTGCATGCTGAACATCATTATAAGACCACCACTTACCCTGCCATGGGTGGTGTATGAATGATACAATACCCTGTGGTGGCAAATGACTCACCCATCAGTTTCATGTAAATAGTAATGAGGAAAAGAGAGATAATCAAATCCTGAGGAATGAAGGGTATTAGGGTCTGACGTCTTCCCCCGACAACATCAACTGATGCCATATGCAAAGAAAAAAGAACCATTGCAAGACAATATCTCCCATATCCAGTTGGTCCAGAATAATACCTTGGTTGATGGTATCTAAAGTTATTGAGAGATCCAGAAAAAGATCATGATGGTTGCACCATCCAGAGATCATCTGGAGGAGCAACCAATGCTTCTTTGGTAGTGTAACTCAGCCATCAGCCTAAATACTGAGCAAAACTCATACTTTCAACATGTGGAACAGTGTTATGAAAGTTGTCTATCATGGTTGGATCCATGAAGAGTCTCTTGAGAAATGGATGCACTGCGGCCTCCTTCAAGGTAAGGTGGTGGTAACAACCATTCCTCAAAAGAGGCATTAACTAGCCCCAAGTTGATATTAGCCCCTAACAGGGGCTAATGGTTAGAGTGCAGTACTGCAGACTACGTCAGATGACTGCTAGATGTAGTTCAGCAGTTCAAATCTCACTGGCTCAAGGTTGACTCAGCCTTCCATCCTGTTGTGGCCCCGTCCTCTGAGCCTATCCCATTGGAGGAAGGAAGCTCTGAGCAGGAGGAAGAGGAGCCAGCCAGATCTCCCAGCCCCCCCCCCTGGCACCGTCTCAGGTGCCAGCTGAAAGAGAGCCAAGTAGTGGGGAAACAGGTGTCTCAGATGAGAGTGAGGGAGAAACGTCATTCCTGGACGCACGCCAAAGAAGGCGAGATAAACGCTTACAGCAGCTGCGGAGACGCATGAGGGAATAGACCTGAGTCACTGGACTGGAGTCACAGGATCAATGAGTCACTGGACCACACCCAGAGCCTATATAAGACAGGAGGGTGGTTCATGATCTCTGTGATGAACAAAAACGCAATCTAGTAGTCTTTGGAGCTAAAAGAACGGATTTTGGCAAAGCTACGTAGGTGATTTTCTTTTTGTGAACTATTAAAGCCCTTGGCAGACGGTGTGCATATCGCTGCCAAGTTTGAGATAAGAACTGTGGAGTGTGCCAAGTGCTTCTTAACCCTCGACTGGCTGTGTTTTTGTGGGTCTCTGTAGGGGGGACAGATCACATCCTTCCGAGGTGGGTAAAATGAGGACCCAGATTGTTGGGGGCAAGAGGCTGACTCTGTAAACCGCTTAGAGAGGGCTGTAAAAGCACCATGAAGCAGTACATAAATCTAAGTGCTATTGCTATTGTTAATAGTTGAGGCCTTCTGGAAATCCCTTATAATATGGTCTTTAAACAGGCCTGGAGATCCTTGGTAACAAAGCCCTGTGCAATAGTTGTATCCTATGTAACTTCTTCATCTCCCCTCTTGGCAATCTTGGTCTTTAAATGTTTCATTGGTTGAACCTAGTTTTATAAAAAAAATTATTGATTGTTTTAGTTTAGGTCCCTCCAGAATAACTTTGTATGAACTAGGTAACAAGAATGAATTTGAAGAAAGGAAGGAAGGAAGGAAGGAAGGAAGGAAGGAAGGAAGGAAGGAAGGAAGGAAGGAAGGAAGGAGGAAGGAAAAATTCATGTTAAAAAACATTAATTCCTGAAGTAATTCAAGAGGAGAAACTGAGTCTGTTATCTCTCTTTGCCAAGTCTTTCGTTTCTAAAAATGAGAAGATGAATTTATTTAGATTCATAACATTTTTAAAGACTGAATAAGCTCTACATTGGTATCAATGTTTCTGTAAGGGTTTTATGCTGAGTCTTCTGTTTGGCTTCCTCTTGCCCCTTGAACTCAACCACACTCCCTTCGTAGTCCTCTTAATTAGATCTTTCTGCTTATCTGGTGCTATGATCATAATAAAAATTGACTGTTTAATTAATGCATCCATTGGCCCAAAATCTAAAATTGGTTCGGTGGGCAAAAGCCATTGACTGGAAAGCATTCCTCAAATTTCAAAGAATTCCAATCTTCCTAAGAAAGGTAAACCTAAGAGGATAGCTCTTCTCTTCTCTTCTCTTCTCTTCTCTTCTCTTCTCTTCTCTTCTCTTCTCTTCTCTTCTCTTCTCTTCTCTTCTCTTCTCTTCTCTTCTCTTCTCTTCTCCTCTCTTCTCCTCTCCTCTCCTCTCCTCTCCTCTCCTCTCCTCTCCTCTCCTCTCCTCTCCTCTTCTTTTCCATTCCATTCCATTCCATTCCATTCCATTCCATTCCATTCCATTCCATTCCATTCCATTCCATTCAATAATGGAGCATGTTGAAGATAAAGAACCACAGTAAAACAGTCAAGCTTAAATGTATCATTAACATGCACATTGATCACAACAACTGGATTTAGATGAATTCAGTACCCTTTCCTCTGATGTCACCCACCTTCCTGAGTGGAGATGGTCCCCTCTGGGCAAGCAACACAGTCATAACAGCAAGCTGGCTCTCCTTCCCAAGCTCGCTTGACAAATCCAGGATGACAATTTTCCACACACTTTGACTGAGGCAGGGACTAAGAATGAAAACAAGGAATACCAAAAGGTATATAAAAAAAGTTAGGATTCACCAACTATGGAAAATGGAGGTTGACATCAACATTAGCCAAGTAGTCTCTAGGCTTCAGTTTAGTTTAGTTTAGTTTTAGTTTTATTAGATTTATATACCGCCCTTCTCCTTACGGACTCAGGGCGGTGAACAGCCAAATTAAAAAGCAAATACACAAAAGTTAAAATTTCATAAAAAGAACAATTATAAATAGCCGTAGATAAAAACAAATTAATTTAAAAGATAATAATAAAAAAGAACCTCTAAAAATAATAAAATATTTGACAGGAATCAGGCTAAGCCGGCAAGCTGAAAAAGATGTGTTTTTAAAGCCCGCCGGAAAGTCGGGAGGTCAGAAATTGTTCTTAACTCTGGAGGAAGGTCGTTCCAGAGGGTAGGAGCTGCCACAGAGAAGGCTCTCCCCCTGGGGGTTGCCAGCCGGCATTGTCTGGCTGACGGCACCCTGAGGAGGCCCTCTCTGTGGGAGCGAACCGGCCGGTGGGAGGCAATTGGTGGCAGAAGGCGGTCCCGTAAGTACCCTGGTCCTAAGCCATGGAGCGCTTTAAAGGTGATTACCAACACCTTGAAACACACCCGGTAGTCCACCGGTAGCCAGTGCAGCTCGCGCAGGAGAGGTGTCACATGGTCCAGCGGCCCAGTCGCTCCCGTAATCCCCCGTGCGGCCGCATTTTGCACCAGTTGGAGCCTCCGGGTGCATCCCAAGGGGAGCCCCATGTAGAGAGCATTACAGTAGTCCAGGCGAGAAGTGACGAGAGCCTGAGTGACCGTGCGTAGGGAGTCCCGATCTAGAAAGGGCCGCAACTGGCGTATCAGGCGGACCTGATAGAAAGGTAAATATGAAATCTCTGACTGTTTCCAGATTATAAAAGAGACAACTATTTGCAGATTTGTCATCTAGTTACCCCCTTTTGCTTCTGAAATATCACATCAAAATAAAGGATATTTTCCACTTAATAAGATGGAGGGAGGGAATTGAGAAAAGATTTAAGGATTAGGTGAAAGCTAGAGAGATCCTCCTCATAGTGATATTAGCAATATAGTTATATAGTTATATTAGCATTCCTTCCTCCATTTGTCATAGATCCATGATTTTAAACCATGATGATCCATTCATATTAAATTTTAGAATATGATCTTCATTGTATTAGATTCATTAAAATGGAGTAAAATTGTGATGAAGACAAAAATGTCTGACCAGTAGGATTTATACAAAAGTATGAAGGCTATTGCTTAACGCATTGTAAGCCACCCTGAGTCTCCGGAGAAGGATGGCATATAAATCAAATTTTTAAAAAAAAGAAAGAAAGAAAGCATCAGGCAACTAAGAGATAAAGGAAAAAAGTCCTTACGCATTAGGGCTGACAACTTTAAAGGAGATAGCAATAGCACTTAGACTTATATACTGCTTCATGACACTTTACAGCCTTCCCTGAGTGGTTTACAGAGTCAGCACAATTGCCCCCAACAATCTGATTCCTCAGTTTATTGACGTCGGAAGGATGGAAGGCTGAGTCAACCTTGAGCCGGTGAGGATCAAATTGCTGGCAGTCAGCAGAAATAGCCTGCAATACTGCATTCAACCACTGTGCCATCATGGCTCTTAAGATGTTCTTTGTTTATTCGTTCATTTATTTGTTCAGTTCAAATGGGTTCCATGCTGTGGAACTAGGACTAAAACCGGCTGCCTGGTGTCTAGAACTATAGCTACTATAGGTGAGATGGAGTGAGTTCACGAGAACACATCCCTCAAAAGGAGTAGGTGAAGAGTCTTTTGCTGTAGCGCATGGGACATGAGTATGAGCCCTGTGCGGGAAACGGATATTTCTAAGGCCCAGCTATGTATGCAAGAAAAGTTCTGTTAGGAGACACCAATTGATATGGAAAGACATACCTACGTTTATTATTAGATAAATATGTACTCCAGAGTTACTTAAGATAGTTAACAATCAAGATAAACAAAGGCATTCAAGGGATTTTCAGATAAAGTACCAGGGGTGAAATCTAGCAGGTTCTGACAGGTTCTGGAGAACCGGTAGTGGAAATTTTGAGTCGTTTGGAGAACCGGCAAATACCACCTCTGTCTGGGAGGGAATGGAGATTTTGCAATATCCTTCCCCCAGGAGTGGGGAGGGAATGGGGATTTTGCAATATCCTTCCCCCAGGAGTGGGGTTGGAATGGAGATTTTGCAATATCCTTCCCCCAGGAGTGGGGAGGGAATGGAGATTTTGCAGTATCCTTCCCCTGCCACGCCCACCAACCACGCCCACAGAACCGGTAGTAAAAAAAAATTTGGATTTCACCACTGTCAAGTACCCTCTTGAAAGCTAAAGGCCAAATCTAAGCAGCGTTTCCTTCCAGATTGTATATTATTTCTGATATCAGGAATGACTTTTCTTTAGGTCAGAATCATATTTCAGTGCTTCAACTTTCTGTCTCAGGGCATCGGCTCACATCTGACCAGAGATTATAATTTCCCTTGAACTGAAAGAGGCTTGGGCCTCTTTCCTAGGAGTAAAAGGCCTATTCCACTATCCCAATGGGGAGAGCCATAGAAAATTCTGGTGAGGTCCCGACTGCTAAAAATATCACCAACCATGGACCTGATATTTCAGGAGACATTATCACCACTCGGTCAAACTGAATCCTAATTCCAAAGTTTATTTCTCACTGGCACCAGTGACTCCCATCCAGTCTTAATTAAAATTTCTCCAGATTCAGTCCAAATCTGAACTCAGGAATTGGTCAAGTAATTGCCTACTTCTTTGTTTTTTGAAGACAAGGAACAAGCTCAGCAGACTAAAGCCTGTTATTAACATTCAGCTGACTGCAATTATTGCAAGTTTGAATCTCACCAGGCTCAAGGTTGACTCAGCCTCCCATCCTTTCTAAGGTCGGTAAATTGAGGACCCAGTTTGTGGAGGCAATAAGCTGACTTTGTATAAATATACAAAAGTATGAAGGCGATTGCTTCACGCATTGTAAGCCGCCCTGAGTCTCCGGAGAAGGGCGGAATATAAATCTAATTAAAAAAAAAAAAGCAAATCCAAGGCCATAAGGACTACAATTCCCCATACCTGAGCCCTCTCATCAGATTTATGGGGATACCAGATTGTGAGGGGACACAAAAGGTTTGTGATCTGTGCCCTAAAGAATGGTCATTCAACACACATGGTGGACAAGTCTGAATTAATTTAAAACACTGTTTGACGTTACAGCATCTAAAGGACACTTTGGTCAATAGTACTGAAGACCAGGCTCTGTGAATGACATTGAGTCTGGTGACCAGGCTTAGCCCACATGAAATAGGGCCTAAGGCAGTGATGGCTAACCTTCTTGCCATCCCATGCCAAAAGCGGGGGGAGTGTGACAAGATCGTCCACATGTCTGCCCACACCCATAATTCAATGCGTCCCACCCCTGTGCATATGCCCCCCCCCACTTTTACCACAGTGGGCCCAGTAGGCCTGTTTTTCACCCTCCCCAGGCTCCTGAGCCTTTGTAGGAGCCTGGGGAGGGCAAAAATGGCCTTCCCCACTTCCTCAGAGGCCCTCCAGAGGCCAGAAACAGCCCATTTCCCAACTTCTGGGAGGCCCAAAAATCAGGTGGCCGACACACTCATGTGCACTGGAGCTAAGCTACGGCAACATTCGCGTGCCCACTGATACGGCTCCATCTGCCACCTGTGGCACCTGTGCCATAGGTTCGCCATCACGGGTATTGGGCAAAGATGGCTAACCTTTTTGCCGTTGCATGCCAAAAAGGGGGTAGTGGGGGGGATGGCACGTGCACATGCCCACACCCATAATTCAATGCACCCTATCCCCCCACACATGCGTGTGTGACCCCCCCCCCACTCTCCCCCTTGACACGCAATGGCCCGGTGGGCCTGGTAGGCCCATTTTTTGCCTAGAAAGGCTGTTGGAGCCTGGGGAGGGCAAAAACAGCCTTCCTCACCCCCCTGGAGGCCCTCCGGAGGCCCGCATTTCCCAATTTCCAATGGAAGGCCCAAAAATCAGCTGGACTGAGGTAGGGCAATGCTCGTGTGCCCACAGATATGTCTCTGTGTGACACCTGTGGCACCCGTGCCATAGGTTCGCCATCACGGGCCTAAGTCTTTGGAAAACAGAGAAAAGACACGTATCTATGAAGATTATGAGTTATCCAGGTCATCGTTGTCCCAAAAAGAGCTTTTTCAAGAGGCAACAGGACTTTCTTGTTTTTCTTTGAAATAGGGGTCAAACAGGACATCTATGTCAAAATAGAACAGCCCTCTCTCAACAGAGGGGGACAGATATGACATCATCTATCTCCTATCTCCAACGTAATCGTTTGAGGGATTCCAAGAAGGCTCCACATTCATTTGTATTACTCGGGTGACGCTGAGAATACAGATAAACCTCCAAGTGGCCTCAATGACCCTCTAAAAGAATGCAAATGACCAGCTATCTGCAAGGAATATAAATCCTCCCGTTCCCCACCATCCGGTCAGAACTGAAGAAGCTTCTTGGATGAGAAGCGAAATGTCTTTAAAGAAAAACCAATGAAGAGAAGACTGTGACATGGATTATGGAGATAGAAAAACTTTTTTGGATATAATTGTATAATTATATATTTTATTAGAATAGAGATATGTTTTATGATTTGGTTTTTTAGTTGAGGGGTGTAGTTAAAATTATATGGATATGGAGGTGATATATTATATTTTATTATAAGGGGGATGGATTTTGGTATATAATTAGTAATGTTAATTTTTTAATTGGGTCTAAAAATTATAAGTATCTTATCGATTGGTAGATGAATATTGATGGTTGATTAATGAGGTAAATTTTATTATTATTAGTTTTTTTTTACTACAAGATTGTTAATTTTAAACATCTTATTAGAATAGAGATATGTTCTATGTTTTGGTTTTTTTTAGCTGAGGGGTGTAGTTGGGATACAGAAAGGTATGATATTAATGAATATTGATGGTTGATTAATGAGGTAAATTTTATTATTATTAGTTCTTTTACTACAAGACTGTTAATTTTAGAAAATTTTTTATTAGTTATATTACTTTGTTTTATGTACTGGTTTTTCTTCTTTTTTTAATTTTTTCCTTTTTTAAAAAAAGAAAGTTTTTTTAAAAAATTTGTAGCGGAAGTCAAGGGGGGATCAGGAGGGGAATGGGGTTGGGGTGGAGGGAGGTAGGGGGGAAGGGGGGATGGGCGGGGAAATGAAAAATTTTGTATTGTAAAACTTTTTCAATAAAAAAAAAAGAAAAAAGAAAAACCAAGAAGTCTAGTTCTTTCTTGAAAAAGAACCTTTGGGAAAGAAAAGACACCAAATCTCACCCACCTTGTTCAGCAACTGTAGCTGTGAAATGGTATCTTGGTTGATAATTAGTCTCTGTCTTTCGCAACTTCCCAATCGTTTTTTGATGGGATTCTTTTTTGGGAAAACCACCCAGCTAAAGATGTTTAGATCTGCTGTTACATCTCCGTTTTGGTCCAAGTAGAGACTCTTCTGGGACAGATTGCAAAACTCGTTCTTATCCAGAAACGAATGGAACTGGAAAGGAGACATGTAGGAAATTTAAAAACTGAGAAACTGGTTTGTTTTTTCATACAGTCTTTTCATACTTGAAAGGGTTTTTTTAAATACTTTTGTAACTTGCAAAAGTATTAAGGAACTACATCTTCTTGTGATGATTAGGAGCCTAGTTAAGAGAGGGTTGGATAGTATGATAATTGAGTGGATAAAAACTGTACTCAAATAACTTTTTCGTCTTTTAATCTTTCTCATAAAATTGGCTGATTATGAATAACAATCAATTAGTCCTTGGTCATCCATTCTCATATACTGAGAATAGAATAGAATAGAATAGAATAGAATAGAATGGAATGGAATGGAATGGAATGGAGTGGAGTGGAGTGGAGTGGAGTGGAGTGGAGTGGAGTGGAATGGAATGGAATGGAATGGAATGGAATAGAATAGAATAGAATAGAATAGAATAGAATAGAATAGAATAGAATAGAATAGAATAGAATAGAATAGAATAGAATAGAATAACCGAGTTGGAAGGGACCTTGGAGGTCTTCTAGTCCAACCCCCTGCCCAGGCAGGAAACCCTACCCCACTTCAGACAAATGGTTATCCAATATCTTCTTAAAAATTTCCAGTGTTGGGGCATTCACAACATCTGCAGGCAAATTGTTCCACTTATTAATTGTTCTAACTGTCAGGAAATTTCTCCTTAGTTCTAAATTGCTTCTCTCCTTGATTAGTTTCCACCCATTGCTTCTTGTTCTAACCTCAGGTGCTTTGAAGAATGGTTTGACTCTCTCTTCTTTGTGATAACCCCTGAGATATTGGAACACTGCTATCATGTCTCCCCTAGTCCTTCTCATCAAACTTGACATACCCAGTTCCTGCAACCGTTTTTCATATATTTTAGCCTCCAGTCCCCTAATCATTTTTGTTGCTCTTCTCTGCACTCTTTCTAGAGTCTCAACATCTTTTCTACATCGTGGCGACCAAAACTGAATGCAGGATTCCAAGTGTGGCCTTACCAAAGCATTATAAAGTGGCATTAACACTTCGCCTGATCTTGATTCTATCCCTCTGTTTATGCAGCCCAGAACTGTGTTGGCTTTTTGGAAGCTGCTGCACACTGTTGGCTCATATCTAAATGGTAGTCCACTAGGACAAATACACTAGGAGTCCACTAGGAGTAATACAATAAAGTTAATAAATCATGGGGTTTTTTAATGTAGCTATTAGACAAAGCTAAATATTTATGATTTCCTGATAGAGAGGCGCATGAGTAGAATCCAATAGGAAAATATCTGATTTTTTAGAAACTACGACTTGACAAACTATGTTTTCTTTTCTTTTCTTTTCTTTTTTTGAAATTTGATTTATATGCCGCCCTTCTCCGGAGACTCAGGGCGGCTTACAATGCATTAAGCAATAGCCTTCATACTTTTGTATATTTATACAAAGTCAGCTTATTGCTCCCCACAAACTGGGTCCTCAATTTACCCGCCTTAGAAAGGATGGAAGGCTGACTCAACTTTGAGCCTGGCTAGGATTGAACTCGCAGTAGTTGCAGGCAGCTGGATGTTAACTACTGCCTTAGTAGGAGGCATTAGCCTCCTACGCCACTCAGGCTTCTACAGCACTCAGGCTCCTTTTAAAAGAACAGCTATAATTTAGACCTTTCATTAAGATTTCATTTGCATATTTTTGCATATATGCGTGCTGCTTATTAATTAGAATAAATTAGTAGCAGTGTAGTGCGATGATACCAAAACATTAGTCAGTTTGATGGGAATGTTTATTGATTTGAATGAAAGGGAACTGAAGGGATATTAGTTGGCTGGTGATATCGGATTGGCTGCCAAGCAGGGGTGGGTTTCACTTACCTTTACCACTGACTCACCGCGGATGTGCCCGGCCTCAAAAACATGCCTAAATAGCATGACTTGGAGCTGGGGAGGGTGGGCAGGCCCATCTGCCATCTCCACTACCAGTTTGGGTGAATTTATCCAAACCGTCTGAATACCATCTCTGGTGCCAATATACCTAGTAGTCCTGCCTGGACTACTGCAATGCTCTCTACATTGGGCTCCCCTTGAGGAGCACCCGGAGGCTCCAGCTGGTCCAGAATGCAGCCGCGTAGGTGGTTATGGGAGCGATGTGGCGCTCCCATGTGACCCCCCCTCCTGCACGAGCTGCATTGGCTCCTGGTTGCCTTCCGGGTGCGCTTCAAGGTTTTGGTTACCACCTTTAGAGCGCTCCATAGCTTAGGACCTGGGTACTTACGAGACCGCCTTCTGCCACCAGTAGCCTCTCACCGGCCAGTATGCTCCCATAGAGAGAGGCTTCTCAGAGTGCTGTCGGCCAAACAGTGTCGACTGGTGGCCCCCAGGGGGAGAACCTTCTCTGTGGGGGCACCTACCATTTGGAACGAGCTCCCCCCCAGAGATATGGAGGATCCCGGATCTGCGCACCTTTCGTCCTGCTCTCAAAACATTTTTATTCCAGCAGGCTGGCCTGGCCTAACGCTCCCTTTTAAATTGTTTTTAATCTGTTTTATAAATTGGGTGTTTTTTAAATTTGTTCTTGAGCCAAAATATTTAATAATTTTAATGGGTTTTTAATGTTTGTATTGTCTGTATTTTATCTTGGCTGTTCACCGCCCTGAATCCTTCGGGAGTAGGGCGGTATATAAATTTGATAAATAAATAAAAATAAATAAATAAATAAATATCTATATCATCATCATCATCATCATCATCACCACCACCACCACCACCATCATCATTTTAGTCATTGTCCATCCACTGCAGGATAAGGGCTGTGTGTTCTGGCTCACCGCACAACCCCCCTGCTTCAGCTACTAAATTTAAATATCTTAATATTTAATGTTGTTGGGATCCCATACCTGCCACGGCTGCAGCCTTTGAATCCTTGAAGACTTTTTGCTGTCCTTCCTTCTCCTCTTTGTTGTGGAGGAATATGCGGCATTCAAGGCAATGGCTAGCGTCTTAACAATATTGTAAACAGGATGGTCATTTGGGATCCGTAACCTGTTTCTTTCCTGTTGGGTTTCCAGTGGTGCTTTCTGGGTGCATCTTCTCCGGCCTTTGACAGAAAAGACGTACTTCGAAACAGAACAATGAAAAGATTGATCTTGAAACCGGGTTCTCAGAAAGATATCAGGTTTAATGACGTAATTTCGGGGCCTTTTTTTGTCCTGCACTTCCAAGTTCCAAATACTATGGACATATTTGAAAATTCTTTCCCTTCTGACTGGCAATGTTGCCACAATTGTGATGATCCAGACTTTCCCTTCAATGGGTCCTGGAAAACCTTCAAGGGTTAAGTAAGCGAGGAGAATTCCATCCAGGAAGTTGCCATATTCTAAATAGTAAACAAAGACATTGACTTGTCTCCACTTAGAGAAGGCACCCCTGAGGTGATCTGTCGGTCTAGCTTTTAGGAATAGGTGTGATATAACAACAAAAATTCCATTTCTGACAAGCTCAGTAGTCAAAAACCTTATGATTTTTTCTCCTTTCTCTGTGTCAGAAGCAAAGAGACCAATCAAGGTCCATCTGAAATAGAGGAGCACTTGAATAATTCCTGGGTACTGGATCGCTTCCTTGGGTGCCAATGCGTAGAAAAAGGGAAATTGATTTTTATCACTCAGAGCCTCTGAAACACTTACATCACTGACCTAAAAAGCAATGGAGAATGCTGTGATACATTTGAGATCAGGTAAAGTCCAAAATATTAGGTTTTAATAAACCCCACTTGGTCCTAATCAATGCATTAGAATGATTATTGTTGATTAGCTATTAGACCATATCAAAATACAGAAGGCAAAACACATGGCATTAACAAGAAAGTATATAAAACGGAAGAAAAGAAACCAATTAAGAAAAAAAAAGAATGCAAATCATATTTTCAGTATCACCACAATAAATTTATTGTAGCAACCATCACTGAGCCAAATCCAGTTACACACATTTCAGCTGAACTGTTTTCTTCCAATAAATTGCCGTATCATACGTAAATTTTTAATTTTAATGGAACATTTATAGCAGTGCCTCCATTTCAATGTGACAGTCTTACTAAGGACGGCAATATCTTTCTCTGTTTTGATATCTTGGATTCTTTGAGCAGCAATCTTTTTAGCTTCTTCTCCAGTTGTACCAAAGATATATATAGAGAGAGAGCACAGCTTCTAATCTAATTTGTCATTGTACAACTCAATTACATTTTCTTCATTGAAATTTTGTTTGTTTTTTGGGGAGTCTGTTAGTTTTCATAGCTTTAATTTTACACCGGTAAATCTATGTGAAAGGGATGCAGTGGCTCAGTGGATAAGATGCTGAGCTTGTCAGTTGAAAGATTGGCAGTTCAGTGGTTTGAATCCCTAGTGCCACATAATGAGGTGAGCTCCCGTTACTTGTCCCAGCTTCTGCCAACCTAGCAGTTCGAAAGCACGTAAAAAATGCAAGTAGAAAAAATAGGGACCACATTTGGTGGGAAGGTAACAGTGCTCCGTGTGCCTTTGGTATTTAGTCATGCCAGCCACATGACCACGGAGACGTCTTCAGACAATGCTGGCTCTTCGGCTTAGAAATGGAGATGAGCACCACCCTCTAGACTCAGGAATGATTAGCACATATGTGCATGGGAACCTTTACCTTTACCTTAAATCTGTGGTGAAATACAAATTTTTTTACTACAGGTTCTGTGGGCGTGGCTTGGTGGGCGTGGCAGGGGAAGGTTACTGAAAAATCTCCATTCCATGACATAATAGCAGTGTTCCAACATCTTAGGGGCTATATCTGTTTGACCAATGGGCCTTTAATTGCTTTGGTTCTTTTTATTTCCATAGTAGCAACTATTATTGCCATCTTAAACTCACCTGGATATGGCAGGTATTATTTATATGTGTAAATTAATACACCAATAGAGGGCTCACTAGTTGGGATATTTTTGGATAGTTTAGTGTGTCCTCTCCGTGGAGATTTTATTGCTCTGAAAACCTTCCATGATGTATTTGATCCTGAACAAATTACCACATTTTTTGGACTATAAGACTCACTGGAGTATAAAACGCACCTTAGTTTTTGAGGAGGAAAATAAGAAAAAAGCTGATTGGTGGATGGATCAGCCTCCCGGAATACCCCCAATCAGCTGCTCCCAGAGATGAATTTTAGCAAAAAGGTTTGTTGGTTGTGAGCTCTGCACCTTGCTTTTTTTTTTTTCAGCCTCTGAAACCTGTGTTTCAGAGGCTTTTTTTCCTGCCATTTCAAAGGCTTTTTTTCTGAAGCTCCATTACAGTTTTAGAGGCTTTTTTCAGCCTCTGAATCCTCCGATTGAGAGGCTGGGTGGGGCTACATTCGGAGTATAATACGCACCCAGATTTTCACCCTATTTTGGGGGGGGGGGGAAGATGCATTTTATACTCCGAAAAATACGGTAAGATGAAAAATAGTTGGCATGTTGGCTAACATACTCATAATTAGCACTTAGACTTTGTTTGTTTGTTTGTTTGTTTGTTTGTTTGTTTGTTTATTGGTTCAATTTATATGCCACCCTTCTCCGGAGATTCAGGGCGGCTTACAATGCGTTAAGCAATAGCCTTCATACTTTTGTATATACCTGCTTAGTAGGGCTTTTGGTCCCCCCAAGTGGTGTTCTTTTTTATACAAAGTCATCTTATTGTCTCCACAATCCGGGTCCTCATTTTACCTACCTTGGAAGGCTGAGTCAACCTTGATATACTGTTTCACAGTGCTTTACAGTCCTAAGTGGTTTACAGAGTCAGCATATTGCCCTCAAGAATCTGCCCCCTAGCCCTCAGAAGGATGGAAGATTGAGTCAACCTTGAGTCAGAAGGATGGAAGATTGGGTCAACCAGGATTAAAGGAATTGAACCCCTTGGAATGTGAATAGAGTTAGCCTTCACTACTGCATTCTAACCACTGGACTACCATGGCTCATATTTTAAGTACAAAATACAAATGTCCCATCACTGATGCACTTTTATTTTGTACCAAATGTCACTGCGTTTTTGTATTTACCAGCTGAGCTTTTATTTCTGGACTTTCAGACTTACCGTAGCTTGCCAAGTTCTTATCTCTAATCTACTGTGCATGTCTACATTCCTTTTCTTCTTCTCTAAAACTTTTCTTTGTTCTCCAGCCAGAGAGGTCAGGCTGGGATCTTTGCCAAAATGTAACTACTTTAGAGAGTGAGATGTTTTATTTTCTTTACAATAAATATGAGTTTAATTAGAAAACTTATTTTGGTTTATTTTCTTGCAAAGTATACAGAAGGAAGAAGCCACAATTCCACCTCTAATTGAGGGCAATTACCCCAGGCAAGGTAACAGGGCTGATTGCCGCTCTGACACAGAAGACACTTTGATTGGACACAGAGCCTCTCCCCCATCTTCGCTAGTATGCAGCAAAAAAACCCCAAAGCAATGGGGATGGTATCTTGAGAGGATATGGTTACTTTGATCATTCTCCCCTCCCTACTGTCCTCTGCCATTACACCTCCAATGGTCCTAGTGAAAATCAGCTCAAAAATTTCATGAAGAAGATATGGTTGGATCTATCGCTCACGACCCACTTACCCACTAATTTTGCCAGATAGAGAAATGCCTAGACAAACCTGAGGGACTTTGTAGATGCCTCCTAACGTCGACATCTGGATGGAGATGTCGCTAGCAGCTCTATCTATAAGAACCATGAGGCTGTCCTTCCTTCCACAGCTGTAGTTGGGAACATTGGCCTCTCCAGTAGACAGCATGTCTAACAAGGTATCTGAAGTTCCAAGAGTGTTCATATAATTGTCATGGATGTTGTAGCTAAGTGTGAGATTCTGCAGGAGCTGCCTGTCCTTATTGATCTCTTGAATGGCGAAAACAAAGGGTAGGAGACTTGTCATATCAGTATATAACCTACTATATAAAAAAAATTTTTAATGATCATGATCAACAGCATGAAAATAATCCTCATTTAACTTATTCCATTTTATCTCCACAAGCCTATTGAAACTTAAGCCAATACTGATCCAAAGCCAAAGTTGAATGATAGTCACCGATCACCATTTAAAAGTATTTAGATGATGATGATGATGATTTGTTGTTGTTGTTGTTGTTGTTGTTGTTGTTGTTGTTGTTATTATTATTATTTAATCTGTAGTGAAATTCACAGCCTTTGAGGCTGGTTTATAGCTCAGCAGCTCGAGTCCTAGCCAAGGACCTAGGAACTGTTAAGGTATCGTCGGAGGATGTAAGCTGTTCTGAGTAAGGTGGTTTTTTGTAGAATCAAAATGTCCAAGTCCGGTAAATTTAGAATTTCTAAATAGCGGGGTGGCCCTTTGGGTACTGCTCCAAGGGCTCCAATTACAATCGGGACAACACACAATTTCTTTTTCCACAGTCACTCAACTTCAATTTGCAAGTCCCGGTATTATTATTATTATTATTATTATTATTATTATTATTATTATTAGTAGTAGTAGTAGTAGTAGTAGTAGTAGTAGTAGTAATAGTTCAATTTATATGCCGCCCTTCTCCGGAGATTCAGGGCAGCTTACAATGCGTTAAACAATAGCCTTCATACTTTGGTATATACCTGCTTAGTAGGGCTTTTGCCCCCCTCCCCCCAAGCGGTGTTCTTTTAGATGCGATAGAGATAGTCTTCCAACAGAATTAATAGTCACAAATATGGCATATCATTATTTGTAGTCGTGCTTATTTTCACTTGTCTAATGATAAAAGTAAGCCCCATGAAAGGAGGACAATGCTTCATAAGCGACCCATCACACACCACCACCAAATACAATCCATCCTCTGTTCCTAGGTGGATAAGGAATAACAGAATAACAGAGGTGGAAGGGAACTTGAGGGTCTCCTAGTCCAACTCCCTGCTGAAGCAGGAAACCCTAAACCATTTCAGACAAATAGCTGTCTAATTTCTTCTTTAAAACTTCCAGTGTTGGAGCGCTCACAACTTCTGGAGGCAAGTTGTTCCACTGATTTAATTGTTCTAACTGTCAGGAAGTTCCTCCTTCGTTGTAGGTGGCTTCTCTCCTTGATTGGTTTCCACCCATTGCTTCTTGTCTGGCCTTCAAGTGCTTTGGAGAATAGGTTTTTGTGGGTATCTGTAGAGGGGGACAGATCAGACTCTCTTTTCTTTGGGGCAACCCTCAGATATTGGAACACTGTTATCATGTCACCCCTTGTCCTTCTCTTCATCAGACTAGCCATGTCCAGTTCTTGCAACTGTTCTTCATATGTTTTAGCCTCCAGGTCCCTAATCATCTTGGTTGCTCATCTCTGAAACTTTTTCTAGCATTGTGGTGACCAAAACTGGATGCCCTGTTCCAAAGGTGGTCTTACCAAAGGCATTATTATTATTTTTTTAAATTTGATTTATATGCCGCCCTTCAACGAAGACTCAGGGCGGCTTACAATGTGTTAAGCAATAGCCTTCATACTTTTGTATATTTATACAAAGTCAGCTTATTGCCCCCACAAACTGGGTCCTCAATTTACCCACCTTAGAAAGGATGGAAGGCTGAGTCGACCTTGGAGCTGGTGAGAATTGAACTCGCAGTAATTGCAGGCAGCTGGATGTTAAATGCTGCCTTAGTAGGAGGCATTAGCCTCCTACGCCACTCAGGCTCATGTCATAATAATGACTCATTATTAAGCCATTGAATAGCAATGAAACAAAAATATGGAACCTTTTCAATAAGTACATTGAATGAAAGTTTCACAGTTGAAGTGATGAAATGTAGACTGAAAGAGGAATGGGGGAATTCTTTGTACTGTATTTTTCTCTTTCTGAGGTTCTTTTAAGTTTTCTTCTCCCCTTCCTTGTATTTGAGTCTCATACAAGAAAGACCACTTAAGACAGCCCTATACATTAAAATGATTCAAGAATTTACTGCTGTCCTGCAACTTTGTAATAGGTAGGGGGGGAAAATGAAATGAAGAAGATACTTAAAACTGAAAACCAAAGAAATGCAACTGCATCACACAGAATGACTTACCGATTAGACACCATAAAAGGAGCCATGTTGAAATGTAATGGCTGAACAACAATGTTTGAAGCTGTCACGACAACACTAATGAGATAGTCTCCTGGCCTGTAATAGCTCCATGGATTTTTTTCACCCTGGTCCACAAATTTTAGTGGGCATTTCATTCTAAATTTCCCGGAGACTGGCTGGGAGACCAGCAGTATTAGAAGCAAAAGTTTGAGTTCCATAATTCACAGGATTGAATTAATCTCTTTCCCATTTCTAAAAATGAGCAACAAGAAGTGTTAGTAGAATTCAAAGAACTTTCACCAGATGGAAATGCCAGTCTTTGCTGATTCAGAGACAAACTGAGCTTCACCTGGAAAGGAGTGAAAAAGGGTCACAGCCCCTGCCTGTTGAAAAACATGTGCCACACACACTGTGACCGGAGCCATTTTATTCATTTCTGGTGCAGGGTCTCTTTTATGTTGTTTTAGACTATTTACATCAAAGGCAGTCACTGAAGAAGTAGCCAAAGAAATCTCAAAGACTAGGATAGTGATAAAGACAGTGAGAAGCAACTTCTCCTCTGGGGATGCTGAATTTTTTAAAGGGCTCCATCTGCAGCTGCAGAAAAGCATGTGAAAAACCACAGCTACACCCCTGGGACACTATTCTGTAGTGATTGCCGTCCTTCCTGTCAGAACATGTCCAGAAAGTGATGCTTGAGAAATTCTCTGGATGTCAAACTATCTTTGTCTTGAGAATTGATAGAATAGAACTATACATTTTTTGATGAGAGCTAACTAAGATAGGAAAATGATGGCTCTGGAACTGTATCAGTAAATAGGGAGAAAGTTACAGAGTGGATAAATGTTTTTATTCCCCCCCGGCCCCCCGAGGATATTTTGTGTGTTATCTTTCTGTATTGATGTAAGAAACTGTTCTGTCCCCGTCTCACACACACAGAGAGACAAACAGCAGGGGGTTAAATAAACTGGCAGACAACCAATTCTTCCGATAAGATGCTTGGCAGCCACCCAGTAGCTGCTTGCCAAGAGCTTTTATCCACAAACAGAAATACCCACAGTAAGAATTGTCAGAATAATTCCAAGGCCGAGATTGTTGTTTTCCGGAGATGCAATGTGACTCAAAAGGAGTTAGTTTTGTCCATCACAGAGTCTGAAAGGCTAACTCACCCCCTTTTATACTCTGTGGGGTGTGGTCTAGTGACTCAGCCTTATCTCTGGCACGCCTTTTCTTCTGTTGCGTGCACCTATCCCTGTGACGCTGCTGAGGATCCAGCCAAGACTCATTACCCTCATCACTATCCACCTGTGGCTGCGTGGATGTGCTTGGCTCTGGGCCTATCTCTTGCCCTTCGGTGTCCTCCGGAGGCATTGCCAGAGAGGAGGGTCCTGGAGAGGGAGGCCTTGCTAATTCCTCCCCCTCACTCTCAGAGTCTGTATCTGCCGATGACACAGGCTCGGGCAACGGAGCCACAACAGAAACAGAGATTCTTTATAATTAGAAGGGGGTTTTTTAGTCTATTAAATAAACAGTCACCTGTGAGGCTTGCATCTGTGATGGTGGCAATGCCTACAACTTTTGGGTGGTGCAACTTCATTTCTTGCCACACCCATCCAGAAACTCATTTAAAGGGACATGGTGGCCCTTCTTATAGTTGTACACATGCATTTGGTGGGGACATTTGTGGGACTCCCAAATTTGAGACTGTGTGAGAACCCCCCTGAAAAAAAAAAACTTTGGAACATGCAGTTGGTAATACCTATGTTCTTGGTGTATTTCAGCTATTTGTTGGGTGTTACATATTTTATTTGGAGTTTGGGTAGATATAGAAAGATAGATATAGATGATATAGATATAGATATAGATATAGATATAGATATAGATATAGATGATATAGATATAGATATAGATATAGATATAGATATAGATATAGATATAGATATAGATATAGATATAGATATAGATATAGATATAGATATAGATATAGATATAGATATAGATATAGATATAGATATAGATATAGATGGATGTAGTGGATTGTGATTTCACTGAACTAGGGCTGCATAAAAATCTTGGTTTACATAGGAAGAACCTGGCTAAAGAGAAACACACATAAAGCCTACAAAAAGGAAAGAAAACAAATACTGTACTTTTACAGGGAGGATACATGGGATGAGGGTGTGGCTAACTGATGAGGGCTTATAAGCCCGAAATAGATCTATCTTAGTCTCCTTAATCTCCCAATGGGCAGCAGAGGGTTTGCTGGCTGCCAGAAAAAAGGCCCAGAAACTAGTGGATTGTGATTTCACTGAACTAAGGCTGCATAAAAATCTTGGTTTATGTAGGAAGAACTTGGCTAAAGAGAAACATATATAGATATAGATATAGATATAGATATAGATATAGATATAGATATAGATATAGATATAGATATAGATATAGATATAGATATAGATATAGATATAGATATAGATATAGATATAGATATAGATATAGATATAGATATAGATATAGATATAGATATATTAGTATAGAAATAGCACTTAGACTTATATACCACTTCACACTTCAGTGCCCTCTCTAAATGGTTTACAGAGTCTGGATATTGCCCCCAACAATTTGGGTTCTCATTTTACCAACCTTGAAAGGATGGAAGGCTGAGTCAACCTTGAGCTGCTCAGAATTGAACTCCTGAAGTGAGCAGTGAGTTAGACCAGCAGTATTGCATTCTAACCACTGTGCCACCACGGCTCTATATTTAGAGCCATGTCTATAAAACCACGACATTAGCCTAGAAAACAGAACTGGCAGTTTGAGTAAGAGGAGGAAATTTAGGAGATAGGCAGAACTACCTGATATTGACAGACAGAGGAGTATTCATTGTTGAGGATATTGGAGGATCCATTGTTTACAATACTTGAAAATTTTCCCACTGTATGGTCCTTGGCTTCTAATCTTAGTGTTTTGCTACTAGGTCCTGGGTGTGTCTGGGTTTTGACTGCTTATCTGAGAGGTATGTTGGAGACTCAGATAAAATGACATTTTTTGATCAATGCAACATGTTCATCAGCACCAGACCAGGGGAATTTGTGCTGGACATATCATGAGTATCCTTCATTCTTGGCCTCCTCACAGCTTCAGACACCAGATGGGCATGCCTTGTGCTTGAGCTCAATGATCCAGTCTTGGATAATTTCCAAAACTTCATAACCAACTTCAGGCAACACTTCAGTGATCCCATAGAAGAAGATACCACCACACAACAACTGTACTAACCGAAACAAGACAACCACAGAGTAAGTTTCTGCATAGAAGAATACAAACTGATTGCAGCTGGTTTGAATTGAATTGAATACGGATCCTCCCTAATGGCTACAGTTCAGACATGGCCTGAATGACAGACTTGCAAATGAATTCCTCAGGTAAGGAGTTCCCCAAATGGTACATCAAGTCTACAGGACTTGCATAATGATTGATGCATGTTTAGAAGAGATCCAGGTTCGCTCCAATCATCACAACCCACCACCTCCTCAACTACCTTCTCCATTCTTCACCCCACTCAAACAAATTGAAGTTGATGAAGGGAAATAAGAACCAAAAGGAGTCGTGATGGCACAATGGTTAGAATGCAGTATGGCAAGCTAATTCTACTGAGAGTTTGATTCCCACCAGTTTATTTATTTATTTATTTATTATTTTGTTTATTTATTTATTTATTTGTCAAGTACGTATTAGATAATATATATAAGTATAAGCATGAATTGAATACATAAAATAAATACAATTAAAGGGAATATTAGGACAGGTAGGGTAGGTATACTGGTGCGCTTATGCATGCCCCAGACAGACCTCTTAGGAATGGGCTGAGGTCAACAGTAGATAGTCTAAGGTTAAAGTTTTGAGGGTTTGGGGAAGAAACCACAGAGTCAGGTAGTGCATTCCAGGCATAGACCATTCTGTTGCTGTAGTCATATTTTCTGCAATTGAGTTTGGTGCAGTTTATCTTAAGTTTGTATCTATTGTGAGCTCGTGTATTGTTGTGGTTGAAGCTGAAGTAGTCATTGACAGATAGGATGATGATTTTATAGCAGATGATTTTATGAGCTATGCTTAGGTCATACCGAAGGCGGAGTAGTTCTAAATTTTCTAAGCCCAAAATTTCAAGTCTGGTGGCATAAGGTATTTTGTTATGAATGGAGGACAAGTTGACTCAGCCTTCCGTCCTTCCGAGGTCAGTAAAATGAGGAACGAGGTTGTTGGGGGCAATATGCTGACTGTGTAAACTGCTTAGAGAGGGCTGTAAAGCACTGTGAAGTGGTATTGCTATAAATCGACACAAAGAGATATCTTGCATAGAACATCTGTATCCTTTGTGCATAGTGTGGATTCTCGCTGTTCCACAATCCAAATCACAAAAGCCCATAGGGATCTCAATCATGTCATATTAGACCTTTGACCTGTAATCATTATTGTGTCTATGTAATAAGAGGGGTGATTGTACAACTGACACTATCTGTCACCAGAGAAATGGTTCAGCTGATAATGTGTCTTTTCCGTGAAGTCTATGGGGTATAGAAGACCAAATCTTTCTTGGCTTGGAAGTGGGATGGATTAGAACCACCAAGGCCTTACATGGCAGGAGAACATCTCATTGTTGGGATCATTTTTGCAACACATACTCAATTTAAACTAAGCAGTTTCAATAACAAAGTTGGAACTGATCTTGGAAGACTTCTAATCCAAACTCCTGCTTCAGCAGGAAACTCTATAACATTGCAATAGTGATGAATATGGTAGCTCGGTTGTAGGATGAAGGTAAAGCTTCATTCTCCAAGCTTCTGAGTTGTTTCCGAAGACCCTTTACAAGACCTTTACTTGACACACACACAGCTGACTCATCACATCAGAAAAACCTCACCTGACATATCCACACCTGACCCATCACAAGTTTTAAGATTTTTTAAAATCAGTTCACTACTTTTATCATTAGATGTTCCTTAGTGTTTAGATCTGGTCTTAAGATGATAATGTAGCATTTGGGGAAGAAAATGCAAAGCAGCAGACCAGCACTTGAGGCCAAGATGGAGAAAACTTGCACAGCCACCATGGATTTTCCTTTGGTGCTCAAGTAGGTGGGCAGGAAGGAGACCCAAACACTGCAGAAGACCAGCATGCTGAAGGTGATCAACTTGGCTTCATTGAAGGCCCCAGGCAGATTCCTGGCCAGGAAAGCTACTGTGAAGCAAATGGCAGCTAGGAAACCCATGTAGCCAAGGACGACATAAAACATGGTGACAGAGCCTTCGTTGCATTGAAGAATGATCTCTCCAGGCTGGGATTGAAGATCAGAGTCAGGGAATGGGGGAGAAACTCCCAGCCACACGGCACAGATGAAAATTTGGCCAGCAGCACCAGAAAGGATGATGGAGTTGGCCAAGCTCTTCCCCAACCATCTTCTCACTTTGTTCCCTGGTTTTGTTGCAAGGAAGGCCAGCACCACTGTGATTGTTTTGGCCAACACAGAAGACACGGCTACTGAGAAGACAATGCTGAACACAGTTTGTCGCAAAAGACAGGTGGCTTTTATAGGTCGACCAATGAAGAGAAAAGAAGACAAGAAGCAAAGCAGGAGGGAGACCAGGAGGATGTAGGAGAGGTCCCGGTTGTTGGCTTTGACAATGGGAGTTTCTAGGTATTTAAGGAATAGGATTAAAACAAATCCTGCAATTAGGAATAAGAGTAGGGCAAAGGAGACCAGAATAATGCCCAGATGTTCCTCATAGGACAGGAAGGTTATTCTTTTGTGGATACAATGGACTTTGTTCTCAGTTGGATATTGATCATCTGGGCACTTTGTACACTTTTCAGTATCTGAGGAAAGAGAAATCAATGTTTATGCAGCAATCTCTCCTTCCAAATGACTCACCTCTCAGTTTAATGCACATTGTAAAAAGGAAAGGAGAAGGGGCCTTGGGCCTGAACTCTGTCCCCCAACAATACCAACTGAAATCTTCTGTGAAGAAGAGAAACATTGCTAAAGTTTGCCTCTCATTCCCAATCCCCAATGCTGGTCCAGAAAGATACCTTTGTTGATGGTAACAAAAGCTTATGAGAGATCCAGAAGAGACAGTATGGTTTTACCACCCACATCTTGAGCTCTGCAGAGGTCATTGGCAAGAGCAACTGGTGTTGTCTTTCTTCTGTAACTCAGCAACAGCCTGTGTACTGAGCAGCAACCATTTCCCAACAAACTGCCCTAAAAATATTCCACAGTGTATGAAAGTTTGTGTTTTATGTTTGGACCCATGAACAGGCTCCTGGGAAAGTTTACTACTGCCTCCTTCTGGACAGAAGGTGGTACCATCTATTCCTGGGAAAATACAGTAAGTACTGTATTTTAGGAGTATAAGATGCCCTCCACACCCATAAAAGTGGGTAAAAATTGTGCTGTGTCTTCTACACTGAATGTTGCCGAAGCCCCGCTGTCCCCCACCCTTTGGCTATTTTTGGCCTCTGCATGTCGCGTTTTTGGCCTCTTCATGCTCCATTTTAGACCCGTTCCAAGCTGTCGGGATCGCCAGAGCACATCACGTTTTTGGCCTCCTCACGCCCGTTTTTGGCCTCCATGCATTTTCAGCTGTTTCCAGGAAGCAGGGATCTGTGGTGCATGGAGACCAAAAATGTGGTGCGCAGAGGGCAAAAATGCCACGCGCGGAGGTGGCGATGGGCTGTGGCGATCCCTGCAGCCTGGAACAGCTGATTGGCAGTATTCCGGGAGGCCAATCCAACTGCCAATTAGCTGCTCGTGCTGAATCAGACTGTGATAACTTGCTGAAGCTGATCAGATTGTTTGCTATTTGCTACAAGGACTACACATTTCTCTTTATAAGGCTGTACAGTCTTAATAAGCATTGACAGGTTATTCAATTGATTGAGTGAGGTATTTTATTTGTTTGTTATATTTATATGCTGCCCGTCACATGTTTGATGGCTTGTGTCCTTTGGCCCATAATGTAAAATTGATTTGGGTGAGAACAAGCCATTGAGCTGAAACTGTTTCTCAACTTTCAAAGAATTTAGATGTTCCTAACAAAGGTAAACATGGAAATATAGTTCCAAACTGACTAGTAGACGAAACATTGCCTCTGGCTAAAATGTCCACCATGTCCTTCTTGCCTCATCTTCAAGAACTTTTTTTCATTCCTCCTATTCTGGAATAAATTGTCGAATATAAAGAGCAACAGCAAAATATTCAAGTTTATATGTGTCTTCAGTGTGCACTTTGGTCAAGATCTCTGTATACCTTCAGGATCCTCCAGAGTCACCCACCTTCCTGAGTGGAGATGGTCCCCTCTGGACAAGGAATGCAGTCATAACAGCAAACTGGCTCTCCTTCTCGAGCCCGCTTGACAAATCCAGGATAACAATTTTCTACACATATGGATTGAGGTAGAGACTAAGCGGAAAAATAGTGAATGCCAAAGAAAATACATTAGGGCTCACCGTTCCATGGGAAAGAGAGGTCAACAAGAACATTTATCAAGTAGACTCGTTTAGATAGATATGAAATTTCAAATTAGTTTCAAATGGTTATAGGAGATATGAAATTCTTTATTTAGTTCCTGTTTTTGCTTCTGACAGATGAGCTTGCAAGAAAAGCCTTTTGTACTTAACAAAGTCGGGAAGAATGGAATATAGAAAAAAAAATGAAGCATTGTGACAAAAAATGGGTTCCTTCTCAGGGCTGCTTAAAATCCATTCCTCCATTCTTTATAGATCTATAATTAGCTATATAAATGGCCAACCTCTGAATTTGTAAACAGAGCAAACAGTTTCATATTTGCTCATTGAGATTATAATTGTGATCTGCTATATAAATGGCCAATCTCTGAATATGTAAACAGAGCAAATAGTTTCATCTTTGCTCTATTGAAAATGTAATTGTGATGTGTTTCTTAACATTTTACGCTAAATAAATAAATAACCTGTCCTGCCAGGAAACTCTGATCCCAACCATTCTGTTTTTTTTATTCCTAAGGATGATTTCTTACTGGAACCAAAAATAACCTCCATCCAGTCTTGATTCAATGTCATTGGATTCAGCTAAAACCTGAATTTCAAGCACAGTTCAGATCAGATCAGATTAACAGAGTTGTAAGGGACCTTATAGGTCATATAATCCTACCCCCTACCCCCCCCCATTCAAGCAGGAGACCCTACACCATTTCTGACCAATGTCAGTCCAATCTTTTCTTGTAAGTCTCAGGTGATGAAACTCCCACAACTTCCGAAGGCAACTTCTGTTCCATGGGTTGATTGTTCTTACTGACAGAAAGTTCCTCCTCATTTCTAGGTTGAATCTCTCCTTGTTCAGTTTCCATCCATTATGCCTTGTCTATCCTTCCTGTGCTTTGGAGAATAGCTTGACCCTCTCATCTCTGTGGCAGCCTCTCAAGTATTGGAAGCCTGCTATCCTGTCTCCCCTGGTCTTCCTCTTCAGTAGACTAGCCATGCCCAGTTTAGGTAACCGTTCTTCATGTTTTAGCCCCCAGTCCCCTAATCATCCTGGTTGCTCTTTTTCTAGAGTCTCAATATCTTTTTTTATAGTGTGGTGACCAAAACTGGATGCAGTATTCTAGGTGTGGTCTTACTAGGGCTTTATAGAGTTACTTACCAGTAACTCTTTATAGAGTTACTTACTAGGGCCTTCTACCGCTGATAGCCTCCCACCGACCAGTTCGCTTCCACAGAGAGGGACTCCTCAGGGCCAAGTTATGTCGGCTGGCGACACCCAGGAGGAGACCCTTCTCTGTCGGAGCTCCTGCCCTTTGGAACAAATTGCTCCTGGACATACGTACAATCTCTGCCTCCTGGTCTTCCTCTGTACCCTTAAGACCCTACTCTTCTGACAGGCGGGGCTGTCTGATTGAACGATTTTAAATTGGGGTTTTAAATTTGGGGGTTTTAAAATTCGGACAAACTATTTAATGATTTTAATTAATTTTAACTATGATATTTGTATATTTATGTTTTTAAATTGGCTGTACACCGCCACGAGTCCTTCGGAAGAAAGACGGTATATAAATAAAATGATTCTATTCCATTCTATTCTATAGAGTACTGGGGCTTTATAGACCTCACTTGGTCTTGACTGTATCCCTCTGTTAATGCAATTTAGGATTCCATTGGCTTTTTAAGCTGCCGCCGGACACTGCTGGCTCATATTTAGCTGATTGTCCCACTGAATTGCCTTCTTCTTTACTATTTGAGCACAAGGAATAATTGAACCTGAGGGTATTAGCAAGACAATCTCCAATACTTGTGGGTTACTCTGTAGTTAGAGATCCTAATAGCAGAGGGGATAACAAAAAAGCCACAATCTGTATCCTAGAGAATAAATCTCCAGCGTATGAGTCTGGATATAGCTGAATCAGCTTAAAATAGTACCAATAAAGTATAATATGTGTAGGGCAGGTTGAGTTGCAGGATCCTTGGCATTCTCTAAGCTTGGTTGTTTCCTTACAGATGTTTCATTACCAAAGTAGGAGCCTGGATAGCTCAACAGACTAAAAGCCTGTTATTAACATTCAGCTGTCTGCAATTATTGCAAGTTCAAATCTCCCCAGGCTCAAGGTTGACTCAGTCTTCCATCCTTTCTAAGGTAGGTAAATTGAGGACCCAATTTGTGGGGGCAATAAGCTGACTTTGTATAAAATACACAAAAGTATGAAGGCTATTGCTTAACGGATTGTAAGCCTCCCTGAGTCTCCGGAGAAGGGCGGCATATAAATCTAATTTTTTAAAAAATGAAAAATCATCAATCCAGTCTGTTAGCACTGGTGATGTTGCCTAATTTGGGTAATGACATGTCTCCTAGAAATGTCTACGAAGATTCAGTCATCCAGGTCATGGTTTTTAACAGGATCGCCCAGTTGTGTCCCTCTCTGGATTGGACACCCTACGCACAGTCACTCACGCTCTCGTCACTTCCCGTTTGGACTACTGTAATGCTCTCCACATGGGGCTCCCCTTGAGGAGCACCCGGAGGCTCCAGATGGTCCAGAACGCAGCCGCGCGAGTGGTTATGGGAGCGACTCGTCGCTCCCGGGTAACTCCCCTCTTGCGTGAGCTGCACTGACTCCCGGTGGTCTTCTGGGTGCGTTTCAAGATGTTAGTCACCATCTTCAAAGTGCTCCATGGCTTAGGACCGGGATATTTACAGGACCGCCTTCTGCCAATGAATATCTCCCACCGCCCGATACGCTCTCACAGAGAGGGCCTCCTCAGGGTGCCGGCGGCCAGACAATGCCGGCGGGCGACCCCCAGGGGGAGAGCATCCTCTGTGGAAGCTCCAGCCCTATGGAATGAACTACTCCCAGATATAAGAAAGATTCCTGATCTCCGTGCCTTTTGACGAGCCCTGAAGACTCTGTTGTTTCATCAAGCTGGTCTGACTTAAATCTGTGTTAATTTTTTAAAAGGGTTTTTAGCAGGGGTTTTAAATTTTATGGCCAAATAGTTTAATTATTTTATTAGTTTTAATTTTCATATGTGATATGTGATTGTTTTAATATGGCTGTAAACCGCCCTGAGTCCTATTCGGGAGAAGGGCGGTATATAAATGCAATAAAACCTTAAACCTTAAAACCTTAAACCATCATGGTTGTCCCAAAGGTGCTTTTTCAAGAGGCAACTGGACTTTATTGTTTTCCTTTGAATATGTTTCATTTCTCATCCAAGAATCTTCTCCAGTTCTGACTGGATGGTGGGGAGATCTTAAAACAGGGTCCCATATTATAGTATCTCAAGGATACCTTGGTCAATAGGGTTGTAGCCTACCAAATAGTCTGAGGAAACTATAAAGTTTCTACGTCCACATTAAATTCTCATGGAAAATCCTCCACCCAGCTGACTAGATGAATTGAAATGTGTCCTGAGCAGGGCTGGGCTGCTGGGGGTTCACAGGAATTCGGGAGAACCTCTAGCTAAGATTCTGTGCAGTTCAGAGAACCCTCAAATCCCACTCCTGGCTGGCCCCACCCACCCCACTCTGCCCCTCCCTTCCCAGGAGTCCCAACATGGCCCGTTTTGGATGCAGGTAAGTGCAGGGTGCATGAGGAGGCTCAGGGAGGGCAAAAAACAGGAAGAACTCCAGAGGGCCTCTGTAGCCTGGGACGCCATTTGCACCCTCCCAGAGGCTTGAGAAAAGCCTCTGGAGCCCGGGGAGGGCAAAAATGCTCTCTTACCATGGTGCATGAGACCAACTAGGCCACACCCACCATGGCCACACCCACCCAGCAACCGGATAGAGAACCCCTTGCTAAAATTTTTGAAGCCCATCCCTGGTCCTGAGGCTATGAAACAAAATAGAATAATGTCCATATTTCACCCACCTTCTTAAGCCACTTTAGCAGGAAAAGATCATATTAGTGTTTTTTTTTAAAATTTGATTTATATGTCGCCCTTCTACGAAGACTCAGGGCAGCTTACAATGTATTAAGCAATAGCCTTCATACTTTTGTATATCTATATGAAGTCAGCTTATTGCCCCCACAAACTGGGTCCTCATTTTACCCACCTTAGAAAGGATGGAAGGCTGAGTCAACCTTGAGCCTGGTGAGATTGCAGACAGCTGGATGTTAATTGCAGTGCTTTAGTCTGCAGAGCTAAACTAGTTGATAATAATATCTATCTAAGAAAGTTATAAGTTTTACTCTACACATTCTATTATCAGTGAAGTGACTGGGTCATAAGACTTTTGAAAACAGAAAAAAAGGCTAATATTTCACCCACCTTGTTGAGCCACTTTAGCAAGGAAAGAGTCTCTTGGCTGATGATAAGTCGCTGCCTTTCAAAACTTCCCATTTGCTCTTCAATATAATTCTCCTCGGGGAAAACCACCAAGCTCCTAATATCCAGATCTGCTATCAGATCTCCATTTTGGTCCAAGTACATTTTCATCTCTGAAAAATTGCCAAATGCATTCTTCTTCAGAAAGGGATGAAGCTAGAATGGAAACAAGCAGAAATCTTTGGTTTCTTATCCTATTTGGTCTCTACATTTTTTTTTAAAGAGACTCAGGGCAGCTTACAATGCGTTAAGCAATAGCCTTCATACTTTGAAGTACTTTGAATATTTGAATTGTTCTAATACAAAGGGACGCAGTAGCTCAGTGGCTAAGACACTGAGCTTGTCAATCGAAAGGTCGGCAGTTCAGTGGTTCGAATCTCTAGTGCTGTGTAACGGGGTGAGCTCCTGTTTCTTGTCCCAGAAGGTTTCCCTTCTTCTCCTTTGGATTCATTTTTCAAAGGAACTAAGCTTGATGAATCCATGTAAGGTCCCCTTACCTGCCATGGCTGAAGTCTTGAAGCCACCAACCTCTTTTTGCTTCTCCTCTTGGATCTGGAGGAATATGCAGCATTCAACGCATAGGCCAGAGTCTTAATGACACTATAAGCACGGTGATCAATATAGTACTTGTTATTATGCCTTTTCTCTTCGGTCTCCAGTGGCTCTTTCTGTGTGCATCTTCTTCGGACTTTGACAGAAAGGATGTGCTTTGAAAGAGCACAGTGAAAAGACCGATTTTGAAATTGTGGTTGCACAAAGATAAATGGTTGAAAGGTATCATCATACTCTCTTTCCTGTATATAGAAGTTCCAAATACTGTGAACGTATTCGTAAAGTCTATGACTTTTCACTGGCAACTCTCCAAAAAATGTGATGATCCATATTTTCCCTTCAATGGGTCGCGGCAGGCCTTCAAGTGCGAAATGGACATGGTGAATTCCATCCATCATGGTACGGAAGTCTGTAAAGAAAACAAAGACATTGACCTGACTCCATTTAGAGATGGTCTCCCTGAAGGGTGCTGTAGGTGTAGTCGTTGAGAATCGTTGTGATATAACAACACAAATCCCATTCCTCACAAGCATTGGAGTCAAAGTCCTCATGAAATTCTCCCCCTTCTCTGTGTCTGAAGCAAAGAGTCCAATCAAGGTCCATCTGAAATGGAGGAGCAGTTGGACGATTGCGGGATACTGGATCCCATTTTTGGGAGCCATCCGGTAGAAATAGGGGAATTGCCTTTTATCACTAAGAACATCTGAAACAAATAAACAAGTAACCTGAAAAAGGAATGAAGAATGCAGTGTTATATTTGGGGCGAGTTCAAGTCCAAAATATTTGCTTTGAATAGATCCAACTTTGTTCTAATGAACAAAATAGAATGGCTTATTGTTGATTAGCGATTGGCCATATCATGATATAGAATATAAAACAGATATTAAGAGAATGAGAGAGATGGGGGTCAATGTTGCGGTGATAGAACGTATTTTCCACAGGGCTCTATGGAAGTTCTCCAAATTCCTTCTGCCAGAGGGTCAGAGGGACTTAAGCCACACTGGAGGGGTGGTGAAGAAGAGAGGACACTCCATAGATCACAAGGAGATTGCAAACTCTTTTTCTGATCTGGAGGAAAGCTCTCAAACCGGCAGGAAGAAAAAGACAGCCATTGTGTGCCTGACTGAGGCTGTGACTGCCGAACCAGAGAAGAATGAGTGAAGATTAGGGAAGAACAGTGTGGGTGAGAATTTTCAAAGTTCTGTTGAGGAATTTGCCCCTTTTAAAACTGGCCTGAGTGACAGTGGGACTGTAAAAGAAGGGGGTGGATTTGTCTATCTTCCACCCCCTGAGAATAGTGGTGAATAAGCACAAAGATGAAATAGATCCAGATAAGAAATTTTGAATTATTTGAATTATTTGAATTATTTAAATTATTTGAACTGTTTGAGAGAAATAAGCTTTAAAAGAGGAAATCTGGACTGGTTATTCTAAGGATAATATTAATTGGATTAATTGGATTTCATTGAACTAAAACTTTTTTGGGGGGAATATAAAACTCAGGCTCTGGAACCCCTAAAGGAAAAAGATTTGATATCTGTTAAAGGAAGTTAAAGGAGAGAAGAGAAATAGAGCAACAGTGACACCTGCTGATTTCTCTCTCTTATAGAGAGAAAGTGAAGAAAAGAAAGTGAGATTAACAATTGACCTTGGGTGGTTTGTGAAAAGAACATTGTTACAAGGCTCAGATAAACTGCCTGCACCTGTTTACCGAGCTGTTTACAGAGAGAACTGCAGAGAAAGAGAATGGAAACCGTGTAATTTTTAAAAACTGTAGCTCCTGTAGTAAAAACATGAGAGTAATTTTAAATACATTGTTACATATTATGTAACACACCCTGGAAAACAAGTGGCATTGATTTTCCTAGATGCATAGAAAGCATTTCACAACGTTAATTAGCAATTTATGCTATTACAATTAAAATATATGGACTTTGGGGAGAGATTTATTAATATGATTAAAGCAATATACCACAAACAATCAGCTAGGGTGATGGCAAATGGGGACATGATGAATAACTTTGATATTACAAAAAGCACCAGACAGGGATGACCACTGTCCCCTTTGCTATTTATTCTGATTCTGGAAGTCTTAGCCAGAAATATTCAACAAGATGAAGAAATAAAAAGAATGGAAATTAGAAAAAGGGAAATATAAGCTACAGGCATTTGCAGATGACTTGGTCTTTCGATTAGAAGACCCATTAAAAACTGGACTAGTTAATCAGAAAGATAGACTGCCAGGGTACCTTCTTTCACATGTGGTGGACATGCCCCGAAGTGAAAAGATATTGGAGTAAGATTCGGAAATGGTTACAAGAAATAATTGGAGAAGATATTGAATTGGCACCGGAAATATTTCTCCTGGGAATAATAAAGAGGGCCTATGGAAAAAAAAGAGAAGAACAGAAGAAGGTAGGTAAAAAGAGGACCCAGTTTGTGGGGGCAATAAGCTGACTTTGTATAAATATACAAAAGTATGAAAGCTATTGCTTAGTGTATTGTAAGCCACCTTGAGTCTCCAGAGAAGGGTGGCATATAAACCAAATTTTTAAAAAAGGTAAATAGAACAGTAAAAAAAAAAAAAAGAACGCAGTGTTTTATTTGGGGTGAGTTCAAGTCCAAAATATTCACCTTTAATAGATCCAACTTTGTACTAATGAAACTTAATAGAATGACTTATTGTTGATTAGCCATTGGCCATATAAAGATGAAGAATCTAAAACAGACAACATTAACAACATGTACAAGGATATGGCTGCTTCAATCCTTGTCCCTTCACCCACTAGGACTCCCTATCCCTATCCATGACATCCTCAATGGCCATGGTGAAAAGCAGCTCTTGAATTCCATAGAGAAGGTATTTTGGATCTATTGCTCACAAACCACCATTCCATTCATTTTACCCACAGAGAAGCACACACACAAACCTGTGGGACTTTATAGATGCCTACTAAAGTTGACATCTGGATGGAGATGTCTCTTCTGGCTCCATCAAGAAGAGCCAAAAGATTGTCTTTCCTTCCACAGCTATAGTTGGGAACATTGGCTTCTCCAGTAGAAAGTGTGTCCAGCAAGGCATCTGAAGTGGCAAGTGTGTTCAAATAGTTGTCATGGATGCTGTAGCCAAGCGTGAGATTGTGCAGGAGCAGGGAATTTTTGTTGACTACTTGAATGACGAAAATGAAGGGTTGCATTCCTCCCAGATTAGTGTTTCTAGTACTGTACAAATACATTTATGTTACCATCATGAACAACAGAAACATCAAAATAAGCCAATATTGATAAAAAATATGAGAGGCAAATGATAGTCACATATCACCATTTAATTTCCAAAATTGTTGAGAAGATGGGATGGACATAGCTTTAAACTAGGGTCAATAGTCACAGATACATCCAATGACCACAATTCATAGCCATTCGGTCAAGTACAGCTGCTAAATCATTAAAGCAAGAACATGGATGAATAACTGAGCCAGCTAAGCCATTCTAAGAATGAGTCGTTCTTATTCTTTAAGGACAGGCAATGAATACAACTTTTCAATAACTACATGGAATAAAAATAAATATAAATAGGATGAACTCCTATCCTCTGAATTCTATGTTTGGCTTTCTTAAGCTCTTTTAGATTTCCTTCTGCCCCATCCTTACACTTGAGTCTCTTACAAGATACGGCAAAAGAGGAGAGCTTCATAAATCAAAATACACATATCCTACAATTTAGAAATAATTGGAAGAAAAAGAAAGGAAGAAGAGTAGTAGAAATGCAAACGGGGGGAATGCAACCCCGTCACATTGAATGACTCACAGAGAAGAAATATAACGAGCCCCGTTAAATTGTAACAGCTCAAGAGAAGGATTTGTTGCCGATTCAAACACAGTGATGATATGGTCTCCTGGCCCGTAATAGTTCCATGGCTTCCCTCTGTCCTGCTGCTTCAAAATCGGGGGGCATTTGGTTGTGAGCCTCCCAAAACTTCTGTGGGTCAGCCTAAGCATCAGAAGCAATAGCAGGAGGTTCATTGCTCCTTTTGCTGAATCAGTCACCTCAGCTTCTAAACCATAAAAAGGCTTCGAAGAATTCAAAGCACGCTCACAAATGGAAAAGCAAATGATTTCCCTGATTCAGACAGAGACAAACCACGTTTCACGTGGAAAGGAGTGAAAGGTGCATTCAACAGCACAGTCTTTGTCTGTCTGAAATGTTGCGCATAACACTCAGGATGGCTAGTGGCTGATGCAAGAGCTCTTCCATGTTGCTTTAGTCTGATTTTTACAGTGAAAGCAAATGCTAGGAGAAGTAGCAGCAGACGTCCCAAAGACTGGGATGGTGATAATTAGAGTGAGAATCAATGTTTCCCCTGGGGACCCTTGAGTTTTTCTGGGTCTCCATGTTCAAAGGGAGTGCTGGAGAATAGTATGTTAGTGAAAAATTACAGATTTGCCTCTGGGAATACTGTTTTGCAGTAGTTCTGGCCCTTTCTACTGGGATACCTTTGGAAATGAACATTGCATGTTGAACGTTCAACCCCTGGGTGAAAGACTTTGTTTTTTTAAATTGTAATTTTATTAGAACACATATTGGACATTTATTTATTTATTTATTTATTTATTTATTTATTTATTTATTTATTTATTTATTTATTTATTTATTTATTTATTTATTTATTTATTTATTCATTCAATTTATATACGCAATATGTATGTTTACACAACATACAACATATAAATAACTTATCATATTTAAGCATTGTTTCTTAGTGGTCTTCCAGTTATTGCTTTATTCTTCTTCCCCTTTATCTTAATCTATTACTCTTTTTTTAAAAAAAATTGATTTATATGCTGCCCTTCTCCGGAGACTCAGGGTGGCTTACAATGCGTTAAGCAATAGCCTTCATACATTTGTATATCTTACAAAGTCAGCTTATTGCCCCCACAAACTGGGGGCAATTTTCCTACCTTAGAAAGGATGGAAGGCTGAGTCAACCTTGAGCCTGGGGAGATTCGAACTTGCTAATTGCAGACAGCTGGAGTTAAATTACAATGCATTAGTCTGCTGAGCTATCCAGGCTGCTTCTTCACTCCATCTTCTTCCCCTCCTTTTCCTTTCCCCCCTCTTTTTTTCCTTTTTCCCCTCTAGAGAACTGTAGATTTTAGTTATCTCTTTACTATTATACATTCCTACCTTCATATTATATATCCTTTTTTATTTCACTCAGCACATATGATACATCTCTATTTTGTACTTCTATTTTTCTTTCCTAATAAATATTATTCTTTATTGTTAGTCTTAAGTCAGTTATACCATTTATTCCATAGCCTATAATATTCTGTCTCTTCTTTTTCCTTAATTTCTTTTTGTTAATCTGTCCATTTTAGTGCATTCTAAGATCTTTTTTTTTTAATTTGATTTATATGCTGCCCTTCTCCGGAGACTCAGGGCGGCTTACAATGTGTTAAGCAATAGCCTTCATACTTTTGTATATTTATACAAAGTCAGCTTATTGCCCCCACAAACTGGGTCCTTATTTTACCTACATTAGAAAGGATGGAAGGCTGAGTCAACCTTGAGCCTGGCTAGGATTGAACTCGCAGAATTACAGGCAGCTGGATGTTAATTGCTGCCTTTAGTAGGAGGCATTAGCCCCCTATGCTACTCAGGCTCCTCTTATCTCTACTTCAATTTCCCTTTGTACAAAAACACTTTGATTGGGTATAGTATCTGTCCTGTCTTTATATATTTTTATCAATTTACCGCTGGTAAATTAAGTAATACTGCGAAAGTCTTATATGAGTGCCTGGATGCTGTGAACATCTTGATGGGAAATAATAGGCTTCAGCTGAATTTGGGCAAAATTGAGTGGCTTTGAGTTTTTGAGCCCGCCAGTTCTAGGATTACTCCATCTTTTGAGCTGGATGGGGTTTCTCTGCACATGGCAGACCATATATATTCTTGTGATTTATATTGACTCTTTCCTAATATGATTTGTGTTAGGAAATGAAAGTTACCTAACTTGTTGGGTTGGCAATATATATAAAACCTCAATATAGCTTTAAGACTGTATTGCTGTATTGCATCATGCTGTGTCTGGATTGGTTAGCTCTGTAGCCAATGTCCTTAAGAGGAAGCTTGAAACATGGTTAGTTTCTCTCTGCTGATCATTATTGCTCTTTGCTGATCGTTACTGCTATTTGCTGTGTCTGCTACTGTTTGCAATTGTTTATTGTGTATGACTATGACGACTGGTAAGAAGACTTTGTTACTGGAATATCCCTGGACTATTGTTTTACTATCTACTGCTTTATCTGTGTATGACCTGGACTGTTTATTGGACTGTGCCTTATTGCTATTTCCTAAAAGTAAACACAACTCATTGTATCTGTGTGTTGGCTGTTTATTCGCAACTGCTCTCAGTCGCTTTCATGTGCACACCATTGCTACTCTAGGATTGCTCTGCGAATTCCTCAACATTTTGATTGCTTATTTGTTCCCTATGACTATCATTATGTGTTCTACTTTATGATTCTTGACAAATGTATCTTCTCTTTTATGTACACTGAGAGCATATGCACCAAGACAAATTCCTTGTGTGTCCAATCACACTTTGCCAATAAAGAATTCTATTCTATTCTATTCTATTCTATTCTATTCTATTCTATTCTATTCTATTCTATTCTATTCTATTCTATTCTATTCTATTCTATTCTATTCTATTCTATTCTATTCTATTCCATTCCATTCCATTCCATTCCATTCCATTCCACTCCACTCCACTCCACTCCACTCCACTCCACTCCACACTACACTCCACTCCACTCCACTCCACTCCACTCCACTACACTCCACTCCACTCCACTCCACTCCACTACACTCCACTCCACTCCACTACACTACACTACACTACACTACACTACACTACCCTATTCTATGAGCATCTGTTCTGTCCCCGTCTCACACACGCACACACAGACAGACAGCCGGGTGTTAAATAACTGGCAGACAACCAATTCTTCCAATAAGATGCTTGGCAGCCACCCAGTAGCTGCTTGCCAAGAACTTTTATCAATAAACAAAATACCCACAGTCAAGAATTGTCCAGTTTGTAAAAGAAATCCAAAGTTGTTTCCAAAGATGCAATGTGACTCGATAGTAGTTAGTTTTATCCGTCACAGAGTCTGAATGGCTAACTCATCCCGTTTTATATCCTGTGGGCTGTAGTCCAGTGACTCAGCCTAATCTCTGGCACGCCTTTTCTTCTGTTGCGCGCGCTTATCCCTGCGACGCTGCTGAGGATCCAGCCAAGACTCATTACCCTCATCACTGTCCACCTGTAGCTGCATGGACATGCTTGGCTCTGGGCCTATCTCTTGCCATTCGGTGTCCCCCAGAGGCATTGCCAGAGAGGAGGGTCCTGGAGAGGGAGGCCTTGCCAACTCCTCTCCCTCACTCTCAGAGTCTGCATCTGCCGATGACACAGGCTCAGGCAATGGAGCCACAACAGCATCTAGAGTTCCTCCTGGACTCATGACTTCTGTTTCTGGGTTTGTCAAAAACAGATCATGCCAGACAAACAAAGGGACAATATTAGTGGATCAGAGAAATGCAGTGGATATAGTTTACTTGGACTTCAGTAAGACATTTGATAAAGTACACCACAATCTACTACTTGATAAGATAGAAAAATATGGGTTAGGCAACATTATCGCTGTGTAGTTCTTAATGGAACTGCATCTACATGGAGGCAAGTATGTAGTGGGTTACTCCTAGGCTCTGTCTTAGGCCCTTCAATATTTTCATCCATTATTTGGACTAGGGGATAGATGGGGAACTTATCAAATTTGCAGATGACACCAAGAATAGCCAACACTCCAAAAGTTTAAGATACAGAAGGATCTTGATAGACTTGAACACTGGGCCCTATCTAAGAGAGGGATATTCAATAGAGAGCCTGTGTAGCGTAGAGGGCTAATGCCTCCTACTAAAGGCAGCAATTAACACCAGCTGCCTGTAATTTCTCTGAGTTCAATCCTAGCCAGGCTCAAGGTCGACTCAGCCTTCCATCCTTTCTAAGGTGGGTAAATTGAGGACCCAGTTTGTGGGGGCAATAAGCTGACTTTGTGTAAATATACAAAAGTATGAAGGCTATTGCTTAATGCATTGTAAGCCACCCTGAGTCTCTGGAGAAGGGAGGCATATAAATCAAATTAAAAAAAAAATAGTGAAAAAATAAGATTCTACATTTAGGCAAGAAAAAACAAATGTACAGGTATAGGATAGGTAGTATCTGGTTCAATAGTAGTGATTGTGAGAGGGACCTTGGAGTCCTAGTGGACAGTCACTTAAATATGAGCCAGCAGTGTGCTGCAGCTCCCAAAAATCCAATGCAATCCTAATCTGCATTAAGAGAAGGATAGAATCAAGATCTTGTGAAGTTTTAATAACATTTTATAATGCCTTGGTAAGGCCGCACTTGGAATACTGCATCCAGTTTTGGGTACCACTATATAAAAAAAGATGCTGAGACTCTAGAAAGAGTGCAGAGAAGAGCAACAAAGATGATTAGGGGACTGGAGGCTAAAACATGTAAGGAGTGGTTGCTGGAATTGGGCATTCTTTTAATCAAAAGAAGGTTTAGGGGTGACATGAAAACAGTTTTCCAATATTTGAGGGGCTGCCACAAAGAATGGTGGGGGTGGGGGTTGTCAACCTATTCTCCAAAGCATGGAAACTAATCAAGGAGAGAATCAACCTACAACTAAGGAGAAATTCCCTGAATGTTAGAATAATTAATCAGTGGAATGACTTGCCTCCAGAAATTGTGGGTGCTTCAACCCACAATTTGAAGTTTTTAAGAAGAGATTTTAGGATATTCATTGGGTTTTTTTTTACTTTCAATGCATTCAAACCTCAGGGCTAGGGAGAGATCAATTTAGTTCTAGCATTTTGAATGAAATGGACTGATTTAATTGGACAACTTTCTTAAGATGGATGCATGCTCTAAATGTAATATGTCAAGTTCCAAGTAATGCATCCACCACAAATAGAACTCTGAAGCATTCTGTTTTCTCAAAGAACAAATTTATTTGTTCTTTGGCACTAACTGGTGGAAAGCCAGTACTGAAGTTCCCGTGTTTTCCACCCCAACAGAAGTATTAGTTTCTCACATTTTCAAAACAAGCTGTCACATTGTCCAACCAAGTTGAGAGCTGGTTGCTTGGCGACATCTCTCCTCCTCCTCTGGTCAGCCAGCCATTGGAATGTACTTGCCTCATCGGCTAGCCATGTTGTTTTGGCTGAAGGCTCTATCCTTCTCGGCTCTCCCCACTTCAGCTCCAAACTGTGTCAAACCGAATTCATGTCAGAGTACCCAAGGATACAAACAATCCCACACCCACAATGAAATTCAGGCTTGACATAATACACTTTTAATGGAGGAACACCAATATTCTAATTAGCATGTGTGGGATGAAGGACAATGTGCTGCAGTAGTCATGAAGCTGGCTGAGAAAGGGTACTGAAGGAGGGCTCATCAACCATTCCTCTTGAAATGATTGTGAATTTTGTCACAATGTTCTATTCTGGGTCCTGCATACACCAATATTTGTATTAATGAATTTGATGAAAGGAGAGGAGGAATATCTCTTAGAACTTGGGGTGGATCATAGATCTATGTGCCAGAGCCCACTGTAACAACATTGCCAAAAAGGTATTAAGAGTTGTTAATCTAATCTTGCATAGCTTCTTCTCCTGGTAATATTGTACTGGTAACTAGAGCATACAAAACATTTACTAGACCAATTCTCAAATACAGCTCATCTGTCTGGAACCCACACTACATATCAGATATTAATACAATGGAGAAAGTCCAGAGATTTTTCATGAGAAGAGTCCTCCACTCCTCTGCTCGCAACAGAATACATTATTATTTTTATTTTTATTATTATTATTATTATTATTATTATTATTATTATTATTATTATTATTATTATTTTTATTGAAAAAGTTTTACAATAAAAAATTTTCCCCCCTTTTTTCGCCCCTACCCCCTCCCCCACCCTCTCATGCCCCCCAACCTCCCCCCAACCCCACCCCGACCCTCTCCCACCCACCCCTGACTTCCGCTACACATTTCTTAAGAAAGAAAAACAAAAAGAATTTATAACAACAAGAAAAGCAAATACTATTATATCTTCAGTTCTAAGTTAAGAGGAAGAGGAAAGAAAGAAAGAAAAGAATTAAAAAAAATTGAGAAGAAAAAAAATAAAATATATATATATATATATATATAATAGAATAAAATAAAATAAAATAAAATAATACAAAGAAAAAACCATAAGCATAGGTATTTGTCTGAGCTTAACAGTATTGTAATAAAAAAAAACATCAGAAAAAATAGCCATTATAATATTTAACCCAATTTAAAAACAGAAAAAAAGAAGAATAAAAATAACATTACTAACATTACTAATCATATTCATAGTAAATAATACCACATATTTTACTCCGAACTACTCCCCCAAATTTAAAAACCCAAAAATTCCCCCTTCAAAGGAAAAAAAAGATAAAGTATATTATATAATATAATTGTACATATATTGTTATAATTTTCCATAACTCGAATTACAATCTTCTCTTCTTCCTGATTGAAGTTAAATCTTCTTTCTTCACCTGTATCCAATTCCAATACTCTTCATCTTCTATCTGCCCCCATCAGTAAAACAAAACATTCCACATAAACCCCCGTGTGACTTTATATAGATAACATCCGACCAAGAAGATATTCGCCCCTCTAGGTAGAATCATTCAAACAAGCGTATTCTATTTCAGCAAGAAAAAACCCAATGCAGCTCCACCAAACCTTAGGAGCAAAAAAAAAAAAAAAACAAGAAAAAAGAAGAAAAAAAATCCTGGAGACTGCATTCCCAGATGTTCTTATAAAAACTGTTTCAAATCCTGCCACCCTTTGTCATTCACTCTTGGTTGTAAGACATTTTCATTTCCATTCTTTCCTCTTGGATGATAAATTCCAAAAAAAAAAACTATGATTGGGTAATCACAAAACACTGCTACTATATAGATAGCATCCAACCAGAAGATATTCACTCCTCTAGGAAGAGACATACAAACTAACGTATTCTATTACAACAAAAAGAAACCCAATGCAGCTCCACCAAGCCTTTATGGCAAAAAGAAAAAAAAATCAAGAAAAGAAAAAAATCCTAGCAACTGCATTCCCAGATGTTCTTACAAAGCTGTTTCAAATCCTGCCACCCTTTCACTCCTTCTGGTTGTTAGATATTCTCATTTCCATTCTTTCCTCTTGGATGATAAGTTCCAAAAAAAAACCTATGATAGGATAATCACAGAACGCTGCTACCATTGCAGCCCTCTGTTAAACTTGCTCAAGATGTTAAATCCAATTCAAAATAAAAAAAGAAACTCCAAATCAGGATGAAGACTTTATAATCCATAAATCCAAGTCCATATAAACTTTAGGAATTTTATGACCAGTTTCCAAAATTATCCAAGCTTTCTGATAACAGCTGCATCTGATGAAGGACTTTACGACACTCATTAGTTACCTCTCGAATTTCCTCGTTAAAATCTGGTTCCTGCTGCTCGATATCACCATCCTTTTCTTGCGGAGCGTTGGACCTCTGCTGCTGATCATCTTGAATTGTAGTATTTTTTAAATCTTGCTCCAGCAGTTCAAGGTCCGGTGCTCCTAGACTAGATTCACTGATGTGGTCTATTTTCCCATCTGAAAAGTCCATAGTAAGATCCTCCGAGAAACCAGATTGCACTCCTTGTTCTTTTAACATTCTTTGGTTCATTCTTTGAGTCTCATCCTTCTGTTTACCTTTTACAAACTCTCTTTCTTGTTTCTTATTCTTGAGGTCTTTCGAAGTTCCTTTAAAAATATTTTTATAAAAATGTTCCGCTTTTTTAATAGTATTCAAGCAATATCTCACTCCATGGTATCTAAAAATTATGCCAGCTGGTAAGTCCCATCTAAATGGAATATTACTTTTCTTCAATTCTTTAGTTAAGAAAGCAAATTCTTTCCTTTTCTTTAAAACCTTCGATGGTAATTCTTTAAAAATATTAATTTGTTCACCTTCTACTTGCACTCTGGCAGAATAGGACCTTTGTAAGATGTCATCTCTCAACCTTTTATCCGTAAAGTAGACAACAACATCTCTGGATAAATTCCTTTGTTTGGCTACTCGTGAGTTGACTCTGTAAACTTTCTCTATACAACCAAGAATTATCTCATCCTCAAGCTCTAGTAGTTCAGCAAAAACCTTTGCAATAGTTGCTTTTAAATCTCTCTAGTTTTCTTTAATACCTCTTACTCTAATAGCTGAGGCCATAGTTTTAATTTGAAGCATGATAATATCATTCTGTATAGTCTGATTACAAATCTCAGCTTTCACAAACCTTTCTTGTATTTCTTGAATCTGGGAGCCAATTTTACTGCTAATTTCAGTTACTTTCTCCTCCATTTCAATCACCACATTTGAAAGGTCTGAAATTATTTTAAAAATAGTTTGACTTAATTGGTCATGCTTTCCAGCAATCAAATCCACAAGATTCTTCTGGGAGTTTTTAATTTTGTCAACTACACTCGATAAAGGAGTTGTTATAAGTTCTTTTAAGTCCCCTTCTGCCAATCCAGACAATTGCATCATCTCAGCTTTGTTCTTTAACTGGCTCAAGGGGGGTTATTATTATTATTATTAATTAAATTTATATACCGCCCTTCTCCTAGTGGACTCAGGGCAGTGTACAGCCAAGAATAAAAAGCACTCCAATACAAAATTTAAAATATTAATAAAAGAATTAAATAATTTTGGCCCAATAAATTTAAAAAACCCAATAGGCAATTAAAATTTAAAACCCGTAAAACTTTAAACTTAAAAAAAAGAGGGGGGGGTTACGCCAGCCTAGCTTGACAAAATAAAAAAGTTTTTAGGGCACGGCGGAAAGCCCGGAGATCAGGAATCATATGGATCTCCGGGGGCAAATCGTTCCAGAGGGCTGGTGCTGTCACAGAGAAGGCTCTCCCCCTGGGTGTCACCAGCTGACATTGTCTGGCTGACGGCACCCTGAGGAGTCCCTCTCTGTGGGAGCGAACTGGCCAGTGGGAGGCTATCGGTGGCAGAAGGCGGTCCCGCAAGTTATGCCACCAGGCTAGAAATTTTGGGATTAGACAATTTAGAACAATGCTGCCTTTGGCATTGTAGCACTAAGCGTAGTGCTACAATGTCCTACATGTCAATGCCTACTTCAGCTTTAACCACAACAATACACAAGCACATAACAGATACAAACTCAAGGTAAAACACTCCAAACTTGAGTGCAGAAAATATGACTTCAGCAACAGAGTGGTCAATGCCTGGAATGCACTACCTGACTCTGTGGTTTCTTCCCCAAACCCCCAAACCTTTAACCTTAGACTGTCTACTGTTGACCTCACCCCATTTCTAAGAGGTCTGTAAGGGGGCATGCATAAGCGCACCAATGTGCCTACCGTCCCTGTCCTAATGTCCCCATTTATTTGTATCTATTTGATGTATTCATAATCATGTTTATACTTATATCTGTAATCTAATTCATGCTTGACAAATAAATAAAATAAATAAAAATAAATAGAAGATTGAATGGGAAATTGAGGCCTTGGATTTGGGCTATGTACATGAGGCTGCCTGAGTCAGGTTGGATTTTAAAAAATGGGTTTTTAAAAATGTGTCTCTGGAATTGGGCTGAAATGAATCTTGAAGGACTGATTTATCACATTTTGAAATAAACATCTCTAGTGGGAGGTGGCCCTGAGTGCAGGTAACCCAGAATGCGACATTATGCATAAACACACAATGCTTAAATCTTGGGCCAAGCCAAGAATTCTCTATATTTAGGGATTTCTGGCTCATTGCAGGATGTAACTTTGCATTATTTCTTGTATTTGTTGTTCAAAGGACTGGTTTCCAAGGTGACCAGTGGGATAACTTCCTGGAGAGATTAGGCAGAGGAAGAAATCCCCAGTGCTTCCATAATTATAGGGGAGGACACTTGCCACAGCTCCTTTGCAGAGCCTGTAAATGAGAATTCATTTTCAAGGTTTCAGAGCTTCAGTCTTGGAAATTAATCAAGGAGGGGAAAATGTGATTTTCTTGCTGAAAGAAAACAAGGTTAAGATGTAGTGATGTAAGAACAAGCAAGTAGCCTGAGTAGCGTAGGGGAGTAATGCCTCCTACAAAGGCAGCATTTAAGATCCAGCTGCTGCAATTACTTGTGAGTTCAATCCCAGCCAGGCTCAAGGTCGACTCAGCCTTCCATCCTTTATAAGGTGGGTAAATTGAGGACCCAGTTTGTTGGGGGCAATAAGCTGACTTTGTATAAATATAAATATACAAAAGTATGAAGGCTATTGCTTAACGCATTGTAAGCCACCCTGAGTCTCCGGAGAAGGGCGGCATATAAATCAAAAAATTAATTAATTAATTAACCCTGATTAATTAATGCCATGTTTACTGAAGTCCTGAAAGAGCTCTCTGAAGATTTAGACTCTAAAAGGAGTGGGGTATTCCTCCCTTAGAGCCAAATCCTTCCCAGATCTGAGACTGGGTTTCGTCTATTCTTTTCTGGCTCTAGGATTTGGTCTTTGGTAGGAGGATCAAGGGGCTGGCCCAGCCCAATACTCAGTTTATTATTATACCTGGCACAATTTGAGCCAATGGGATCAAACTGGGATCCTTTATTTTTGCACAGAAGTGAAGGTTCAAAGTTGGGATCCAAATCAACTGTGCAAGCTAATATTGAACAAGTTGTTTCCATGCCCTAAAACCACATATAATCATCAGACATTCCTGATATTTTATCATTGGATAGCAATAGCAATAACACTTAGACTTGTATACCACTTCACAATGCTTTACAGCCCTTTCTAAGTGGTTTAGAGAGTCAGCATATTGCCCCCAACAAACTGGATCCACATTTGACTGACTTTGGAAGGATGGAAGGTTGAGTTAACCTTGAACCAGAGGTGGTATTTAGCAGGTTTTGACCAGTTCTGGAGAACCGATAGTGAAAATTTTGAGTAGTTTGGAGAACTGATAAATATCACCTCTGACTGGCCCCACCCCAATCTATTCTCTGCCACCTGAGTCCCAGCTGATTGGGAGGGAATGGAGATTTTACAGTATCCTTCCACTGCCACACCCACCAAGCCATGCCCACAGTAGATTTTTTGAATCCCATCAGAATCGAACTCCTGGCAATTAGCAATACTGCATTCTAAACACTGGGCCACCACAGCTCTCTTGATCCTGATCTATTGAAGACATATGCATATTGGACAGTTCACTTGTAAAAGATGTACCATCCACAGAAGGAAGAGAGGCATTTACTTATTTGTTTGTTTGTTTGTTTGTTTATTCATTGGTTCGATTTATATGCTGCCCTTCTCCGGAGACTCAGGCGTTACAATGCGTTAAGCAATAGCCTTCATACTTTTGTATATACCTGCTTAGTAGAGCTTTTGCCCCCACAATCCGGGTCCTCATTTTACCTACCTCAGAAGGATGGAAGGCTGAGTCAACCTTGACCTTGATGAGATTTGAACTCACAGTAATTGCAGGCAGCTTGCAGCTAAGTGTTAATTAATAGCACTTTAGTCGGCTGCTCCACCAAGGCATGGGGAGTGTTTCAGAAGATACTCACTAGTTTTCCAGGGAGTGAACGTTTCCAATGGTTTTTAAAGGCAGCACCATGGAGAGCATATTACATAACTGGTGTTGATGAAGACAAGAGTCTTTGAAAGACAAGAGCTGACTTACCAGCTTCCCATAGATATCAAAGAATAAAGGGGAGAGAACTGTTCCCAAATCATAAAGCCACCACACTCTACACCCATTTGCACTACTCAGGTGAACCTGAGGACACAGACAAATCTCCAAGTGGCCTCAACAACTCTTTAAAAGAATGCAAATGACCAGCTGTCTGTAAGGGGTATAAATCCTTCCATGCCCCACCATCTAGTCAGAGCTGAAGAAACTTCTTGGATGAGAAGCAAAACGTCTTCAAAGAAAAACAAGAAAGTTTCAGTTGCCTCTTGATAAAGCACCTTTGGGATCAACAGGTTGATCTCTTCTCCTTAACCACCAACAACTAAAGCTGTCCAAATATGGAAGCTGCAGAACCAGAGGAAAAACAGTCCCCCAAGCCCAGAATGCAACTCTTCAAAGTTTTTGAAAGCCCAAGTGGTCCAAGAAGAGATCAGGATAGGTGTACATCCTGGTCATGTCAAAGCTTATCAAGGAGAAAGACCAAAGCCATCTCAGTCCCACTGTCAGCTTTGGAAGCCATATTAGGCCGGAAGCTCCAATGCTGCCACCTTCTCATGTGTGGGAAAGTAGGAGGGGAGATTAAGGAGAGGGGTTGTTAGTAGACACGATAGCATTCTTCCTGTCAGTCAAGGTCAGGGAGATCCAGCATCTGGAGAAGGAGTGGTCAGGGGGCTGGATCGAGATGGAGCGGACATTGATAGGAGCCTGTGACTGACTGGGGGAGAAAAGGGGATGGTTTTGGGAGCTTTGACTTACTGAAGGAAAACCCAGGCTTTTCAGATTCGGGTTTTCCCAAATGTTCCAGTTTGCCTATTCTAGTAAAGAGAACTTTGGAAAATGCTTGCTTCTGCGTCTTTGCTTGGAGTTGGGGGTTTTCTGGAATGCTGACACCCATAACTGGTCCTGGCCCTGGAGTAGAACATGGAACAACAGAGTTGAAAACGGCCTGAAAATGGTCCAAAAAATGGCCAAAAAATAGGCATGCGCATGCTGGCTAGCTGGTCTTCGGATTTCCGGTGCTCCGGTGGTCCAGTTTGGACACTTGGTTCCAAAAAAGTTCACCATCATTGGTTTAGGGCTTTGGTTTCTTCCTCTTCCATTTAAAAATTAGCCACAATGTGGGACATAGGTGAAATCATGGTGCAGTCAAGTTTTTGTTTATAGAATCCTTCATTGTATTTAAAATAACTAGTGGTCAGGCAGAGGTCTAGCAAGGTATACATATGGTCTGAACTGAGGTTGGTTCGGTCGCCTAAAGTGCTGTCTTGTAGCCATTGTTTCTTTACTATTGTGACAACTTCAATTGTCGGAATGCAAGTGAAGAGTGAAGTCACATCATAAGAAACCATAGCTTCATCCAGATCCAATATTAATTTCCAAACCGTGTGGCTGAAGTCCTGTGAATTATTGATGTGATGGTTGGTGTTGCCAACCAAAGGAGCTAGTAAGGTGGTTAGATGTTTCATGATGTTGTAGGTGATGGAGTTGATGCTGCCGACAACTAGTCTGAGTGGAGTTCACTCTTTAGGGATTTTGAGGAGGGAACATTGAGCTTGTTAACCATGTTAATGTCAGGGTTCCGACGGATGCCTTAATTAAATCATGAGTTTCGAGCCAAGCTTCAAAAGAAATCCAGTTATTTATTAGGAGCAATACGTCGGCATGTACCCAAATGAAGCCAGCTCTGCCCCACGTAATTTATGGCCCAATTATGACCCTGTTTTCCCCCTCCTCTGAGGGTGTGTCATAAATCACATTCTCCAAAGGAGCACTTTTGCGGGCTGTAGAATCATGCCCCTCTGGCTGTTCCAAGTAACCTGGGACACAGCTTTGAGAAAGGTATGCGTGGAATGTGCTTCTGGTTGTGGCTGCTGTTTCAGTTCCCCCCCTCCTGCTTATGGCAACTCGAAAGCAGTGGTACTTTGCAAATGGACAGTTAACAGAGGGGATGTCAGCCCCGACTTGATGATACTTGGGGCTGTCATTCAGGCGGGGCCAGGGGACTCACATACAGGTCCAATGCTGATCATAGCTGCGCCCGCATCACACTATCACTGGGGCTGTTGTCGCCATATCAGATGGGATATGAAGCTCTCACCGCTGCTGTGGCTGCCATCATTTTCCTGGAAGCCAATGCGGGCGTCCTCACACCACAACTGGGAGGCGGGGCCAATGAACAGCCCAAAGAGTCAAATCATGGAGGAGTTGCTGCATCTTGGCTTGGCTAAGGAACTAGCCAGCCAGCCTGCCTAGCATGGATTAGCGGAGGCGTATTGATTCTGTGATAGGCTGGGGTTGGGCTGGAGGTGTGGCTAAGGAGTGGAGTCATGAGTGGAGCATGGGAAACAATAAAACGTGGCGGGGAACACTGCGCATTAGCGCTGACTATTTCTTCTTCACTGTAATTGATTGCTGGAATGTGCCGGAGCGCAGGATAAAGATTACCACACCCAGAAACCTGGTTTTGGTTTTTTCCAAGCGTCTGTTCGGAACCTGACAGGGGGAGGTATACATATAGGTATACACCACCTATAATGCAGTCCTTTCAGCAGTTCCAAGAAGATTCCACCCCATTTGTATTCTGATACATGTGATCCCGAAGGGGTCTTTATTTATTTATTACTTATTTATTATTTTTAAATTTTTATACCGCCCTTCTCCCGAGGGACTCATGGTGGTGCACAGCCACAGTAAAACAACATACATTACAAAATTTTAAAAAAAAAGTTTAAAACATATTAAATAATTTGGCCCTATATTAAAAACTCAAAAACTAAAACACCCATTCAAATTCATTATTTAGCCAGCCCACCTTGTTGGAACAGTAAGGTCTTAAGGGCATGGCGAAAGGTACGTAGGTCGGGGATCATACATTTCTCTGAGGGCAATTCATTCCAGAGGGCATGAGCCCCCACAGAGAAGCCTCTCCCCCCAGGGGTCAGTAGTCAACATTGTTTGACCGATGGCACCCTGAGAAGCTCCTCTCTGTGGGAGCGTATTGGCCGGTGGGAGGCCATCAGTGGCAGAAGGCAATCTCGTAAGTATCTGAGTCCTAAGCCATGGAGCGCTTTAAAGATGTTAACCAACACCTTGAATCATATCCAGAAGACCACCAGAAGCCAGTGCAGCTCGCGCAGGAGAATTGTTACATGGGTGCACCATATTGCTCCCATAATCACCCGCGTGGCCACATTCTGGACCAGTTGGAGCCTCTGAGTGCTCTTCAAGGGGACCCCCATGTAGAGAGCATTACAGTAATCCAGATGGGAAGTGACGAGGGCATGGGTGACCGTGCGCAAGGCGTCCTGGTCCAGAAAGGGATGCAACTGGTAAATCAGGTGAACCTGATAAAAAATCCCCCTGGCCACAGCCATCATGTGATCTTCTAAAGACAGCCATGTATCCAGGAGGACACCCAAGTTGCAAACCCACTCTGAGGGGGCCAAGATCTCACCCCCAATAGTCAGTGATGGAACCAGCTGGCTATACCAGGACGCCGGGAGCCACAGCCACTTGGTCTTGGAAGGGTTGAGTCTGAGCTTGTTTCTCCCCATCCAGATCTGCATGGCCTCCAGGCATCGGGACATCATGTCAAGGGCATCATTGGGGTGGTCAGGGGTGAAGATGTACAGTTGGGTATCATCAGCATACTGATGGAACTTCACCCCAAAACCACGGATGATCTCACCTAGTGGCTTCACATAAATGTTGAACAGGAGAGGCGACAGGATCAACCCTTGTGGCACCCAACAAGGCGCCTCGAGGTTGACCTCTGTCCCCCTGCCAACACAGACTGCGTACGACCAGAGAGGAAGGAGGAGAACCACTGCAACATGGTGCCCCCCATTCCTAACTCCTCCAACCAGTGCAGCATGATATCATGGTCGATGGTATCAAAAGCTGCTGAGAGATCTAATAGGACCAGGACCGAGGAACAACCCTTGTCCCGAGCCCTCCAGAGATCATCGACCAATGCTGTTTCCGCGTTGTATCCCGACTTGAAGCCTGACTGTTATGGATCTAGATAGACAGTTTAACCTCTATGTAGCCTCAAGAGCTCTCAGGGAGAGAACTAATGACCAGATGATTGCAAAGAAATGTGATTCTTCCAACCCCCACTCTTGTCAGGACTAATCCATTTCATCACCCCCACCATCGTGCCAGAACTGATGAAGCTTCTTGGATGAGAAGCAAAATGTCTTCCTCAAGGAAGAAACAACCCAGTTGCCTTTTGAAAAAGCACCTTTGAGGTAGAAGAAATTAATTCCCTGGGTGTTGAACTATGTTCCTCCAGCATCACCTTCTGGATATGTCCTGGCTGAAAAGACTACAACCACTGGAGAACAGTTCCCCAGGGGTGTATCTGTGATTCTTCACCAACATGCTTTTCTCCAGATGCCTCTCTGCACATGGAGACCTGAAAAAGTTCACAATCCCCAGAGAAGGGGTTACTTGTCACTGTATTTTTCACCATCCTGCTCTTGGAGACCTCTTCTGCTACTTTTTTCAGTGGCTGCCTTTGACGTAAACAGACTGAAGCCACCTAAAAGAGATCTTGCATCAGAAAAGAATATATGCCTCAGGTAACAATCTATGTGGTACAAGTTTTGGGACAAGCAAAGGCTGTGGTCCTGAATGCATGTTTCTTTCCTTTCCAGGTGAAGCTTGGTTTGTCTGAATCACGAGATCCATTGAAATATCCATTTTGTGAGATTGCTTTGAATTTTAACTCTTCTTTGTTGTTCTTGTTTAGAAATGGGAAGGGGATTGATTCATCCCTATGGATGATGGAACTCCTGCTTTTGTTCCTGATGCTGCTGGTGTCCCAGCCAGTCTCTGGGAAGCTTAGAATGAAATGCCCACTGACTTTGGAACAACAGGATGAAAAAAGTCCATGGAGCTGTTATAGACCTGGAGATTATTTTATTGGTGTGGTGACCACTGCAACAAAAGAATTGCGTTTAACATTGCCTTTCAATACGGCTCCTTTTATTCAACTTGATTCGTAAGTCATTCGGTGTGCAATCCCTTCATTTGCAGTTCTAATACTCCCTTCTCCCCTTTTTCTTCATATTTTGCTTCCTCGTATATTGCAAGACATTTCTAATTTCTTGAACTGTTTTGAGTTCCATGGCTTCCCTTTTTTGTCTTCTTTTATATAAGAGACTCAAAGATGTGGCAGAAAAATACCTGAAAGAAGTCCAAATTATTTTCCTCTCTACATCCAGTCCTTCATTCATCACTTGAATATAGACTTTTGTTTAAAGTAGCTATAAATTGCCTCTGCCCAGACCACTTCCATATTTTTTTATAACCACTCATTGATATTCAACGTCTGATCCTTATAAAAATAAAGATTGATTTGATGTTAGAGTTTCTTTTCTGGGTCATTTATGAAACGTTCTCTTGATTTTCTGATGGTTCTACTTTTAATGACTGAATATTATTAAATGCTGCTTATTGGACCAATGAAAATTAGGACTGGTAACAGCTCTTTAAATGTTTGAATCTTAATTCTGGTGGTCATCTATCAATAGCTCATCTGCTCAAGACTCATAAAAATGAAATTGTAATAAGAGTTACTTCTGGGTTTGGATCAGTATTGACTTAAAACTCAATAAGCTTGTGGAAACAAAGAGGAATACATAAATAAAAAATGATTTTAGCTGATGATGATAACATGAATTCTTTTTTACAGTACATCTTCTGATCACTCTAGAATTCTACGCTTCATTTTCACAACTGAACTTGTCAACAAGAATGTCCAGCTCCTACGAAACCTCACACTGGGCTACAACATCCATGACAACTATTTGAACCCACTTGGCACTTCAGATGCCTTGCTGGACATGCTGTCTACTGGAGAAGCCAATGTTCCTAATTACGCCTGTGGAAAGAATGACCAGCTTTTGGCTCTTCTCGATGGAGCTGACAGGGACATCTCCATCCAGATGTCAACATTAGCAGGCACCTACAAAATTCCACAGGTTTGTGCCTATATGTGTTTCATTATCTGATAAAGTGTGTAGAGTGGTGGTGGATGGACAATGGATCTAACCAAACTTCCCTATGAAATTTGAGAGCTGCACTTTACCATGGTCATTGTAGATGTCATAGCTAGGAACAGGGATCCAAAGTGGGGATGAGGCAAGGATCAAAGCAGTCCTCTTCTCTCATGACCCCATCTCTGTGGGTATCCCTGAAATATCACACAGAATTCTTTGTTGCTTTTTCAGATCAGTTATGCAACTGCTTCAGAGGCTCTAAGTGATAAAAGCCAATTTCCCTTTTTCTATTGGATGCTCCCAAAAGTAGGGATTCTCTTCCCAGCAATTGTCCAACTGCTCCTCCATTTCAGATGGACCTTGATCGGTCTCTTTGCTTCAGACACGGAGAATGGAGAGAGTTTCATGAGGACCTTTACTCCTGTTCTTGTCAGGAATGGAATTTGTGTAGTCATATCACAAAAAATCTCAACGACTGACGCTACAGCATCCCTCAAGGATGCCATCTCTAAATGGAGACAAGTCAATGTCTTTGTGCACTTTTTAGAATATGTTTCCCTTTGGGACAGGCTTCTTCCTTTCCATTTAGCCCTTCAAGGATTGCCAGAACCCATTGAAGGGAAAGTCTGGATAATCACACCTATTGGGGAATTGTTAGTGAGAAGGCATACATTTCTCAAATACGTCCATAGTATTTTGTCCTATGCTTTTCAGTGGAATGAAAAGACAAATGAGGATTCCTTTAAACCAGATCTTTTTGTGGAACCACAGTTTGGAGATCAGTCTTTTCGCTGTTCTTTTTCGAAGCACGTCTTCTCTGTCAAAGGCCGGAGAAGATGCATGCAGAAAGCACCTCTGGAGACCAAAGAGGAAAGGAACAGCATCTGGTTCCGATATACCCGCCATGTTTACAGTTTCGTTAATACTCTGGCCCATACCTTGAATGCTGCATATTCCTCCATATCTAGGAGAGGAAGGAAGGAAGGCCGAGAGAGGTTGTGGGCTTCAAGGTTGCAGCCATGGCAGGTATGGGGTTCCTGCAGTTTCCATCAAACTTCATTCATTTTGACTAAGGGACAAAAGAGAAGAAGGGAAACCATCTCAACCTCCTTGTGTTACAGGAAGCCAACAGTTTTGGCCATTATAATTGCTCTGGGCATAACATTCCAAGGAGTGGGCACCATGAAAGATACATTTAGCCCGCCAAGCTATCTGAGAGCCTCAGAGAGCTTGACGGGCTAGATAGCCTGTTATTAACACCCAGCTGTCTGCAATTATGTGAGTTCAAGGCTCAAGGTTGACTCAGCCTTCCATCCTTTCTAAGGTAGGTAAATTGAGGACCCAGTTTGTGGGAGCAATAAGCTGACTTTGTATAAATATACAAAAGTATGAAGGCTATTGCTTAACGCATTCGGAGAAGGGCGGTATATATATATATATATATATATATATATATATGAGAATATTTGTAGCTCAGGGTTGAAATGAGGGGTCCTTGCTGCTCTCTGTTCTTGGTTGTATTCTTGCAGATTTTTATTACCCAAACTAGGTAACATCTTCAGTGCTAATGTCAACTTGTAAAGCATCCCTGGCCTGCTCTCAAGTTGCCATAGATAAGGGGGATGGGAAACTGATGAAGCAACACAGCAGCCAATGACAGGAGCATATTCCAGACATAACTTTTTCAAGGCTGTCTCCCAGGGTTACCCACAGCACTGGAGACTCGAGGCTCAAGGCTCATGATTTAATTAGGGCATCTGCCAGAACCCTGACAGCTAGTGTCAGATATATTTTGATATAAATACTGCTAGTAAAACAGACTTATACAATTTTGAATAAATTCCTATACCTATGGGTTTTTTAAAAAATTAGATTTATATGCTGCCCTTCTCCGGAGACTCAGGGCAGCTTACAATGCGTTAAGCAATAGCCTTCATACTTTTGTATATTTTTTAGACAAAGTCAGCTTATTGCCCCCACAAACTGGGTCCTCAATTTACCTTAGAAAGGATGGAAGGTTGAGTCAACCTTGAGCCTCGAACTTTCAATAATTGCAGACAGCTGACTGTTAATAACAGGCTATTAGCCTGTTGAGCTATCTGAGGCTCTTATGGGTTTATGATTAGCACTGTAGAATTTTATCATCATTAATTTGAAGGAGACACTGAAACCATCTATCCCAACCCTTCATCTCTGCTGGAATCCTACTTTAAACTTCTCTGACTGATGGCTGCTCGGTCAATGAAGGGAGATTGAACTTCTCTGGTTCACTGGCTCCTCTGCTTCTCCTTTTAGGATGTTTCTGCTCTCATTCAGCTAGTACCTCCTTTCTAATGACTGTTTAATTTTCCATGCCCCACTCTCTGGAATAACAGTGAAAAGATTTTAAGCTTCTCTATAACGTATTTCAGTGATTGGAAGAGTGCTGTATCCTCCCTTAGTTGGTTCAATTTACTTTTGACCTGCTCTAGAATGTACTTGATAATTGAAAAAAAATCATATCTATCTATCTATCTATCTATCTATCTATCTATCTATCTATCTATCTATCTATCTATCTATCTATCTATCTATCTGTGTGTGTGTGTGTGTGTATGTGTGTGTGTGTGTATGTGTGTGTGTGTGTGTTTCCTTTAAGCAAGGTTTTTCCCACAATTGAGCAAAATCACATTCACTACTTTCTGGGTTCTTTCTCCATCTTTTCATTCTGGCAGCAAGCAAAATTTTGTGCTGCATTCTTCTCCGGAGGCTCAGGGTGGCTTACAATGCGTTAAGCAATAGCCTTCATACTTTTGTATATTTTACAAAGTCAGCTTATTGCCCCCACAAACTGGGTCCTCAATTTACCTACCTTAGAAAGGATGGAAGGCTGAGTCAACCTTGAGCCTGGGGAGATTCGAATTTACTAATTGCAGACAGCTGGAGTTAAATTACAGTGCATTAGTCTGCGGAGCTATCCAGGCTCCTATTATGTCAAACATACATTTTTGTCAAGATATGATTGACAAATTGTGCTGAACCTTTTCTTGGCAGCTGTGTAATGAGTAGGGAAGTATATTCAGAAAGGATCCTTGCCAACTTTCCATTCTGTAAAAAGAGTTAGCGAGACATTTGTAATTGTTATGAGATTTGTAGTTTTCTTGTACTTCCAACTAAAGATATTGTATTTGCGAGTTAGAAAACTGTAGAAGAAACATTCAAAAGGGAATAGACCACAGTGTCAGGATTGGGATTTCCAGGCATCTGGAAAAGGGACAGTTGACTCTTCACCTACTTATTTTCCCTGGAGAGAATATTACCTAGGAGATGGGATGGGAGGGGGGAAATTCCTTTGAGTGGGAGCAATAGATTAGGGGCAGAGTGACTGGGAAGATGGCCAATGAGTGCAGAGGAGTGGGGAGAGGAAATGGAGGGTTTTGGCTGAGGAAGCCAGAGTTGGCTGCGATGAGTCAGAGTTAGAATGTTCGTGCTTAATAAATAAGAGGGTTTTTTTTCATCAAAGACTTTGTTTGAACTGCAATTTATTTGAGACAACTTCGAAGCCTGATACACAGACTGAATGAGAAATAAAAGTTTTCCGCTTTTAAAATTCTCAGATGGTTTTATTCTAGTTCCACCCCTTTCTGGAGAAGAATGAGTTTTGCAATCTTTCCCAGAGGAAACTGTACTTGGACGAAAATGGAGATGTAGCTGCAGATCTGAACATTATGAGCTGCGTGGTTCTCCCCCAGATGGATATCACTGTGGAACAATTGGGGACTTTTGAAAAACAGAGACTTATTTTCAACCAAGATCATCTGTCACAGCTAAAATTGCTCAACAAGGTAGGGGAAAATATCGGTCACTTTTTTTCTTTTTTCCAAAGCCTTTTCAAGTGAGCTAAACCTGGTCTCCAAGATGAATGACCTTCACTGAGAATTGAATATGGGGAGTATAACCATTATGATTTTGTTAGACCGCTTGGGAGCCTCCAGTACTATTCACAAAGATATCTGTCAGCGTTCCAGGGCTGACATAGAAGCAATAAGAAAGAGCGTGACATTTCACCTAGAGAAGGCCTTTCGGTGAATTTAGTTTCCTGGGAGACGCATGGGAGGGGTGACATTCCTGTGAGCTGAGGTGAAAGAGAAGAGAAGAATGATTTGGAAGACAGCCAATGGGGAGCAGAGAATGAGGAAGAGGAAAAGGAGGGTTTTGGGGAGAGGGGCTAGTGCTGACTGTGCGGCTGCCACGGGGCGGTCTGCATTGCTCAATAAAGAGAATATTTCCTAAAATCTGTTGCTTGGAAATCATTAGAGAATGAAACCACAGCCGTGACAATGTCCTTCAGATGCTATAATATAGAACTGTTTTACGTTCATGTAGCCATGTCCAAATGGGTGGTGCGATGATGATTTTTCAGGATTTACAGCCCGTTTGTGTCCCTTTTGCAATCCTGTATCTCCCTAAACTGATAGAAAGAGAGAGACTCTCAGGTGTTGGGGATTGTAGAACTGATTGTAGAATGTCTTCTACAAGGATCTTGTAGGATCTGCCAAAAAATTTTTTTAAGAATCCCAAAGATGCTTTTTCAGGAGGCAACTGGACTTTTTCATTTTTTCTTTGAAGATGTTTCACTTCTCATCCAAGAAACTTCACGGTGGGGGCTGGAAGGATAATCCTAAAGATCTGAACAAGCTTGGATGAGAAGTGAGATGTCTTGAAAGGAAAAAAACCCCAAGAAAGTCTAGTTGCCTCCTGAAAAAGCACCTTTGGGATTCCTCAAAAAATCTTTGCCGATCCTACTGGTCCAAAGTTTCTTTCTTTATCATAGTTTTCTTCTCTTTTAATAAACTGAATAGAATAAAGGTTAATAAATATTTTAGAATGAATTTTATTGTAACATTTTATTGTAAAAATGAATATGAATGGATCGTCATATTTTTTAAAATGATGGATACATGAAGAATGGAGGAATGTATCAGGGTTGAAATGTAAAATTTGTTACTACCAGTTCTGTGGGCGTGGCTTGGTGGGGGTGTAATGTGACTGGGTGGGCATGGCCAACTTTTTTTTTAACTTTTCAAAGCATTTTTTCTAATGCTTTGAAAAGCCTCTGCCGATCAGGCAACTCAACTGGGATCGTCAGAGAGGCTTTTTAAAAAATACCTCTCTGACTTTAAAAAGTCTTCTCTGACGATCCCAGCTGAGTTGCCTGATTGGCAGAGAGGTATTTTTTAAAAAGCCGCTCTGATGATCCCAGCTGCTGATCAGGCAACTCAGCTGGGATCGTCAGAGAGGCTTTTTAAAAAATACCTCTCTGCCGATCAGGCAACTCAGCTGGGATCGTAAGAGACTTTTCAAAGCATTTTTTTTTACCACCTCTTCGGCCAAGAGGTTGCAGAAAAAAATGCTTTGAAAAGCCTCTGATGATCCCAGCTGAGCCTCACGATCATCAGTAGCTTTCTTTTTTACTTTTAAAAGTATTTTTTTGTCAGAAGAGGTTGTAGAAAAAATGCTTTAAAAGTAAAAAAAAAAGCCTCTGATATTCTGCGGCTCAGCTGGGCATGGGAGGAGGAGGTGCAGGGATTTTTCCTACCGGTTCTCCGAACCACCCACTGCCATCTGTACTGGATCAGGCGATCTGGTCCGAACCAAGAGCATTTCACCCCTGGAATTTATGTTAATAGGGCTGTGAGGGGGAACCCACTAGTTGTTGTTTAATGCACATATCTTTTCCCATTTCCATTCCTCCAGCCTTTATTGAGTAGAAAAGTCTTTTAATGCAATTTGATATGCCAGAAGCAAAGTGGGAGAAACTAAACGAAGAATCTGTCAATAGTTGTATCTCCTGCAATAATTTGAAACTAGTTAGAAAAATACTTCATATATTTATTTTTTATTTATTTATTTGCTTCGATTTATAAACTGCCCTTCTCCAACCAGACTCAGGGTGGTGAACAGCCAGAATAAAACATGATATACAAAAATTAAAACAATTTTAAAAATATTAAATACTTTCAGCCAACAATTAAAACTGTCCAATTTAAGATCAACTCCAATTTAAAACAGAGGATGGGGTCAAGCCAATCCAGCTAGATGAAACAAGTGGGTTTTAAGGGCCCGATGAAAAGTCCGGAGGTCTGATATCCTGCGTATCTTCGGGGGGTAGGTCATTCCAGAGGGTGGGTGCCGCCACAGAGAAGCCTCTCCTCTGGGGTTCACCAGCCGACATTGTATATAGAGAGTATATTTGTTTATTTTATTTATTCATTTTATTGTATTTTTATACCGCCCTTCTCCTGAAGGACTCAGGGTGGTGTACAGCCATAATAAAACAATAACAACACAAAAATTAAAAAATCATTAAAATAATTCAATCATTTGGCCGTAATTAAAAATCCCAACTAAAAACCATTTTAAAAACCGTTTAAAAAAGCCCATTAAAATCATTGTTCCATCAGACCAGCTTGATGAAATAATAAGGTCTTCAGAGTACGACGGAAGGTGCAGAGGTCAGGGATCCTTCATATATCCGGGGGCAATTTGTTCCATAGGGCAGGGGCCCCCACAGAGAAGGCTCTCCCCTTGGGGGTTGCCAGTTGACATTATTTGGCCGACGGCACTCTGAGGAGGCCCTCTCTGTGAGAGTGTATCGGTTGGTGGGAGGCAATCGGTGGTAGAAGGCGGTCCTGCAAATATCCAGGTCCTAAGCCATGAAGCGCTTTGAAGGTGGTGACCAGCATCTTGAAATGCACCCGGAAGACCACCGGGAGCCAGTGCAGCTCACGCAAGAGAGGTGTTACATGGGAGTGATGGGTCGGCCCCATTATCATATTATCATATCTAAATGAAGCCAGAGTCTACTTAGCTGATGTTCATGCCAACCTCCATTTTCCATGGATGGTTGCTCCTGACCTATTTTCTCTGAAATGCCTTGTTTTTCTGTTTAGTCTCTCCCTCAATCCAAATGTGTCAAAAATTGTCGTCCTGGATTTTACAAACGGACTCGGGAAGAAGAGCCAGTTTGCTGCTACGACTGCATTCCTTGTTCGGAGAGGACCATCTCCACTCAGGAAGGTGGGTGTCATCAGAGGCAAGGAGGCTTTTTGATCATGTACATGTTAAAAGAGACGCGTTGAAGCTTGACTGCTTTGTTGTTTATTTTCAATCTGCCCAATTTCTATTATAATGAGAGAAATTAGGGAAAAAAAATCTTGAAAGGTGAGGTAGGAAGAGATAGCCAGTCATGGGGAATTGGACAAGATTACTTCTGGTCAGTGGTGGGATTCAACCAGTGTAACAACTGGTTCACTTAGTGTGTGCTTCGCTCCACGTGTGCGCGATTCCTTTGAAAAAGCTCTAAAAAGTACATTGTACTGCAGCCCCGGTGAGTAAACAGCTGAGGCGCAGCAATCTGCTCTGGCACACCTATCAGCTGGGTTTCAAACAAAGGAAATATAGGTCAGTATAGTGCAGGAGTGGGAGGGAGGGCCGACCTGATCATTGGAGCAAACTGGTTCACTCTCAGCTGTTCCTCGGAGCTAGGGGTTTGCCTGAACAGGTTTGAATCAGTAGAACACCACCCTGCTTCTGATACAGGAAATCTCTCTTCTATTTATCAGTTTAGAAGAGTCTTTCCATGTTAACCTTTCTTAGGAACATTTGAATTCTTGAAGAAAGGCTTTAGATCAATGGCTCTTGTTCATCCACACCAAATTAATTTATAGGACAAAGGGACATAACAGAATAACAGAGTTGGATAGGAACTTGAGGTCTTCTAATCCAACCCCATGTTCAGGCAAGAAACCCTATCTCATTTCAGACAGAAGACTGTCCAATCTCTTCTTAAAATCCTCCAGTATTGGAGCACTCATAACTTCTGAAGGCAAGTCTTTCCACTGATTAACTGTTCTAACATTCAGGAAATTTCTCCTTATTTCTAGGTAGGTTCTCTCCTGGATTAGTTTCCAGCCATTGTGTCTTGTCTTCAGGTGCCTTTGGAGAATAGGGTGGCCTCCTCTTCTTTGTGGTAGCCCCTTAGATATTGGAATATTGCTATCATGTCACCCTAGTTCTTCTTTTCGTTAAACTAGACATACCCAGTTCCTGCAACCATTCTTTATATGTTTTAGCCTCCAGTCTCCTAATCGTATTTGTTGCTCTTCTCTGCACTCTTTCTAGAGTCTCAACTTCTTTTTTATATCATGGTGATCAAAACTGGATGCAATATTCCACATGTGATCTTACCGAGGTGTTATAAAGTGGTACTAATACTTCATGTGATTTTGATTCTATCCCTCTGTTAATGCAACCTAGGACTGTGTTGGCTTTTTTGGCAGCTACAGCAGACTGTTGGCTCAGATTTAAGTGATTGTCCACTTATTGACCCCGCTTGGAGTTACTACTGTTGTGAAAGGTGCCACCTATTCTATATAGTGCATTTGGTTTTTTTCTCGCCTAAATGTAGAACCTTACTTTTCTCATCATTGAATTTCATATTGTTAGATGGGGCCCAGTGTTTAAGATTGTTAAGATCCTTCTGTTGGCTATTCCTGCCAGTTTGGTGTCATTTGCAAATTTGATGAATTCCCCTTCTATTCCATCATTTAAGTCATCGATGAAGATATTGAAGAATACTGAGCTAGAGACAGAAATGTGTCGATTCCCCACTGCTCACTTCCCTCCATGTAGATGCAGTTCCATTGAGTGTGGTTGTTCAGCCAGTTACAAATCCATCTAGTGCTGATGCTATCCACATTTTTCTAGCAAATCAAGAAGCAGGTTGTGATCTAATCAACTTATCAAATACCATATTGAAATCCAAGGAAATTATAGCCATAGCATTGCTCTTGTCCACTAATTTTGTCACATTGTTGTTGTTAGTTGCAAAGTCATGTCCGACCCATCGCAATCCCATGGACAATGTTCCTCCAAACTCCCCTGTCCTCTATCATCCTCTGGAGTGCATTTGAGCTCATGCCTACTGTTTCAGTGAATCCATCCAGCCGCCTCATTCTCTGTCGTCCCCTTCTTTTGCTCTCAATCTTTCCCAGCATTAGTCTCTTCTCCAATGAGTTCTTCCTTCTCTTTAGGTGGCCAAAGTATTTGAGTTTCATCTTCAGAATCTGCTAAAGTGCAGTCAGGGTTGACCTCCTGTAGGACTGACCGGTTTGATCACCTTGCAGTCCAAGGCACTCACAGGAGTCTTCTCCAGCACCAGAGTTCAAAGGCCTCAATTCTTTTGTGCTTAGTCTTTCTTATGGTCCAACTTTCACAGCCATACATTGCAACTAGGAAAATGATAGCCTTGACTATATGCACTTTTGTTGGCAGGGTGATGTCTCTGCTTTTTAGTATGCTATCTAGATTTGCCATAGCTTTCCTTCCCAGGAGCAAACATCTTTTAATTTCTTGGCTGCAGTCCCGATCTGTGGTGATCTTTGAGCCCAAGGAAATAAAATCAGTCACTACCTCCATTTCTTCCCCATCTATTTGCCAGGATGTCACATTGTAAAAGAATGTAAAAAGATTTGTCTGCCACGACATTTTTGACATAGTCATGTTAGGTTCTGATTATGACTTTATTTGCCTCTAGATATTCACAGATTCATTGCTTGATTATCTTTTCCAGAATCTTTCAATCAATCAATCAATCAATCAATTTTTAGATTTTTAGTTACATAAGCAGAAAGATCTAGTTAGGACGACCATGGAAGGAGGAAAGTTGGATTCGAGGCACAAGAGAAATGAAATGGAGGAATCACTATAAAATCTATGAATGGAATATCAGTGTGTGAGAAGGAATATAAACTAAATTCACCATTATTAGAGACAAAATCCATCTCTTTCTTCAGTCCATGTTATGGATTAAAATTTGAACACAATTACTGTTTGTAGCCCAATTCAACAATCACAGGTCCAGCATAAACCACTACTATGGATTCCTTGGTAGGATTGCTAATGGTACTTCTCCCTTCTTATTTTTTCAAATTTTCTTGGTTATTAAATAATGAAGTAGAAACAATTGCAATACCAACATAAAATGGAATATAGTTGTGTCTCTGAAAGAAAGAAAAAAGTCACATCTATACTATTGAGTTTAAAAGGAACTAGACCTAATATAAAGGAGGGGAAAAGAGAATTAATTAAAAAAATCTACATAATATTCATTTATACTAATATGGAGCTCATTCAGTCTTTACAATTGTTATCACATGTAGAATGGAAATACATCGCTCCATCTTCTCATTTTCAGAAACTAAAGAGTTTGCAAAGACAGATAATGGACTCATTTTCTCTTCTGGAATTACTTCAGGAATTAATCTTCTTTTTGTTTAAATAAAATTCAAATTCACATGGCCATCCATCCCACACAAAGTGACTCTGGGTGGCATACAATAAAACCAACAATAAAACATTTTACAAAGCCAGATTAAAACAATGAAACATTTTTTAAAAATTCAAAATTACAAGATGGGAATATGTGAAAATATTACCTATGCGATCAGCACACAGGGTCTCTGTTACCAGCGGATCTTCAAGCCTCAACATCTTCATAAATGATCTACATAAGGGAATAAAAGGAAAACTCATCAAATTTGAAGATGACACCAAGTTGAAGGGAATTTTTGGCAAGGAGACTTGGTGACATAGTGGTTAGAATGCAGTATTGTAGGCTAACTCTGCCCACAGCTTGGAGTTCAAACCTGATGGACTCAAAGTTGACTCAGCCTTCCCTCCTTTTGAGGTCAGTGAAATTAGGACCCAGATTGTTAGGGGCAATATCCTGACATTGTAAACTGCTGTAAAGCACTATGGGGTGTTATATAAATTTAAGTGCTATTGCTATTACAATTTGGGAAGATAGAGTCAAGATTTAGAAGGATCTTGATGGACGTGACCACTGGACCCTATCTAATGTCAACTCATGAAGCATTCCTGACCTCCAAGGTGCAGTTCAGTGGTGAAAAAAATTAAGGCCCTGCATTTAGGCAAGAAAAACCAAATGCATAGGATTAGTGATACCTGGCTCACCACTAGAAACAGTGAGAGGAAATCTAGATATCTAATGTGTCAGACTTACTATAGTTTGCCAAATTTCTTATCAGCATCTACTGCGCATGTACACATTCTTTCACTTCTTCTAAAAACTTTCCTTTGTTCTCCAGCCAGCTAAGGTCAGGCTGGGGATTCTTTGCTAACATGTAATCTAATTTAGATAGTGAGATGTTTTTATTTTCTTACATAATGGACCACCATTTAAGTATGATACAGCACCCAGTTGTCTTCCAAGTGCAATTCAAGGTGTTGGTGACCATCTTTAAAGCACTCCATGGTTTAGGACCTGGGTACTTATGAGACCACCTTCTGCTGCCGATAGCCTCCCACCGGCCAATACGCTCCCACAGAGAGGGACTCCTCAGGGTGCCATCAGTCAAACAATGTCGACTGGCGACTCCCAGGGGGAGGGCCTTCTCTGTGGGGGCACCCGCCCTCTGAAATGAACTGCCCCCAGAGATATAGATGATCCCTGACCTACGGACCTTTCGCCATGGCCTCAAGACATTGTTGTTCCAACAAGCTGGGCTGGCCTAAACATGAATTTTAATTGGGGTTTGCTTTTAATGATTAGTTTAGTTTAGTTTAGTTTAGTTTAGTTTAGTTTAGTTTAGTTTAGTTTAGTTTAGTTTAGTTTAGTTTAGTTTAGTTTAGTTTAGTTAGTTTTATTGAATTTATATACCACCCTTCTCCCCGAAGGGACTCAGGGTGGTGAACAGCTGAAAATTAAAACAACATACAATAAAAAAGTTAAGGTACCTGAAAATAAATTAAATTAATTGGCCTCCCAATTTAAAACCCCAAGCTATACAAATTAAAAACTAACCCCTAAAACCTATTCAGGACAGGCCAGCTTGTTGAAATAAAAATGTCTTCAGGGCCTTATGGAAAGGGCGGAGATCCAGGATCAATCATATCCCAGGAGGTAGCTTGTTCCAGAGGGTGGTGTTCCCACAGAGAAGTCTCTCCCCATGGGGGCCACCAGCCGACATTGCTTGACCGACGGCACCCTGAGGAGGCCCTCTCTGTGAGAGCGTATTGGCTGGTGGGAGGTTATCGGTGGCAGAAGGCAGTCTCGTAAATATCCTGGGCCTAAGCCATGGAGCGCTTTAAAGGTGAGAACCAACACCTTGAAGCACACCCAGAAGACCACTGGGAGCCAGTGCAGCTCGTGGAGGAGAGGTGTTATATGGGAGTGCCATGTTGCTCCCGTAATCACCCACGCAGTCACATTCTGGACCAGTTGGAGCCTCCGGGCGCTCCTCAAGGGGAGCCCCATGTAGAGAGACTTACAGTAGTCCAGTAGATCCAATACTGCATCCAGTTCTGCTCACACAATACAAAAAAGATGTGGAGACCCTAGAAAGAGTGCAGAGAAGAACAACAAAGATGATATGAGATCTGGAGGCTAAACCATATGATGAACAGTTAATAGAACTAGGCATGTCTAGTTTAACAAAAAGAAAGATTAAGGATGACATGAAAGCTGTCTTATAGTACATAAGGGGTGTCTCTGAGAAGAGGGGGTCAACTTATTTTCCAAAGCACTCAAGGACAGAACAAAGAACAATAAGTGGAAGCCCATTATGGAGAGATACAGTCTAGCACAAAGGAGAAACTTTCTGACAGTGAGAACAATTAATCGGTGGAACAGCTTGATTCCTGCAGTTGTGGGTGTATCCATCACTGACATTATTGAAGAAAATATTGCACAGTCATTTGTCTGGATGCAATAAGGTTCTCCAAGGTCACTTCTAGTCCTGTAAATCTATGATTCTAATAGCCTAGCCCAGTGGTGAAATTCTCTGAGGCCTGTTACCAGTTCGCTGTGTGAGCGGATGAGCACTGTGTGCATGCATGCACAGTGCATGCCAAATGCGTGCTTCATGTGCATGCACACCACAGGTGCTACCACGCAGCGCTGAAAAAGGAGGCTTAAGAAAGTAAGTAGAACAGCGAGGGGGGGAAATAGCTGTGCTGCACGATTTAGATTCTTAGAAAGCACTGTTTCCTGCTTTCTAGCAAATATAAATCACGTGGCACAGCAGATCGTCAGAAATACCGGTTTGTCCGAACAGGTAGCACTTTTTTTATTACCGGTTTGCTCGAACTGGTAGCATTTCACCCCTGGCCTATCCTCATTTCCACCCTTTCTTTTTGACATTTATAAATAATTTTTTAAAACCTTTTTGTTGCAACAGGATACGAGGCTCTTTTATTTACATGACTGTGAATTACTTTCATTCACAGTCAACAAGGCTTGGGCAAACAGTCTTTCAGAGGAATGTTTATCAACACCCACCGTATCTCACTTGGAACGCTGCCAGAGAACCAATTTCCAAATGCAGAGCAAGGCCAAACTTGGCGCAGAGTCTATTAGAGTCACGAACAGAACTTTCCAATCTTGAAATGACCAAATGAACTAATTGCTTCCTGCAAAAGCCCACGTTCCATTCGTTCCTCTTTTATGTCCTATGGGAGGGGCCAATTATCTCCAAGGTGTGGCCTTACTCCCGAGTCGACCCTGTTTTCTTAATTGTTCTTGTCTTCTGGCAGCTCTGTGCATGCACACACTGGGAACAGGCTCCAGCTGTTCCTCTGCCTCACTGCTGTCTAGCTCCCTTTCTGCCTCCAACACAGGGCCCTCGTCCAAGCTTTTTCCAGCCCCCAGGACTGGCCCATGTTCCTCCCCAGCCTCCTCACTGTCTGACTCTGCTGCCAGCTCCACTGGTTTCAAGTGAGCCACAACAAAACTTTGTCAGTTTGTGTTCTGTCCCCGTCACACAAACACACACACACTCAGACAGTTGGGGGTTAAATAAACTGGCAGGCAAACAATTAGTCCGATAAGACGCTTGGCAGCAATCCCAGCAGCTGCTTGCCAAGACCTTTATCAATTTAGAAGAAAATACACATCACAACAATTGTCCAGGAATAACTCGGAAGCTGGGATGCAAAGTGACTCCAAGGGATTTGTTAGTTTTGTCCGTCACAGAGTCTGAATGCTTAACTCACCCCCTTTTATAGCCTGTGGGGTGTGGTCCAGTGAGTCAGCTAATCACGGGCATGCCTTTTCTTCTGTTGCGCGCACCTGTCTCTGCGATGCTGGAGAGGGTCCAGCCAAGACTCATTACTCTCATCACTGTCCACCTGTGGCTGCGGGGATGTGCTTGGCTCTGGGCCTATCTCTTGCCCTTCGGTGTCCTCCGGAGGCATTGCCAGAGAGGAGGGTCCTGCAGAAGGAGGCCATGCTAACTCCTCTCCCTCACTCTCAGAGTCCTCTCCTGCTGATGACACAAGCTCAGGCAATGGAGCCACAACAGTTTGTCTGCCTTTTCTGTTGAAGCCCCTGTTCTATAGAAACCCACTTGTTGAGATCTGACAGACCCCTACCCTTCTAACCTTCCAGAGAAAGATAAAATGTAGTGGTCTTGTTGAAAGGTAGCAGTGGCGACAGGTATTTCTCTTTTGGGTTTCATTTTTCTTTTTCTTTATATAATTGTATTTATAACTGTGACTGTGTATGTATATTTGTATGTACAGGTTCCTATTTAATATTTACAATGGCTTTCCGGTTTCTTATTACTACCTGTCATAAAAGAAGATCTATCTTCAAATATGAAAGGGGAGTTTGTATAAGAAATATTACTTTCTATTTTCTCAGATACTGAAAAATGCACTAGGTGCCCAGATGATCAATATCCAACTGAGAACCGAGTCCAATGTATCCCCAAAAGAATATCCTTCCTGTCCTATGAAGAACATCTGAGTATTATCCTTATCTCCTTTGCTCTATTCTTGTTCCTAACCACAGGCTTCATTTTTATCATATTCATTAAATACCTAGAAACTCCCATTGTCAAAGCCAACAACCGAGACCTCTCCTACATCCTCTTGATCTCCCTCTTGTTTTGCTTCTTGTCCTCCTTTCTCTTCATTGGACGGCCGAGGAAAGCCACCTGTCTTCTCCGACAAACAGTGTTCAGCATTGTCTTTTCAGTAGCCGTGTCTTCTGTGTTAGCCAAAACGATCACAGTGGTGCTGGCTTTCCTGGCCACAAAACCAGGCAACAGGGTAAAGAGATGGTTGGGAAAGAGCTTGGCCAACTCCATCATCGTTTCTGGTTCCATTGTCCAAATTACCATCTGCTCCATCTGGCTGGGAGTTTCTCCCCCATTCCCTGACTCTGACCTGCACTCCCAACCTCAAGAGATTGTCCTTCAGTGCAATGAAGGATCTGTTACCATATTTTATGTTGTCCTCGGATACATGGGTTTCCTAGCTGCCATTTGCTTCATAGTGGCTTTCTTAGCCAGAAATCTGCCTGGGGCCTTCAATGAAGCCAAGTTGATCACCTTCAGCATGCTGGTCTTCTGCAGTGTTTGGGTCTCCTTCCTGCCCACCTACCTGAGCACCAAAGGGAAATACATGGTGGCTGTGCAGGTCTTCTCCATCTTGACCTCCAGCGCTGGGCTGCTGGGCTGTATCTTCTTTCCCAAATGCTACATTATCATCCTAAGACCAGATCTAAACACTAAGGAACATCTAATGATAAAAGTAGGGAGCTGATAGTGAAATTGTTTTTAGGTTCATAATAGTTAATGTTTTATTGCAATATTTAATGTTTTTATTCTGACAATTAAGGTTATTTTAAACTGAAGAAATTAAAATTATCAATATAAGAATAATGAAATTTAGAGTTCCATGACTGTGTTGTTGAATCATCACTCTTCCAAAACCATATCTGGACATGTCGCAACAATAATGACCCCCTGTGAGACCTGTCCCAGGTAGGTCCCTTAGGTAAGAAAGATCCTTGATTCCATTTTGTTGACATGATAGGTTGTTTTACTAATGGATACTGGTTGCAGCAAAATCAGGCTAGAACTAAGTTTTCCACATGAAAAAGATAGAAAATGTTTCTCCCCATGACTACTCCATCTTCAGCCAATGAAGATTCACTTAAGTGTTTTGAGAATACTGAGCAAACAAATCCCCAAAGAATAGTTTTATTTGATATGTCATATTGGCACAGGCTGATGAAACCAACTCTGAAGGTTCCGACAATTTTTACCCAAGTAAAAGTAAAAGTTTTCCCCCTCCTCAAACAATCAGTCACATGGTCCAATCACGGTGCTGTCTGGTTGCCTGATGACATCACTTTCTTTCCTCTGATGAGGTGTGAGTATGTCCTTGGTTCCCAAGAGAAAATATTTTATTTTGGCTACAAAACCCCAGCTATCTCTGACTCCACCTCCCTGTCCCTCAACTCTGTGTGGCAACACTGAAGCTCCAAGATGGCTCTGGTCAGGTCAGCTTCAGGGTTGACAGTGGGCCTGTTCCATGGAGATGAAGCTGACCCTGCAAAGTGGCATTCAAAAAAATCCAAGAAGAGGACCCTGCATTTGCGGGAATATGCTAGGAAGAAGAAGATCGGCATTGATGCAAGGCTACCAGTTCTGAAACTTGGGCTGAGACTGGAGGCGGAATGGTGTCAGCTTTTATGATAGAATGTGCTGTCCTGCCTTGCCTCTCCCCCGCTGCTTTGATGAAACTGGGATCATCACAATAAAATCCAATATCTGCATTAATGTTTGGTTCCTCTGCTAAATCTTCCCTTGGCTTTGTTGCTGCTTTCATAAAGGATAAATAGTCCTGATGTTCTGTCTGAGTGGCAGGAGAAATTGGGCTGAATTCTTAATGGATATTGGAACAATTTGGTATGCTTTGAGAAGCAGACCAGATGTCTCCAATTATGGATCTTCTCTCCATCACCATCAGGATGGTTTTGCTTATCTCCTTTTAGTGCCCCTTTTAGTGAATCCACCATGACTCTGTTCTAGAACTCCCTCTAGATAAGAAACTGAATTCCCTCTCCAAATGACCCAGATATAACATAAAGAGAAGGATTCCCAAGTGTTCCTTCAAAACTCTTGGCAGTATTTTGGAGGCAGATTCACAGACACATTCAGAGATGGGAAGTCCAAAGGGGCAACCCTCACTGAGGAAATTGATGCAATGAGACCAACAGCTATGAGGGACCTTCAAACTAGTTTCATGTGGTCTTATGGATATCTTCATGTGATATCATGATTACTAGTATCAAAGACCAGAGAGATGTCAAGTAGGGGAAAGATGGATGCATAACTTCCATTCCACCCTCACCACTCAACATAAGGGAGTATGAAACACAAAACATGGAGGGTCACCTTATCCAGTAGTCTCAGTTAATTATGAAATGCATAGAAGAGAAGATAACATCCAAAAGACTATAAGAACTCTTTATTAAGCTTAAAAATGGAAGATGAACTGGTGAAAGGGACAATGATAAAATTTTGGATACACTATAGAATTAGATAATTGGCAAATACTGTGGGAAAGAAACTATAAATTGACAATGGTATTTACATATAAAGAAAATCTGTATAAAATGTTCTATAGGTGGCACTTACCACTGGCAAGGTTAGCAAAAATGTTTAAAAGCATGTCTGTCAAATGTTGGAATTGTAATTAAATACTGGGCACATATTATCACATGTGGTGGATGTGTCTAAAACCAATAAAACAAATTGGACACAAGTGCATACGTGGTTAGAAAAAATGTTAAGGCAGCATATAGATTATAAACCAGAACTATTTTTATTAGGCATAATACCAGAAAAATACGATAAAGGGAATGTATATTTAATATTACAAACTGAGGAAACACCTATGGAAGAAGATATAATTTAAAATATATTAGACTGTGCAGAAATAGATAGACTAACACTGAAGATAAAAGAAAAAGAAGACATGGAATATTTTTGAACTTGGGGTTTGTTTTATCAATGGTTGGATAATAGAGGTAGGAACTAGGAACTGAAAAAGCATTATTAGGTAAACAAATTGACCCAGACAGTATGCTGTTCACCAAGCACTTATTGTACATAAAGAGAAAATAAGCAAATAAATTAGAAAAAAAAAGGAGAACTCTTTCATCTGGGATTGAACTCTTATCCTCCAACATTCATTTACTACCATGTCCCAGAAGAAAGGGCCACAACCACTGCACAATTGTGCCCTCAGGGTGATTTTTGTACTAACATACAGTTCTCCAGCTGTCCCTTTGCACATGGAATCCTGGAAGAAGTTCATGATCCCCAGAGAAGTTGCTTCTCCCTGTAATTATCACCATCCTGTAGTTTGAGACTTTGTCTGATATTTCTCCAGGGATTGCCTTTGATGTAAACTCAGACTGAAGTAACATGGAAGTAATCTTGCATCAGAAAAGGATAAATAATTCTAGTTATGTTGGGTGTTTTGCACAAGATTTAGGACAGGAAGCGGATGTGCACTTGAATGTACCTTTAGAATAGAATAGAATAACAGAGTTGGAAGGGACCTTGGAGGTCTTCTAGTCCAATCTCCTGCCCAGGTAGGAAACCGTACACCACTTCACACAAATGGTTATTCAACATCATCTTAAAAAATTCCAATGTTGGAGCACCTTTCTTTCCTTTTCCTGTGAAGCTCAGTCTCTTTCTAAACCAGGAAAGACACAGGCATTTCTTCTTGAGGTTTAGAAACAGAGACGTGGATGATACAGGCCAAGGAGAAATGGACCTCCTGCTTCTGCTTCTTATGCTGCTGATGGTTCCCACCCACAGAAACTGTGGCGGGCTCAGAATCAAATGTCCCCTGACTTTGAAGAAGCAGGACAAAGGAAACCCATGGAACTATTACAGGGCAGGAGACCACATCATTAGTGTGATTGAAACGGTAGCAAAACCTTCTCCTGAGCTATTACTGTTCAATGGGGCTCGTTTCATTTCTTCACCTCCGTAAGTCATTCAGTGTGGTGGACTTGCTTTCTCTCTATTTGCATTTCTAACACTCTTCCTCCTATCTTTTTATTTCACTTATTCCTGAATTGTAGGGTTATGTATTAGATCCTGGGTCATTTTGATTTATAGGGTTCTCCTCTTTTACCGTAACTTCTGTGAGACTCAAATGAAGCATTGAGGCAGAAGAAAACAGAAAAGAACCAGAGAAATGGAGAGACAGAAATCCAGAGGGTCTTCTCCTCTTCCAGTACTGATTTCACTTCTTGAATAATATTATTTTTAAATTTCATGTAGCTATTAAAAGAGGAATAGTTGCTGGAACGAGAGTTTGTTCCCTCACCCACTTCGCTCTGACGTCACTGCCGGAAGTCTTATTTTTATGGTGGCTCTACTTTAAGGGTTGAATGAAATTGAATCCAGCTATCAGAACTTCTACCTCAGGCCTACATTCTGCTATTACTTGGTACCAGTCTGCCATGAACTCTGGGGTTGGGGGGACTGGATAGGAAGGGGGAAAGCTTCACTGTTCACTGTGTCTCCCTAAGACATGGCTTCAATTCAAATCCTTATTGTCAGTGCACAACATATGTGCAATGAGATTGGTTGAGCTCCCTCAGTGAGACAGCTGGGAATGGAATGCAGCTGCATACCAGCCCACCAGTAGTGGGTTCCAATTACCTTTGCTACTGGTTTGGAACTGGGAGTGTGCATGTGCACACTCACTTCACTTCTCTGCGGCACTTCTGCGCAAGTGCAGTGTGTCTGTGATGACTTCCGTGCAGGTGGGTGGAGCCTCCCGCTGCCACCACTATCGGTTCTCCCAAACTGGGGCAAATCAGTAGAAACCCACCACTGCAGCCCACATTTGAAGGGACCATTCCAATTTTTTTTAATTGATTGAGCAATGGGGGGAAGCACTGGGAAGTACTTAAAGTGGAGGAAAGCTACACCTGGAGATTTTGGCATGCGAATTTCAGTTCTGGCTTTGCTTTATTGCAATTCATTTTCCTTTTACAACAAATGAAACCAAGGACTGTTTTTAGGAGTTCAAGCTGAGTACCTACTTACTAGCGGATGAAAGTTAGTACTACTAGAAATAAGGGTTTACTTGCTATTCTTAACCCTAGTGGAAGAATATCCCCATCCCATCTTCTCAAAACTGACAAAAGATAATAACGGAAGACTAACATTTTGACTTAGGTTTTTGGATCAATATTGGTTTAGACTCAACAGACTCAGCAGTGGAGATAAATAGGAATAAATTAAAATATTTTGTTCTTGCTGTTTCTGGTGGTGATAACATGAAAATATTTCTACAGCATGAGACATATTGAGACATATGAGACAAAAATGCTGCCCTTCGTTTTCTCCATTGAATTGGTCAACAAGAATACTTGGCTCCTGCATAATCTCACACTCGGCTACAATATCCATGACAACTATTTGAGCACCCTTGGCACTTCTGATGCCTTGCTGGACATTCTATCTACTGGAGAAGCCAATGTTCCCAACTACAGCTGTGGAAGGAAGGACAATCTTCTAGTTATTATTGATAGAGGTCTCAGGGAAATTTCCATACAGATATCAACATTAGTAGGCGCCTACAAAGTCCCACAGGTTTGTGTTTCTGGACCTCTACCTAGTAAAGTGAGTGGGGTTAGGGGTGGGGATGGGTGAGCAATATCATGCTTTCTCTATTGAATTCAAGAACTGCTTCTTACTGGGCCATTGGAGACATCATGGCTATTTATCTATATTTATTTATCAGTTTCTACTGTACGCAGTTTCTACTGTACGCTGTACTGTATAATGACTCTGGCTAGGGATTAGGATCCAGAGTGGGGAGGGGGCAAAGATCAAAACAGCCATATCCTGCCATATCCATTGCTTTGGAGGCTTCAGCTTCACACTTCTGATTGTGAGGAGAGCCTCTGTGTCCAATTAAAGATCTTCTGTAGAAAATGAGATCTAGCAGTGATGGAAGCTAATATTTTTGTACATGATCTTAGCAAAATAATAATAATAAAAATCACAAAGTACCGAGACTTGCAAATTGAAGTTGAGCGACTATGGAAAAAGAAATCATGTGTTGTTCCGATTGTAATTGGAGCCCTTGGAGCAATACCCAAAGGGCTACCCCACTATTTAGAAATTCTAAATTTACCGGACTTGAACATTTTGACTCTACAAAAAACCACCTTACTCGGAACAGCTTACATCCTCCGATGATACCTTAACCGTTCCTAGGTCCTTGATTAGGACTTGAGCTGCTGAGCTATTAACCAGCCTCAAAGACTGTGAATCTCACTACAGATTAAATAATAATAATAATAATATTTTCAATGATGAACAAATTCCAGATTCATAAAAATATAATTCCAATGGATTACATACTTACATACATACACTTACATACACTTACAGGATCATCTCTTGCCTTCCTCCCATCGTCCCATGCGCTCCCACAGAATCGGCCTCCTCAGGGTGCCGTCAGCCAAACAACGTCAGCTGGCGGCCCCCAGGGGGAGGGCTTTCTCTGTCAGAGCGCAGACCCTCTGGAATGGTCTGCCCACCGAGCTCAGGATGGCCCCCGACCTCCTCTCCTTCCGCCGTGGTCTAAAGACGTGGCTGTTCCAGCAATAATCTGATCATGGGGTTGTATAATTTTATAATTTTAATATGGCTTTATTGGGGGTTTTAATTTTATTTTAATTTCCATACTGTGATTTGTATTGATGATTGTTTTATGTAAGCCGTCCTGAGTCCTTCGGGAGAATGGGGGCATATAAATCACAATAATGAATAAATAAATAAATAAATAAATAAATAAATAAATAAATAAATAAATAAAACATATGTCTTACAGAATCATTAGCATTCATTGATGATTTTATTAAAATGTTACATTTTAACACATTAGTTAACACTTTTACTAATTTTACTCTAATCTGTTCACAATCATAAAAGTTTCAAGGAGAAAGAGAGTCTGTAGTTAGGATGTCCTACTGAGCCGTGGTGGCGCAGTGGTTAGAATGCAGTATTGCAGGCTATTTGAGACAGGCAAGATCAAACTGCCGAACAGTTCGGCAGTTTGATCTTGCCTGTCTCAAGTTGGCTCAGCCTTCCATCCTTCCAAGGTGGGTAAAATGAGAATCCAGATTGTTGGGGGCCATATGCTGACTCTGTAAATAGCTTAGGGAGGGCTGTAAGGCACTGTGAAGTGGTATATAAGTCTAAGGGTTATTGCTACCGTTCCTGACTTAATTATTTTAAAAAAAAGATGCTGGCCAGTGACGCCCTTTATTAGCAGGTTGGATTTGGATTTGGATTTATTGGATTTATATACCGCCCTACTCCCGAAGGACTCAGGGCGGTGTACAGCCAACAATAAAAATACATACGTACAAAATTTAAAAACCAACTAAAAACAGATTAAATGAATTTGGCCCAGACAGAATTAAAACACCCCAATATAATTTAAAATTTTTTTAAATTTGACACTAAAAACGGGGGGTGGTTAGGCCAGGCCCGCCTGGCAAAATAGAAAAGTCTTAAGAGCGCGGTGGAAGGTGGGGAGATCCGGGATCCTCCGTATCTCTGGGGGGAGCTCATTCCAGATAGTAGGTGCCCCCAGGTTGATTTACATATATATAAATAATGCCTCTCATATCCCAGATGGATAGAAGATGGGAATAGCCGATCCTACATTTTAAAAAAGGAAAGAAAAAAGCCTTGGGAAAATGAAATCATAGCCATGGCTGGTTACTTAATGGAGAGCCATTACAGCAAGTAATCTTTATTAACTTAGAGAATTTTCTCTGAGACTGGGTGACAAACAAAAGCTAAAAGCTCAGGTACATAAAATAAGACCAAGCCCCATTCCCTTCCAGCACCCATGATGCTATTTTGTTTGGTAACGGAATATTTTCTGCAAGAAAATATCCGTGCTCGAAGAGCATTAATTTAGATCATGTGTTCTCTGTCTCAAATCGGAGCACATGTTTATCGGTGTAAAATTAAAGTAACAGCAACTTTTCGGTTAGGAAGGACAAAATTTAAACGGAAGATCTCTTGAATCATACAAATCATATTTGGAGCAGTAGTTTCCATGCATCTTGTGTGACTAGAGAACAAAGTAGAATATTATTGCAAAAAAAATAATCCAGGGGGGAAAAAAAGAAGAGAAAGATATAGCCATCCACAGTAAGATGGCACATTGAAATGGATAAGTCAATATAAATTGACCTTTCAAATATTGAAGTATTGAAACACAGAAATACTTAAACATCCTAACATGATATTTACTCAAACAAGATTTTTAGCAGCTGGACATAATGGCTAAATATGGAAAGTTTAACTTAGTCCACTGCAGTGAATAGGCTTGTATTTGCTTATTCTTTTTCTTAATATGTCTTTTATTCCATTTTATATACAATCTTATTATGTTTTCTGATTTATATTCTGCATCTTGATATGAGCTAAGGACCAATCAACATTAAATAATATATTGTCACGAGAATCAAGTTGGATTTATTAAAAGGTAATATTCTGGATTTCATCTGACCCCAAATATAACACAGTATTTTTCATTGCTCTTTCAGGTCACTTGTAGATTTGTTTCAGAGGTTCTGAGTGATAAAACTCAATTCCCCTTTTTCTACCGGATGGCCCCCAAAAACGGAGTCCAGTACCCAGCAATTGTCCAAGTGCTCCTCCATTTCAGATGGACCTTGATTGGTCTCTTTGCTTCAGACACAGAGAGGGGAGAGAATTTCATGAGGACTTTTAGTCCTGTGCTTGTTAAGAACGGAATTTGTGTGGTTGTATCACAACGATTCTCAGCGACTGTACACGCAACACCCTTCAAGGACGCCCTCTCTAAGTGGAGACAAGTCAATGTCTTTGTCTTCTTTACAGACTATAATACCATGATTGATGGAATTTATGCTGTCCATTTCATACTTGGAGATTTGCCAGGACCTATTGAAGGGAAAGTCTGGATCATCACACTCTTTGGAGAATTACCAGTGAAAAGTCACCGAGTTTACCAATATGTCCATAGTATTTGGAACTTTCAGATCCAGGAAAGAGGGTATGAGAAGACTTACCAAACACATATAAAGGTGGCACCCCTACATAAGTGTTTTCGCTGTTCTTTTTCAAAGCACATCTTTTCTGCCAAAGGCCGAAAAAGATGTACCCAGAAGGCATCACTGGAGACTAAAGATGAAAAGAATAATTATGAATTCGGAGTTGATCCTCGTGTTTACAGTGTTGTTAGGACTCTGGCTTATGCTTTGAATGCGGCATATTCTTCCATATCCAGGAGGAGAAGGAAAGAGGGTGAAGAGACTTTGGGGGCTCCAAGGCTTCAGCCATGGCAGGTAAAGGGTTCCAACATGAATCCATCAAACTTAATCCAAATAAAACGAAGGGGAGCCATATCAATCTCCTTGTACTGCAAGACTGCAATATGTTTGACCAATCTGAGCTCTTGGCTCATAATGTTCTCAAGAGCAGGAACTAGGAGAGATATGAGAAATAAGCGCAGAGAAGAGCAACAAAGATGATTAGGGGACTGGAGGCTAAAACATATGAAGAACGGTTTCAGGAACTGGGTATGTCTAGTTTAATGAAAAGAAGGACTAGGGGAGACATGATAACAGTGTTCCAATATCTCAGGGGTTGCCACAAAAAAGAGGGAGTCAAACTATTCTCCAAAGCACTTGAGGGTAGAACAAGAAGCAATGGGTGGAAACTAATCAAGGAGAGAAGCAACTTAGAACTAAAGAGAAATTTCCTGACAGAACAATTAATCAGTGGAACAACTTGCTGGCAGAAGTTGTGAATGCTCCAACACTTGGAAGTTTTTAAGATGTTGGATAACCATTTGTCTGAAGTAGGGTTTTCTGTCTAGGCAGGGGGGTTGGACTAGAAGACCTCCAAGGTCCCTTCCAACATTATTATTATTATTATTATTATTATTATTATTATTATTATTATTATTATTATTATTATTATTATTATTATTATTATTATATTATATTATATTATATTATATTATATTATATTATATTATATTATATTATATTATATTATTATATTATATTTTGGAAGAATGTTGCATCCTCCCTTTTCCAACTGTGAGTTTATATTAGTTTGAAAAGTGCTCCTAGATGCTTTCTGATTTTCCTGTAGACAAACATGACCCTTATTGTTTTAACTCAAGGCTAAGAGCATCTCCTTTAATCACTGCCTTGGCTTCATTGCCCTTTCTAAAGCCAATCCGGTTTTTATACAGTCTCCTCCAAGTATGGCTCCTGCAAGGGAATCTTATACTTACGATGGGGTCTCTCCAAACCAGAAACCATTTCCTGAGATACTTATGGATGCATTTGCTTCTTTCCATTACCATTATACTGCCAACTCACATTCAGTTTGCAGGAAATCATGAATATTTTTCTGGTAGTTCGGAATTTTTAAAAAAGACATTTTATCTACAAGATGGTATTAATCTTGCATCACAAAATCATCATTGATGAACTTTATCTGTCTGCATTAATAAAAATGTAGAATAGATGATAGAGGATTAATTGTGATTCGTAATTTCCCAGTTTCATGAACACTGCGAATTATTTGAGTACAATTTTATAGCCAGTTTTTATCCATTTTATTATTATTATTATTGAATCATATTTAGATTAATAAATAGAGCCTAGTTTAGCTCTGCAGACTAAAGCACCGTAATTAACATCCAGCTGTCTGCAGTTACACCAGTTCGAATCTCCCCAGGCTCAAGGTTGACTCATCCTTTCTAAGGTAGGTAAATTGAGGACCCAATTTGTGGGGGCAATCAGATGACTTTGTATAAATATACAAAAGTATGAAGGCTATTGCTTAATGCATTGTAAGCCGCCCTGAGTTTCCAGAGAAGCCAATAAAAGGTTTGAGTCTGCTTTCTGTGTGGATGTGTGGTGGTGACATCCTGTGTGGCTCTCGTGAGTGTGGGTCTGGTGTCATTCGTCATGTTAGGGACTCATTTGTCAATAAGGGTGGGTTTCCAAACTCGTTATTGACAAACGAGTCCCTAACACGACAAATGACACCAGACCCACACTCACGAGAGCCACACAGGATGTCACCACCACACATCCACACAGAAAGCAGACTCAAACCCACACTGATAATGAGGCACGACCAAGGACCAGAAGCCAGACCGCAGCTGCATCATTAGCCACTTTAAACCTCTTCAATCCATACATGAAGCAGACTGACACCCACCATGAAGAGCTCTCACGGCCACAAACACGAAGCCAAACAACAACAACACAGCTCACCAGCTCAAATCTCCCTGCAACTCAGACTAAGCCGAGCACAACCAAGCCCCCACCCAAACAGAACACACCACCAGCCAATCAGAGCACAACCAACCCCCCATCCAATCAGAGCACAGCCAAGCCCCTAACCAATCAGAACACACCTCCACCCAATCAGAACACAGCCAAGCTCCCACCCAATCAACTCACACCCCCACTAGCAGTTAAAAGGAAGAGACAGCTGCGATCTCACATTGCTCTGGAAGCACGAAGCCGAGAACACCAGCCTGAAGATGATGAATGAGACTTCATCGAAACGTCACCAAGACACTTCCAATTTTACGCGGGAGAATACCCGAATAACCAAATACCTATATATATATGTATGTATGTATGTATGTATGTATGTATGTATGTATGTATGTATGTATGTATATGCTGCCCTTCTCCAAAGACTCAGGGCGGCTTACAAGGCGTTAAGCAATAGCCTTCATCCTTTTGTATGTTTTATACAAAGTCAGCTTATTGCCCCCACAAACTGGGTCCTCAATTGACCTACCTTAGAAAGAATGGAAGGCTGAGTCAACCTTGAGCCTGGTGAGACGCGAACTGGTGCGATTGCAGACAGCTGATTGTTAATAACAGGCTTTAGTCTGCTTATTAGCCTGTTGAGCTATCCAGGCTTTTTAAAACCTGAACGGTGTGAGTTTGGATCTAAGCACCCAGTGGGCCAGATCTGGCCTGCAGGCCTTGAGTCTGACACCCCTGATATAGAATAAGAAATTAAGATTTCATTTAAAATTCCTGGATTTTTCCATTCTAGCTTCATCCCTTTTTGCAGAAAAATGAATTTTGGAATCTTTCTGAGATGAAAATGTACTTGGACCAAAATGGAGATCTGGTAGCGGATGTGAACATCATGAGCTTAGCGGTTTTGCCAGAGGAGTTTTACAATGAAGAGGAAGTGGGAAGTTTTGAAAAGCAGAAGCTTATTATGAATGAAAGTACTCTTTTCTTTCAAGAGTGGCTCAACAAGGTGGGTGAAATATGGAGATCTATTCTATTGTTTTAAATTCAAAGATGCAGGATACATTTCAAGTAGGCGTCAAGTAGAAGAATGACATCATAAAGAACACACGGAGTTTTGAAAGACAGAGAGTTCTTATTAACCAAGATTTTCTTTCGCAACTAAAATTGTTGAATAAGGTGGGCAAAATATTGGTGTCCTTTTTGTTTTCCAAGGTCTTAGGACACATTTCAAGTGGGCAAAGCCTAATCACCTAGAAGGATGACCTTCACTGAGATTTGAATGTGGGGAGTAAAACACTTATAGTTTTCTTAGACTCTCTAGGCACTCCTTTCCCAACTGTATCCATTACCAGTAGAGATGTTCTGTCCCCATCTCACACACGCACCCCCACAGATGGCCCGGAGTTAATAAGACACACGACAGAGACTTTGAAGATAAAGCTGGCAGCAACCCAGTGGCTGGCTGCCAATTTAGATTTCACTTACCCAAAACAAAGATAAGTCCAGAAGCCTTCTGATAAGGCAAAGTTCCAGCAATACAAGAATTAATCCAAATGCAATCCAGTTAAGCAGGCATAGTTTCAGCAACCTAGTTTTTGCTCGTCACAAACTGAGCCAGCCACCACACCCACATTTATACCCTGTGGGGTGTAGTCCAGTGACTCAGCTAATCTCTGGAACTCCTCCTCCTCTACTGCGTACGCTTCTCCCTGCGCCGCTGTCGAGGATCCAGCCAGCACTTATCTCCTTTGTCGCTGTCTACCTATGGCTGCGGGGACGTGCTTGGCTCTGGACCTATCTCTTGGCCTTCGGTGTCCTCCAGAGGCATTGCCAGAGAGGAGGGTCCTGGAGAAGGAGGCCTTGCCTACTCCTCTCCCTCACTTTCAGAGTCTGCATCTGTCAATAGCCCTGGCTCAGGCAACGGAGCCACAACAAGAGATGAGAAAGCTCTGTTGTGTCTAGTAAGGCATTCCAACCTCCTTCTCCCCTTCCCCTCTGTGTGGCAACTGAGGAACAGGAAAATTGCTTCTGCCAGTTTCGAAGTTGACACGATCATCATCAAAGTTTAGAATCATGGATATTTGAAGAATGGAGGAATTCATGTTAATACAGCCATGAGGAAGAACTCTGTTATGATTCCGGCCCCGGAGGGTGATTTATCTTCACATGCTGAGTCGGAGGATGATATGGAGAAAGCTGGCACGAGCTATGTGCCAGAGGGGCCGTCTTCACTGGTGAGTCAGCAAGAACTGACAGTTGCTGACGTGCCTCTGGACCCCAGCCAAATTGAGGAGGAAACAGAGGCCGGTAACGAGGAGAGGACACCCCTATTGGATTTTTTAAAAATTAGATTTATATGCCACCCTTCTCCGGAGGTTGCTGACGTGCCTCTGGACCCCAGCCAAATTGAGGAGGAAACAGAGGCCGGTAACGAGGAGAGGACACCCCTATTGGATTTTTTAAAAATTAGATTTATATGCCACCCTTCTCCGGAGACTCAGGGCAGCTTACAATGCGTTAAGCAATAGCCTTCATACTTCATACATATACTTTTGTAAATTTTTTATACAAAGTCAGCTTATTGCCACGTCCCAAGAGATGTGATCAGGAGACATAGGGCCACACCCTACAAAGTATAAAAGGAGTGTGACTGGGCCGGAAAGGCGTGGTGAACAATTTGTTGGCGTTTTGAATGTAGTGGAGTTTAGAACTGATAGTTTTGAGTTTTGAAAAGGAGTCTGCATTCCTGCATTAGCTTGCTGGCCATCTGCCAAGACCTGTGGAACAATGCCCGGTAATTACTGAACTGATATACCTTTGGAACATTGCCAGTAACTACTGAACTGATATACTTTTGAAAGAGAACTGTTTATTAAAGGGCCAGCTTCAATCTCTCTAGCCTGCATTTGTTACTGCTGGGCTATTTGAACTTCTGCAAAACCACTCGTGGGAGGGGACAGAACAAATCCACTGATTGTCATTTAATGCTTAAATCTTTTTTCTCAATTCCATCCTTCTAATATTTATTAAGTAGACATTTCTTTATTGTAATGAGATGTGCCAGAAGCAAAAGAAAGGAAATAAATGAAAAATCTGTTGGTAATTTTATCTCCTGCAATCATTGGGAACTTGTTAAGGATTTCCTATTTATCAAAGAGAATCCTCTAGGCTACTTACTAATGTTACTTTTGAGCACAGTTTTTCCTGAATGCTAACTTATTTTCTTTGGCATTCGTTGTTTTTCTGCTTAGCCTTTGCCTCAGTCCAAATGTGTAGAAAACTGTCATCCTGGATTTTTCAAACAGACTCGGCAAGGAGAGCCAGTTTGCTGCTATGATTGTGTTCTTTGTCCAGAGGGGACCATCTCCACTCAAGAAGGTGGGTGACTCCCCACGAAACAGTGCCAGATTCGTCCAGAGAATTTTGTGCCTGTTAAAGGAAGCACAGCTAAGATTGATTATTTTGTTCTTGTTTATTTTCAAGTTTCCCAATTTCTTTCATTATGGAAAAGATTTTGAAGGATGAGGTAGGATGGGATAAAAGGACATGGTGGATCTGCCAAAATAAATCTCTCTTCTACTTGTCAGTTTGGAAGTGTCCTTCCATGTTGTCCTTTCTTAGCAACAATTGAATTTTTTTAAAATATAAGGAATTGTTAGATTTTCCTCACCCATATCAAATTTTCCTTAAGGGCAAAAGATACATCTCCCTCTCTCTCTCTCTCTCTCTCTCCCTCCCTCCCTCCCTCCCTCCCTCCCTCCCTCCTTCTCCGTCTCCCCCCTCTCCAATATTAGGAATAAATCTGCCTATTTTTTTCTCCTATGCTCTAATTATCTATGTTATAGTTCAAGAGTTAAACACAAATATTATTTGTAGCTCATTTTAATAATCCCAGCTTCAGTATAACCACCATAATGGATTCCTTGGTTGTATTGCTACTTGGCCTTCCCACTTCTCATCTTTCCAATTTTTTGGGTTATTAAATAGTGAAATAGAAAGAATTACAGCACCAAGAAAGGAAAAGAAAAGAAAAGAAAAGAAAAGAAAAGAAAAGAAAAGAGAAGAGAAGAGAAGAGAAGAGAAGAGAAGAGAAGAGAAGAGAAGAGAAGAGAAAAGAAAAGAAAAGAAAAGAAAAGAAAAGAAAAGAAAAGAAAAGAAAAGAAAAGAAAAGAAAAGATTTTTTGCTGTTGCATGCCAAAAGCGGGGGGAGCACAGGGGAGTCGCACGCATATGCGTGGGGGAGGTGGAGCATGGGGCATTGAATTATGGGTGTGGGCACATGTGTGTGACCCCCACATTCCCCCCACTTTTGGCACACAATGGCAAAAAGGTTAGCCATCCCTGGCATAGGACCAGGGTATTGGTGGGAATTCCTCTCCTTGAGGTGATCTGCCCATCTCATTACAATGAATATGAAATGCACGCTCCAGGTCTATTCCCTAAAATATTGTCACTTTGTGGTTCCTTGGAAGCATGCCTTTTTTTGTTGCAGTCCCTGCTCTGTTAAGATCTGAGAGACCCCTACCCTTCTAACCTTCCAGAGAAATTACTCTTCCCACAGGCATTGGAATAGGATGAGGTCAGAGCAGAATGAAAGTATGGGTAGACACAGTATGGGTGGACACAAAGTGTATTTGTGCCAGGTATTACTCTTTTGGGTATTATTTTGTTATTCTTTATACAATCATATATATACTGTATTGTGTATGTGAATCTTTATGTGCAGACTCCTTTTTACCATTTAATTAGGGCTTTCCTGTCCCTCAGTATCAGCTGTCATCGAAGCATGTCTTTCTTGAAATGTGAAAGGAGAAACTATAAAAGAAATGTGACTTTGTTTTCTCAGATACTGAAAAATGCACCAAGTGCCCAGATGATCAATATCCAAGCCAGAAACAAATGGAATGTATCCCCAAAAGAATGTCCTTCCTGTCCTATGAAGATCATCTGAGTATTATCCTTGCCTCCTTTGCCCTATTCTGGTTCCTAACCACAGTTTCTGTTTTAATCATATTCATTAAATACCTAGAAACTCCCATTGTCAAAGCCAACAACCGGGACCTCTCCTACATCCTCCTGGTCTCCCTCCTGCTTTGCTTCCTGTCTCCTTTACTTTTCATTGGTCAACCAAGGAAAGCCACCTGCCTTCTCTGACAAACAGTGTTCAGCATTGTCTTCTCAGTAGCCGTGTCTTCTGTGTTGGCCAAAACGATCACAGTGGTGCTGGCTTTTCTGGCCACAAAACCAGGAAATCGAGTAAGGAGGTGGCTGGGGAAGAGCTTGGCCAACTCCATCATCCTTTCTGGTTCCACTATCCAAATTATCATCTGCTCCATCTGGTTGGGACTTTCTCCCCCATTTCCTGACTCTGACCTCCACTCCCTGCCAGGAGTGATCATCCTTCAATGCAACGAAGGTTCTGTCACCATGTTTTATATTGTCCTGGGCTACATGGGTTTCCTAGCTACTATATGCTTCACAGTAGCATTCCTGGCCAGGAATCTACCTGGGGCTTTCAATGAAGCCAAGCTAATCACTTTCAGCATGCTGGTCTTCTGCAGTGTCTGGGTGTCCTTTGTGCCCACCTATTTAAGCACCAAAGGAAAGTCCATGGTGACTGTGCAGGTCTTCTCCATCTTGACTTCCAGTGCTGGGCTTCTGGGATGCATCTTCTTCCCCAAGTGCTATGTAATCATCCTTAGACCAGATCTAAACGCTAAGGAACATCTAATTATAAAAGTAGGGAACCGATAGTGAAATTGTTTTTTAGGCTCATGACAATTAATTTTGCATTGCAGTTTGTATCCTCCCTTTCATGAGTTCTATAGTTAAGATTATTTAAAAGTGAAAGAAATAAAAAATATGAATATCCATAAGTATGAGCCAGCTATAACAGAAGAAAAGAGGAAAACAATAATAAAAAGACCCATATACTATCCATTTGTATCAATCAGGAATGAATTCAAACCTTACACTTTTTTTAAAGTGTAGGTTTTAGAGAAACATAGTGCTTCATTGCAAAAATAGATAACAGACTTAACAGATAACATTCTTTAATATTCAGGTTAGTTGCAAAAAATGCATTATATACTATAGCAATATAATAAACATCACACCTACATTTTAAGTCTTATATTTCTGTCCAAAATTGTTTCAATGTAAACTTTGCTTTGAAGCAAAAATGAAGTTATACAAAAAGAAATAATAGGAATTAGAGTCCTTACATTACTTTTAACACCGTATCTCTTCCTCCCTCCCTCCCTTCTCTCTTTTTCTGACACACGAGCACTCACACAAATCTGATGCCCAGCAGTCCAATACATATAAAATATTAATATTTTCTGATGGATTAATTTCACGATTAAATTATAACTAATATATATTATATTTTTATGACATTGACCCAAGTTATTCCAGTTTTTCATTCCATAGGTCAGGTATATAAGTATTGCTGTCATTCTATTTTTTTTTTCAAATTAAAAAAAAAATTAAACTTTTGTGTTCAGGTCAAGGATCCTAAAATTCCAGGCGTACCTTAGATGCTGCTAATGCACCTGGGCCATGCAGTCTTGTCAGTGTCTATTTCAACTGTATTATATTGCCAAGCATATTTAGAACAAATCAGATCTACATATTTCTAAGATGAAAAACTGGAATTATTATAACTCCCTTCCTTTTCATATCAATAAATCTCGCTAAAGAGAACTCTGTGAAAATCAGTCAATGAAGTAGGCCAGTAATGTCATTGGGGTCACACTCCAGAAAAGCCGACCTTCTGGGTTTTAGAACACATGTGCGCCTGATAATCAGCTGGCTGGCATGCATGCACATGCTGGGTTTTGGCACTGCTGCATCACGAAGGGATCGCAATCTGGAAAAGCTGAACTTCCAGGTTCTGGCATGCATGCGCACCAGAAAATCAGCTGGCCGGCACGCATATGCACATCGGTTTTTGGCACTGTCGCATGCATGAAGGAGAGCTGATCATTGCGTGCATATGCCTGCCAGGAACCTGGAAGACAAGCAGGCAAGGCCGCATGTGCCAGACGACATGACTTTGTGTGTGTCAGCACTTCGAGCTGCATTCGCTCAGTGCTGACATAAGGAGGAGAAGATGGGGCATCTGGCAAGAAGACGTTTGACTTTTCACCTACTTATTTTCCCTGGAGATAATATCCCCTAGGAGATGGGATGGGAGGGGGGGAATTCTTTGAGCTGAAGCAGTAGATTAGAGGCAGAGTGACTTGGAAGATGGCCAATGAGACACAGAGGAGTGGGGAAAGGAAAGGGAGGGTTTGGGCCAGGAAGTCAGTGTTGGCTGCAAAGGAGTCAGAGATAGATGGTTGTGCTTAATAAATGATAGAGTTTCATCAAAGACTATTTGTTTGAAATGCAATTTTTTGAGACGACATCGAAACCTCACAGTGTGCCACTTTGGGCATGCATGCCATAGGTTTGCCATCACAGAAGTAGGCATTGCCTCCCTGCAGGGAGGTATGACACCAGTGGGCTGAAAGGCAATGTGGGAGCAATCTGTCTTTGGCAATGGACTGATATTTATGTTCTCCACTGCCACATCACATCTCAGCCAGCCTGAGACAAAAAACCAAACAAAACAGATCTAGGTGCTGCCTCCTGAAAGCTTGTAACAGACCAGGGATGACAACAGCCATCTCTCTTCCACTCCCCGGAGGCAAAACCACAAAGGAATATTTCTGACCAAGAGGGTAATTCCACTTTTCTGGACAGAACCAGGCTTTGGTGAGACATGGTAGATAACATTGCGGACAGCAGCAAAATCAGGTCACATCAGCTGGCCTTTCAAAAGCAATAGCCAGAACCCAGAGTCATGAAGGATATGATAGCCATGAACCTTACAATGGGACCTCTTTCAAGTGATGGGCCTGGGATATTGGGCCATCCTGTTCCTCACCATAATGGATCTGCCTATTCTCCCAGCACCCCTCCCCCCATCTTAAACCTTCTAGATGTATATAATACTTTCCCCCATCCTCCTGATAAAAAAACTAATCCTCAAATAACTTGGACTCTCAACTGGACCTTCACAGCACATGGAGGTCTTGGTATCCTTACGATTTATATTGATATTCTTTCCTGATTGCTTATTTGTAACCTATGACTATCATTAAGTGTTGTACTTTATGATTCTTGATGAACAAATCTTTTATTTTATGTACACTGAGAGCATATGCACCAAGACAAATTCCTTGTGTGTCCAATCACACTTGGCCAATAAAGAGCCTGTGTAGCGTAGAGGGCTAATGCCTCCTACTAAAGGCAGCAATTAACACCAGCTGCCTGTAATTTCTCTGAGTTCAATCCTAGCCAGGCTCAAGGTCGACTCAGCCTTCCATCCTTTCTATGGTGGGTAAATTGAGGACCCAGTTTGTGGGGGCAATAAGCTGACTTCGTATAAATATACAAAAGTATGAAGGCTATTGCTTAACACATTGTAAGCCGCCCTGAATCTCCGGAGAAGGGCGGCATATAAATCAAATAAAAAAAAAGAATTCTATTCTATTCTATTCTATTCTATTCTATTCTATTCTATTCTATTCTATTCTATTCTATTCTATTCTATTCTATTCTATTCTATTCTATTCTATTCTATTCTATTCTAAGGGAGAAGGATCACAGAAAGCAGTGGGCACTGCCACCATCAAAGCTGTAGATCTCACATTTATTTGATAAAATGACAAACTTGTATACAATATAAAGGAATCTCAGTGTCTTACAAGGAAATGGGAGGACAACAGAGAACGTATCGAGAAAGAAAAAAGTCTACCTTTTGTATACCTTTCTCCCAATTTACCCAATGATACAGTCCACAAGCTATCACTTTTGTCACGATTCCAAGTAATACACCCAATGCAAACAGAAGTCCAAAGCAGGTTGATTCATCAAAGAACAATTTTATTAGAAGATACCATCTTGGTACAAAGTGGTGGAAAGCCAGCTATGAGTCTTCCCATGCTTTCCACCTCATTAAAAAGAGAAAATTTCCTGTTTTCCCAAATGATAAATCACATTGTCCAATCTGGGTGCTGGCTGGTTGTCTGGTTACTTTTCTTCTCCTCCTCTGGCCAACCAGCTGTTGGAATGTCTCTGACTTTTGTTTTGGCTACAAAACCCCAACTTTCTCTACTCCCTGCCCCCCTCAGCTCCAGGCTGTATCAAGCCTGAAGCCATGTGAAGAGAAATCCTATAGAAAACCTACATAAAAGAAAAGAAAATGGCCACAGCCAGGTCAGCTTCAGGATTGACAACTTTCCAGAATCTTTGCCAGCTCTCATCCCAAAATTGATAATGCTAGAACATACAGTAAATGAAACTTCACTTCAGCCATAAGCAATTTTTAAATCAACTCCAATTTGGGATTAATATATGGAAATCTAATATGAAAAAAAATCCCAAACAGGCTCCACTTTTAATATTAGACTGGATATATATATATATAGTTTTCTAAGGTTTTCGCGGGTGTTTGTATGTAGGTCTTTGGTTATTCGGGTCTTCTCCCATGTAAAATTGGAAGTATCTTGGCGACGTTTCGACGAAGTCTCATTCGTCATCTTCAGGCTGGTGTTCTCGGCTTCATGCTTCCAGGAACAATGTGAGATTGCAGCTGTCTCTTCCTTTTAACTGCTAGTAGGGGTGGGAGCTGATTGGGTGGGAGCTTGGCTGTGTTCTGATTGGGTGGAGGTGTGTTCTAATTGGTTAGGGGCTTGGCTGTGCTCTGATTGGATGGTGGGTTGGTTGTGCTCTGATTGGCTGGGGGTGTGTTCTGTTTGGGTGGGGGCTTGGTTGTGCTCGGCTTAGTCTGAGTTGCAGGGGGATTTGAGCTGGTGAGCTGCATTGTTTGGCTTCATGTTTGTGGTCGTGAGAGATCTTCATGCTGGGTGTCAGTCTGCTTCATGTATGGATTGGAGGGGTTTAAAGTGGCTAATGATGCAGCTGCGGTCTGGCTTCTGGTCCTTGGTCATACCTCATCAACAGTGTGGGTTTGAGTCTGCTTTCTGCGTGGATGTGTGGTGGTGATATCCTGTGTGGCTCTTGTGAGTGTGGGTCTGGTGTCATTCATTGTGTTAGGGATTTGTTTGTCAATAAGGTTCGGTTTACAAATGGCTGGTAGGTGGGAGGTATCGTCTTGTTTGTTCATGCTGTGTGGGCGTTTTTCTATCTCGATGGCTTCTCTGATTATTCTGTTATTAAAGTGTTCAGTTTTGGCGATAGTTCTGGTCTTTTTAAAGTCAATTTCATGTCCTGTGGCTTTAAAGTGTTGGACCAGGGAAGAAGTTGGTTCCTCCTTTTTGACTGAGTTTTTGTGTTCTTCAATGCGTGCACTTATTCTTCTGTTGGTTTGTCCGATGTATGTGGTGGGGCAGGCGGTGCATGGGATTTCATATACTCCTTGATTTTCTAACTCAATTTTGTCTTTGGGGTTCATTAGGATGGTGGATATTTTTCGGTTTGTGCAGAATGCGGTCTCAATGTTATGTTTGTGGAGGATTTTGCTTATTCTGTCTGTGGTGCCTTTTATGTATGGGAGGAGGGCTTTGCTGTTTTCTTGTTCTCTGTCTTGAATTTTAGTGGGGGTTTCTTTTTGGATTAGGTTGGTAATCTTATTTCTTTGGAATCCATTGGATGTTAGTGAGAGTGTGTAGTTCAGTTTTTAGATGTTGTTTGTCAGCTAAGCGTTTTGTTCTCAAGATGAGTATATTGGCTACAGAGTTGATCTGGGCTGGATGGTGGTGTGAGAGTGCATGCAGATAGCGGTTTGTGTGTGTTTTCTTCTGGTAGATAGTGTGTCCTAGGGAGCCATTGGATTTCCTGTAGACTAAGACATCCAGGAAGGGAAGTTGGTTGTTCGCTTCTGTTTCCATGGTGAACCGTATTTTGGGGTGTAGGCTGCTGAGGTGTGTGAGGAAGTTGTCCAGTTTTTCTTTCCCATGTGGCCAGATTATGAAGATGTTGTCTATGTATCTGAGCCAGAGTTTGGGTTTGTGGTCAGATTTTTCTAGAGCTTGGGTTTCAAAGTGTTCCATATAGAGGTTGGCAATGACAGGTGAGAGGGGTGATCCCATGGGTGCTCCTTCTATTTGTTTGTATTTTTGTCCATTATAGATAAAGTATGTGTTGGATAGGCAATGGTTGGTCAGATCTAGGATGTGCTTGGGGGGGGTTATATTTGCTTTGGATAACTGTCAAGGCTTCTTTGATTGGTACTTGGGTGAAGAGGGATATGACATCGAAGCTCATGAGTAGGTCACTGAGCTGTAAGTTTTGTTTCTTTATGATGTCTATGAACTGGAATGAGTTTTTTATGTATGAGGTGATGGATTCTGCATAGGGCTGTAGTTGTTTGGTGAGAAATTTGGCTAGGTTTTCCAGAACACAGCCAAGCTCCCACCCAATCAGCTCCCACCCCCACTAGCAGTTAAAAGGAAGAAGCAGCAGGAGTCTCACATGGAAGCACGAAGCCGAGAACCCCAGCCTGAAGATGACGAATGAGACTTTGTCGAAACGTCGCCTAGACACATCCAATTCTACGCGGGAGAACACACGAATAACCAAAGACTATATATATGTTTTCTGAGGTTTTCATGGGTGTTTCTATGTAGCTCTTTGGTTTTCCAGGTCTTCTCCCACGTAAAATTGGAAGTGTCTTGGCGACGTTTCAACAAAGTCTCATTCATAATCTTCAGGCTGGTGTTCTCAGCTTTGTGCTTCTGGAACATTTGTTGAGTTTGATAATTATCTTAAATTAGTCTTACATTCTTTGTATGTTTATTTCTTTTGATTTTAAATAACCGTAATTGTCAAAACAAGCATACAAACTCAATAATAAGTGCAATAAATAATTAAGTGTTATGAGCCTAAGAAACTACTTCATGATCAGGTACCGACTTTTATCATTAAATGTTCCTTAGTATTGAGTTCTGGTCTCAGGATGATAATGTAGCACTTGGGGAAGAAGATGCAGCCCAACAGGCCAGCCCCAGAAGCCAAGATGGAGAAAACCTGGACGGCCACCATGTATTTCCCTTTGGTGCTCAAGTAGGTGGGCAGAAAGGAGATCCAGACGCTGCAGAAGACCAGCATGCTGAAGGTGATCAGTTTGGCTTCGTTGAATGCCCCTGGCAGGTTCCTGGCCAGGAAAGCCACTGTGAAGCAAATGGCAGCAAGGAAACCCATGTAGCAGAGAACAACATAAAACATGGTCACAGAGCCTTCATTGCATTGGAGGATGATCACTCCTGATTGGGAGTGAAGGTCAAAATCAGGAAATGGAGGAGAAACTCCCAGCCAGATTGTACAAATTACAATTGTTCCAGCAGAACCAGAAAGGATGATGGAATTGGCCAAGCTCTTCCCCAACCATCTCCTCACCCTGTTCCCTGGTTTGGTGGCCAGGAAGGCCAGCACTACCATGATTGTTTTGGCTAACACACAAGACACAGCTACTGAGAAGATGATGCTGAACATTGTTTGTCGGAGAAGGCAGGTGGCTTTCCTTGGTCGGCCAATGAAGAGAAAGGAGGACAAGAAGCAAAGCAAGAGGGAAACCAGGAGGATGAAGGACAGGTCACGGTTGTTAGCTTTGACAATGGGAGTTTCTAGGTATTTAAGGAATATGACTAAAACAAGGCCTGTTGTTAGAATCAAGAGTACAGCAAAGGAGACCAGGATGATGCCCAGGTGTTCTTCATAGGACAGGAAGGTTATTCTTTTGGGGATACATTGGATTCTGTCATCAGTGGGATATTTGTCATCTGGGCACTTGGTGCATTTTTCAGTATCTGAGAAAACAGTAAGTAATGTTACTTCTATAGTCCCTCTTTTCACATTCCAAGAAACACCTTCTTTCAATGGCAGGTGATACGGAGAGACAGGAAACCCTGAGTTCCTCTGGTGTCACTCACCTTCCTGTGTGGAGATGGTCCCCTCTGGACAAGGAATACAATCATAGCAGCAAATTGGTTCTTCTTTCCGAGTCCGTTTTACAAATCCAGGGTGACAATTGTCCACACATTTAGACTGAGGCAGAGACTAAGCAGAAAAAACAACGTTCATTCCAAAATATCTGCCAAATTTTTATTTATTAGATTGATTGATGATTAAAACAAAATGAAACTGTGCTAAGGAAAGACAGTTCTGAGCAATAGATCAGGAAAATATTGTTTATTACATTTAGATAGAAAGAAAAGAATCCTCACAGACTAGGGTTGTCAATTTCAAATGAGGTATGATTTAGTAATATCTCTACATTTATATTTTCAATTCGTACAGCTGCCATGCTGGGGAAATAAGACTAAACATTACTGCATAAATTCTAGAACTATTGAGGATGAGTGGAGGTGAAATCATGAGAACATGTCACTTAAAAAGGGTAAGCCAGGCATGTTTATGAGTATAATAGTTTATGAAGGAGGGGTTTATAAGTTTATGAGGACATGAGTATGAACCCTGTGTGGGAAATGGATATTTCTAAGGCCAAGTCAGGGATTCAAGACAAGGTTCTTTCCATTGAAGAATTACAGTTTTGTTGTTAGTCGCTACTTGAGTCCAACTCTTTCAGCCCCCAACAACTATAGCACTCCAGGACTCCCTGTCCTCCACTGCCTCCCAAAATTAGAACTACAATTAGATGACATGGAAAGACAGACCTACATTTATTTATTGCTCAAATTTGGAGAATTCTTTGTTTCAGTGGAAGACTTAAGGTAGCTGACAATCAAGATAAATAATTGCATTCAAGGGGATTTTAGATGGATTACGAGCCAAAGATCAAATCTAAGTAGCATTTCATCACAAATTAAATGGGCTGTTAAAAAAAAATATCTGAGCCTGCTCTTTCAGGGGACCCTAACACCCACCATATAGACCGAGAAAAGTTGTCAATATTTTCAACTACCTTGTTGAGCAACTTTAGCCGTGAAAGAGCATCTTGGTCGATAATAAGCTTCTGTCTTTCAAAACTCCCCAGTTGCTCTTTGATGGAATCCTCCTCAGGGAAAAGTAACCAACTTATGATATTCAGATCTGCTGCTACATTTCCACTTTGGTCCAAGTAGAGTTTCTCCCTGGAAAAATTGCAAAACTCATTCTTCTCCAGAAAGGGATGGAACTAGAATTGAAACATCCAGGAATTTTGAAAGCAATTTGAAATATCCTAAAAGGACGAGCAATTTTAAAGCTGAACCAGTGAACAAGAGATGTTCAGTCCCCTCTACACTATTTGCTTAAATAGCAATAGCACTTAGACTAATATGCCACTTCACAGTGCTATTACAGCCCTCTCTAAATGATTTATGGAATCAGAATATTGCCCCCAACATTCTGGGTTCCTGTTTTACCAAACTTGGGAGGATGGAAGGCTGACTCAACCTTGAGCATGTCAGAATCAAACTCCTGGCAGTGAGCAGTGAGTTAGGATTAGGGTTAGGGTAAGGGTTAGGGTTAGGATCAATGCAAGGCTGAAAAGCTTTAATTGGATAACTTCAGTGAGGAGGGGTTAAGTTAAATGCTTCCAGGTTTAGCTGAAATTTATGAATATAAAATTCTATCATGCTAATTACAAACCCAGAAGTACCAGAATTTATTTACAATGTATACATTTTAAGTAATTTTATAATACCAGTGTTTAATATAAAAATGTAATTGTCACAGTGCCTGCTCTTTGGAACATAATCCTGTGAAGTAAATTTGGCCTCCGCTTGGTCAAACCTATTGGGTTTTTATAGAACAATGGTTCTCCTACATCAGCACTGAATTTTTTTCTAAATAGGAACGAGGTTAGATGGATTCTTGTCAGGACCCCATACCTGCCATGGCTCCAGCCTTGCAGCCCCCAATCTCTCTTTCTTCTCCCTTTTTCTCCTCCTAGATATTGAGGAATATGCAACCTTCAAGACATGGGACAGAGACTTAACAACACTATAAAAACGGTGCTCATTTTGTATCTGAGTTCTATTCTTTTTCTCTTGCATGTCCAGTGGTGCTATCTGAGTGCATCGTCTCCGGCCCTTGACAGAAAGGACATGCTTTGAAAAAGAACAACGAAAAGACTGATCTTCAAATTTGGGATCCTTAAAAAGACTGGGTTGAAAAGCGTCATCATTTGGCCATTTTCTTTCTTGGAAAGCAAAGGTCCAAATGCTATGGATATATTTGTAATCTGTTTGCCTTGTAATTGTCACTTTCTCCATGATTGTGGTGATCCAGACTTTCCCTTCAATGGGTCCTGGCAAACCTTCAATTATTAAATGGATATGGTGACCTCTATCCCCAAGTGAAGCAAATTCTATGAAGTGAACAAAGACATTGACTTTTCTCCACTTAGAAATGGCACGTCTGAGAGGTTCTGTGGCCACTGAGAATTGTTGTGAGATAACAACACAGATTCCATTTCTGACAAGCATAGGAGTGAAAGTTCTCATGAAATTCTCTCCCTCCACTGTGTCTGGTGCAAAGAGACCAATCAAAGTCCATCTGAAATGTAGGAGGAGTTGGACAATTCCTGGATACTGGATCCCATTTTTGGGAAGCATCGGATGGAAAAAAGGCATTTGACTTTTATCACTCAGAGCCTCTGAAACAATTCCATAACTGATCTGAAGAAGCAATGAAGAATGGTGTATTATGTTTAGATCAGATGAAGTCCAAAATGGAAGCTTTTAACACACATCCAGTGTGGTTCTCACAAACATATTAGAGTAGTGCAGCAGTCACCAACTGATGGTCTATGGACCACTGGTCGTCTGCGAGAAAATTTTGATAGTCTGCAAGAAAATTATTTGCATTTTTTATATTGCACTAAATACTATTTATTTTTTTTCAAAGAAAGGTTAATGGTTGTCCATGGGATTTAAAATTATGAATTTGGTGGTCCCTGAAGTCCAAAATGTTGGAGACCCCTGGAACAGTCTATTGTTCTTAACCCTTAAGCCATATCAAGATAAAGACTACAAAATGCAGAATATTAGGAAAATGAAATATAACCATTTGTCTAATCTGGGGTCTAAGATACTACTCTTTCTCTTTTCTAATAAAATTGACATTCAGATAATAGATGTGCTGTGTCTTCTATCTCTAGCGTACTGCAAATGCAAATCAGTTCATTTTAGAGATTTGCTTAAATGCTCCATATTTAACATTGTATACAGCTGCACAAGTCTTGCTCGAGTAAATATTTAGACCTCCTCCCCACTCAGGATCCCAATCCCCAGCCATGACAATGGCCATGAGAAAAGCAGCGCATGATTTCCATAGAAAAGTTATGATTGAATCTATTACCCACCCACCAACAACCTGCTCACTTTGACAGATAGAGAAACAAAAAAACAAACCTGTGGGACTTTGTAGGTGCCTACTAATGTTGACATCTGAATGGAGATGTCATCAAGAGATCCATCAAGAACAGCCATCAGGTTGTCCTTCCTTCCACAGCTGTAGTTGGGAACATTGGCTTCTCCAGTAGATAGAATGTCCAGCAAGGCATCTGAAGTCCCAAGAGTGCTCAAATAATTGTCATGGATGTTGTAGCCTAGTGTGAGATTGTACAAAAGCTGAGGTTTCTTGTTGGCTTGTTGAATGGTAAAAATGAAGCTTAGGATTCTTGCAGGATTAGTAAATGAAGGACTGTAAAAAAATGTTCATGATAACATCATCTCTAACAACAACAACAAAATATATTTTCATTTGTTCCTTTTTCTCTCCACAAACCCATTCAGTCTTAAGCCAAAGGTGTCCAACATAAGAATAAAGTTATAGTCACCCATCACCATTTAATTGTTATGAGTGTTGAGAAGGTGGGATGGAGGTTTAATATTTAAAATATATCATTATTTATAATAGTGCTCTTTTTAAAAAAAATTTTTTAATAATTTTATTATTTAAAAAGTACAAACAACCATAAATACAACAGTACAACATACAAAACAAACGAACATCAATCAAATCTTATGACTTACTCTTAAAGTTGTCACATCGGTAGACTATTTTTCCGTATTTATTTATATATCTGTATATTTAGCTATTTACATGTAAAGCATTAATATACGTTCCATCCTTAACATTGTTAAAAATATATCATTATTTGCAATAGTGCTCATTTTTAATTTGTGCAAAGAGCAAGATTCAAAGTCATTCAATCATTAAAATAGAATCATCAGGAAAGAGGACTAATAAATGATCCAGAGAAGCAATTCTAAAAACAAGCCATCCTCTATTCCATACCAGGGTCAGGCACTGAATATCAACGAATGGTTATAAAAATAGGGAAATGAGTTGGGCAGAGGCAACTACAAACTTTTCAATAAGCTAGTTGTGATTAACTCAGGACTGTACGAGAGGGGAAAATAATTTGGACTTTGGGGGGCGGGGTTTTTCCATCTTTGGGTTTGAGTCTATTAAAATAAAGCGTAAGAGAGAATCCATGGAAATCCAAATGATGCAAGAAATTAAACAGGTCCTGCAATATAAGAGTAACTGAAAGAAAAGAAGAAGAGTGTTAGGAGTGCAAATGGAAGGAATGCAACTCCATCACACTGAATGACTTACGAGGGAGCTTGAGTATAAGGAGCTGTGTTGAAAGACAGCATTATTTGGGATATTATTGTGGCAATGGAGACTATACCAATGAGGTGGTCTCCTGGCCTGTAATAGCTCCATAGTTTTCTTCCCTCATGTTCCTCCAAAGTTAGCAGGCACTTCATTCTCAACTTCCCAGAGACTGGCTGGGACATCAACAGCAGCAGAAGCAGAAGGAGGAGGTCCATAATTCATGGGGCTGAATTACTCCCCTTCCTGTTTCCAAGGATTAACAAGAATTGAAAGAATTGAAAGCACCCCTATTCAAAGATGGAAATGAGACTGACTTTCTTGACTGGGAGAGATATAAACAGAACTTCATCTGGAAAGGAAAGAAAGGAAAGATACATTCAAGAAGCACAGTCCCTGAATGTCCCAAAATTTGTGCCACACAGAGTGTGATCTGAGATGTTTATCCTTTTCTGATGCAAAATCCCTTTCAAGAGACTCCAGCGATCCCTGGAGAAATATCAGGAGAGATCTCACAGACCAGGATTTTAATAATTACTGTAAGAAGCATCATTTCCTCTGAGGATCCTGAACTACTTCTGGGTCTCCATGTGTGGAGGAGAAACTGGTGATAAGCATAGTGAAAAATCACAGATATACCCCTAAGAGAGCACTGGTTTGAAGTGGTTGTGGTACTTCCTTTCTCAACAGAAAGTCTAGAAAGTGATGCTGAAGGAAGATAGTTGACACCCAGGAAATTGGGTGTTGTCCTTCAATGTCTACCTGGGTTTCCTGGCTACCATATGCTTCTTGGTGGCTTTCCTGGCCAGGAATCTCCCTGAGGCCTTCAATGAAACCAAGCTGATCACTTTCAGCATGCTGGCCTTCTGCAGTGTCTGGGTGACTTTTGTGCCCACCTACCTGAGCACCAAAGGGAAATACATGGTGGCTGTGCTTAATTTGGTTGAATAAAATTCTTGCCATATATTCCAGAACTTTAAACGAAATAGGCCAGTTCGAATTATCAAAAGCTTCCTCTGTATCTAAGGAGATTAACACAGCTTGGTTTTCATTATGTTGTAAATAGTCTACTATTAGAAATTAGTTATGCAAAGAAGAGCAACTAAGATGATTAAAGGCCTTCAATAACAATTGATCCATTGTTAAATGTCAATGGCGTGTCATTTTATAAAAATTTTCTTTTAGATTGTAGCTCAGCATAAATTTCAATCCTTTAGTCCGCATATTTTCCGATTACACCATTATAATCTAAACACAATTTCTTGCTTATTGAAACATATTATATTCATTGTTGGTGGATTCCCTATCTACTTCTTTTTTCAATGTGTTCTTTTTTTATCCTGTTCTTATTTGTATTGTATTGGAATTGTTTATTATATTGTAAGCCACACAGAGTCATCCTGGAATCAAGGAGAACCTGAATTGAATAAACCAACAGATGGATGATTTTCTTAACATATGCACTGGATGTTCAACTATTAAAAAGTTAATCTTTGAAATAAAAAGTGGGTACATGGATAAATAAATTGATTGTTAAATAATCAATCAATCAATCAATCAAAAGAAAGATCTAGTCAGGGCTACTCGAGAAAATAAATAGTAGATTTGGAACAGACTACACAAATACTCTAGACCAGTGATGGCTAACCTTTTGGCCATCACATGCCGGGAGGGGGGGGGAAAGGGGAGGTTCGCGTGTGTGTGTGCCCACACCCATAATTCTATGTGCCCTACCCTGCGCATGTGCATGCCACCACCACCACCTGCTCCTGGCCTGCAGTGGCCCGGTAGGCCCGTTTTTCTTTCTTACCTGGTTCCAGATCCTCTCTATGCATCTGGGAAGGGTGAAAAGAGCCTTTCCCACTCCCTGAGAGGCCTGAAAGGGCCCATTTCCCAACTCCCGGTGGAACAGGAAGTAACATTTTTTGCTGTACCCAGCCTCCAGAGCCCCTCGGAGAAAGAAAAACGGGCCTTCCCCACTCCGCCAGACCCTCCAGAGGCAGGAAACAGCCTGTTTCCCTACTTCTGATGGGCCCAGAAGGCCCAAAAATCAGCTAGTTGGCACACACATGCACACCAGAGCTGAGCTGGCATGCCCACTGATATGGCTACATGTGCCACCTGTGGCACATGTGCCATAGATTTGCCATCATGGCTCTAGACCAACCATGTGTATTATCCTAAAAAACCAATCAAACCATCCATGAGAGGTGTCTCTCCAGTCTCTTAGAAATCTCCACGTATGAAGAACCCACAGTCTTCATAGGTAGAGCATTCCGTGTTTGTACAGGTCTCTATATCCTGAAGGAAATGGACTTACTAATCTTTTATCTTTGAGAAACCTAGAGAACTGGTGTCATGCCAGATTCTTCAAGAAGCTCAGAGCCCACCTCCCCATAAACCCTTATTGGGTTTTTATTTTTAAACATATATCAACATCAATCCATGTACAGTGTGGCCTCTGGGTATGATTCATGTTAATACAGATAACAACAGTCAATTGAGTTACATTAATCACATTAAAGGAGCCTCAGATAGCTCAACCGGCTGAATAGCCTGTTATTAACACCCAGCTGTCTGCAATTATACCAGTTCGAGGCACAAGGTTGACTCAGCCTTCCATCCTTTCTAAGGTAGGTAAATTGAGTACCCAGTTTGTGGGGGCAATAAGCTGACTTTGTATAAAAAAAAATATACAAAAGTATGAAGGCTATTGCTTAATGCCTTGTAAGCTGCCCTGAGTCTCCGGAGAAGGACGGCATATAAATCTAATTTTAAAAAAATCAAATTTATATAATCCTAATATTAATTATTTTAAAGTAGTTATTCAATATTTCAATGTTCCATTCTAATGTCAATGATCTTCTTGAACATACATAGTAATATCCTCTTTCAACCTCTCACCTTTCCATCTAATTATTACTTATTTTCAATTGATATAGACATTATAACTACTAATATTTCCCCTAATTCTTATTTCTTATTCTATTCTATTCTATTCTATTCTATTCTATTCTATTCTATTCTATTCTATTCTATTCTATTCTATTCTATTCTATTCCATTCCATTCCATTCCATTCCATTCCATTCCATTCCATATTTTCTATTCTATTCTATTCTATTCTATTCTATTCTATTCTATTCTATTCTATTCTATTCTATTCTATTCTATTCTATTCTATTCTATTCCATTCTATTCTATTCTATTCCATTCCATTCCATTCCATTCCATTGAGGGTGTTACTTGGAACCCTGACATTCTTTTCTATTCTATTCTATTCTGTTCTGTTCTGTTCTGTTCTGTTCTGTTCTGTTCTGTTCTGTTCTGTTCTGTTCTGTTCTGTTCTGGTCTGGTCTGGTCTGGTCTGGTCTATTCTATTCTATTCTATTCTATTCTATTCTATTCTATTCTATTCTATTCTATTCTATTCTATTCTATTCTATTCTATTCTATTCTATTCCATTCCATTCCATTCCATTCCATTCCATTCCATTCCATTCCATTCCAATGAGGGTGTTACTTGGAACCCTAGCATTCTATTCTATTCTATTCTATTCTATTCTATTCTATTCTATTCTATTCTATTCTATTCTATTCTATTCTATTCTATTCTATTCTATTCCATTCCATTCCATTCCATTCCATTCCATTCCATTCCATTCCATTCCATTGAGGGTGTTACTTGGAACCCTGACATTCTATTCTATTCTGTTCTGTTCTGTTCTGTTCTGTTCTGGTCTGGTCTGGTCTGGTCTGGTCTGGTCTGGTCTGGTCTGGTCTATTCTATTCTATTCTATTCTATTCTATTCTATTCTATTCTATTCTATTCTATTCTATTCTATTCTATTCTATTCTATTCTATTCTATTCTATTCTATTCTATTCCATTCCATTCCATTCCATTCCATTCCATTCCAATGAGGGTGTTACTTGGAACCCTAGCATTCTATTCTATTCTATTCTATTCTATTCTATTCTATTCTATTCTATTCTATTCTATTCTATTCTATTCTATTCTATTCTATTCCATTCCATTCCATTCCATTCCATTCCATTCCATTCCATTCCATTCCATTCCATTCTATTCTATTCTATTCTATTCTATTCTATTCTATTCTATTCTATTCTATTCTATTCTATTCTATTCTATTCCAATGAGGGTGTTACTTGGAACCCTAGCATTCCATTCTATTCTATTCTATTCTATTCTATTCTATTCTATTCTATTCTATTCTATTCTATTCTATTCTATTCTATTCTATTCTATTCTATTCTATTCTATTCTATTCTATTCTATTCTATTCTATAAATTTGCAGGTGACACCAAGCTGGGGGTGGGGGGAATTGCTAACATTTTGGAAGACAGACTCAAGATTCAGAAGGGTGTTATCCATTGGGTCCTATCCAACAAGATGCAGTTCAGAGGTGAGAAAAGTAAGGTGCTGCCCTTAGGCACAAAACAAAACAAAACAAAACAAAACAAAACAAAACAAAACAAAACAAAACAAAACAAAACAAAACAAAACAAAACAAAACAAAACAAAACAAAACAAAACAAAACAAAACAAAACAAAACAAAACAAAACAAAACAAAACAAAACAAAACAAAACAAAACAAAACAAAACAAAACAAAACAAAACAAAACAAAACAAACAAAACAAAACAAAACAAAACAAAACAAAACCCAAGTGAAGATGTATTGTCCAAGGAGCATGATAATAACTTTACCTCACTCAATAGAAGTAACTGGGAGAGGGATCTTAGAGTCCTAGAGGACAATCATTTAAAGATGAGCCACAAGTGTGCTACAGCTGCAAAAAAAATCCCCAACACAGTTCTAAGCTGCATAAACAGAGGGATAGAATCAAGATCATGTGAAGTGTTAATATCACTTTATAAGGCCTTGGTAAGGCCACACGTAGAATACTTCATCCAGTTTTTTTTTGTCTCAGGAATTGTGGAAGGGATGAAATGAAAGGGACACAATGAAAGATTGTCTGGGGTGTTGGTTCTCAAATCAAACCCAACTAAAACAGTCCTCCAGAGATTACAACATGGACATTTTATTATAGAGCTTTGAAGAATTGGAAATGTAAAGAGCACCAAGAGACATTTCATCATGCTTAGTGGACACATAAATAAGCTTACACATTTGGATTCCAATACATACATTTATACAGAGAATATTAATGATAGATATTGAAATCAAGCCAGAGTGCTTAATTTGAGGATTGAGGGATGAAAAATTAGAAAAATGCTGTAGATGATTATTTCAATATATTTCAATATATGATTATTGTGGTGAGATTACTACATTCAGAAAGTTGGAAATATCCAGCACTACTTATCATGGAGCAATTGATAGAAGTTGTTGAGATAGGCAAACTGATTGGAGAAAGGATGATATCTACATTTATTGATTACTGAAACAGTCTTATTGACTTTTTGCATAAAAAGACCCTCAAAAAATATGAACTTGCAATTTATGGATAGATTAAAGAAAACGGAGAGTTGCATTGTAACTTTAGCCAGAGGTTAAAATATAGTTAGAATTGTTAAGAACATTGGAAGCAACTTCTTTATACCTCTATATCTTTATTTATATCTTTCCCTTATTGCACCTGCTTAGTAAACATTTCAACCAAAATTGTTGGCCTGCTTAGGTACGGAGAGCAGTTTGGACCATTTTCTAAGTGTAACTTGTTGGAAAATGCTGAGACTTGAAATTCCTCTGTCTCACATTTCTTCATTTCTTCTGGTTGTAAGCTGATCCTTCCTATTCAGGTCTGGCCTCAGGATGATAATGTAGCACTTGGGGATGAAGATGCAGCCCAGCAGACCAGCACTGGAGGCCAAGATGGAGAAGATCTGCACAGCCACCATGTATTTCCCTTTGGTGCTCAGGTAGGTGGGTACAAATGTCACCCAGACACTGCAGAAGACCAGCATGCTGAAGGTGATCAGCTTGGCTTCATTGAAGGCCCCAGGCAGGCTCCTGGCCAGGAAAGCCACTATGAAACAGATAGTGGCCAGGAAACCCAGGTAACTGAGGGTGATGTAGAACATGACAACAGAGCCTTCATTGCATTGCAGGATGACAACTCCAGGTTGAGAGTGAAAGTCAAAGTCAGGGAATGGGGGAGAAATGCCAAGCCAGATGGAGCAGAGGGTAATTTGGACAGCAGAACAAGAAAGGATGATGGAGCTGGCCAAACTCTTCCCCAACCATCTCTTCACTCGGTTTCCTGGTTTTGTGGCCAGGAAAGCCAGCACCACTGTGACTGTCTTGGCCAAGAGAGAAGAAATGGCGACTGAAAAAGTGATGCTGAAAACCATCTGTCGGAGAAGGCAGGTGACTTTCCGTGGTTGACCAAGGAAAAGAAAAGGGGACAAGAAGCAAAGCAGGAGGGAGACCAGAAGGATGTAAGAGAGGTCACGATTGTTGGCTTTGACAATGGGAGTTTCTCGGTATGTAATGAAAATGATTAACTCAAACACTGTGGTTAGGAACAAGAACAGAGCTAAGGAGACCAGGATGATGCCCAGATATTCTTCATACAATAGGAAGGACACAGCTTTGGGGATACAATTAACTCGGTCCTCATTTGGATATTTATCATCCAGACAGTTTATGCATTGTTCCATATCTGAGAAAACAGCAAAGCAATATTTCTTTAACTTTCTGACCTTCTATATTTCAAGAAATACCTTCTTGCGACAATAGCTGATACCACAAGCATTTTCAAAGAAGCATTTGTTAAGAGTTGAACCAAAAAAAGATTCTGAAGAATATAATTTTCTATCTTTATGTCTGTCTGTCTGTCTGTCTGTCTGTCTCTCTATATCTATCTATCTATCTATCTATCTATCTATCTATCTATCTATCTATCTATCTATCTATCTATCTATCTATCTAATCTATCATCTCTCTCTCTCTTATATCTATTTATCTCAACCTCTATCTCTCTCTTTCTACTTCTCACCTCTATCTATCATCTGTCTGTCTGTCTGTCTGTCTGTCTGTCTGTCTGTCTATCTATCTATCTATCTATCTATCTATCTATCTATCTATCTATCTATCTATCATCTATCTATCTATCCATCTTGCTGATATTGCTGAGGTCTATCAAATTTGGGGAAGTTCTAGGAGATGAATAATTTCCTCTGTAATGTTCAGAACCTTTATAGAAAGCAAGAGCCTTGGGGGCGCAGCAGATTAAAGTGCTGTTAAGTAGCACCAGCTGCCTGCAATTACTGCAAGTTCAAATCTCACCAGGCTCAAGGTTGACTCAGCCTTCCATCCTTTCGAGGTAGGTAAAATGAGGACTGGATTGTGGGGGCAATAAAATGACTTTGTATTTTTAAAAAAGAACACTGCTTAGGGGGGCCTGAAAGCCCTACTAAGCAGGTATATACAAAAGTATGAAGGCTATTACTTAACATATTGTAAGCCACCCTGAGTCTCCGGAGAAGGGCGGCATATAAATCGAACCAATAAATAAATAAATAAATAAATATTGGAAGTTTTAAAAAAATGAAATAAGTAACTTTTCTAAGCAAACATCCTGAGTCCTGCCAGATGACACTTATTAATATACTAGATCCTGAGGATGTTTTATCTTATAAAACCTAATTATCTCACAGAGAAAATTACCGTATTTTCCGGCGTATAAGACGACTGGGCGTATAAGACGACCCCTGACTTTTCCTGTAAAAATATAGGGTTTGGCCTATACTTGCTGTATAAGACGACCTCTCTTCCAACGCACACCAAATAAAAATTAAAAAACATCAACTGGCTCACCCACAATGTAAAAGCAGCTATGCTAGACCCAAAATGGCCCCTGCAACAAGCAGGGACCTCACACAGCCACAAAAAGCCCAAAAAAACAACTTTCACACTTTACACACACAAAATTCCACATACAGCTTTGTGATATTTTGTGCATTTATGTAGTTAGAGTGAAATACTACAGAAACACACTAAATCTCAGAAGCTGCACAAATATTATTTTTATTTTTATATGAAAGCTAAATTTAAAACTTCCTAGCCTAAAACTTAGATCTAGCCTTTAAATGGCTAGGTTTAAAAAAGAACAACTAACCCCCCCCCCCAATTAACTATTTTTTTTAAAGCTCCCAAAGGGGAAAAAACCTTACCCAATAGAACAGGGGTCTGCAACTTTGGCAACTTTAAGACTTGTAGACTTCAACTCCCAGAATTCCTCAGCCAGCTTTGCTTTGCTGGCTGAGTAATTCTGGGAGTTGAAGTCCACAACTCCCTGCCTGCTTGATTGCAGGCAGGGAGATTTAGTTGCTTGCTGATGCAATGGATTGCAGGCAAGGCAAGCCAAGCGTTGCTGCTAGCAGCTAAGGTAAGCAAGCTGGAGGGGGGGGATTTTTGCTACGTACCAATTAGCAGGCAAAAATTAGCAGCTGGGATGGCCAGCATGGTGTAAAAGGGACGTTTTTCCCTTTTAAACGGGGCTTGGCCATCCAAGCTCTGGCGAGCTCAGCTCAGTTGCCTGCTAATCAGGCAACTCAGCTGGGATGGCCAGCATTGTGTAAAAGGGAAGTTTTTCCCTTTTACACAGGGCTTGCTGTAACTCAGCTGATTAGCGGGAACTCAGCAGGCAATTCAGCTTGGCTCCTTAGAGCCATTTAAGGCTCATCAAAGCCTTTCAGGCTGGTCTGCCTGGTTACAGGAGACCGACACCCGGCGTATAAGATGACCCCCAACTTTTGAGAAGATTTTTGCATGTTAGAAAGTCGTCTTATACCCCGGAAAATACGGTAGTCCTGCAAATAACCAGAAATGGCTGCTGGTGGCAATGATAAAATGTGTCAAAATGAGGTGCACCCATAATTGTCCACTTCACTGTGGACCAGCAACACCTTCCCGGTGGTCCTCAAGAGGAGGCCCATGGAGAACGTAACTGGAATAAGCCTTCCAGTAAGGGTTATTTTGGACCTAAAACAATTGGGTAATAATTGTTATAATTGTTACAATTTAGAATAATTGGACCTAAAACAATTCCTTGAGTTTCAGTGAACTCAGACGTTCCTAGGGATATAAATGTGGAAGATCACATTCAAAAATAAAAAGCAGAAGTGATATTGTCTCTGGCTATAATGTAGCTTGCTCAATATTTCACACAACCCTGTCTCTATCCAACTTCTTCTTTAAGTTTTTTTGTTTTTGTTTTTTACTATTCTTTCCTATAGATCATAAATTGTGCAGTATGGAAATTAACAAGAAAGCAGCTGAGCTTCAAACTGTGTTTTAATCTGCAGTTCCATATAAACACTCTGGATCAGGGCTGTCAAACTCACGGCTCGTGTGCCACACACTGGCCACACCCCCACCCAGTTTAGCAAAGGGAAAAAAAATCCCGATACATCACATGATGTTGTGATAATGACGTGAGTTTGACACCCTTGCTCTGGATGAATCCACTTCCTCAAGTCCTTGCATTATCTTCAGCATGAGCACCTTCCTGAGTGGAGATGGTCCCCTCTGGACAAGGAACGCAGTCATAGCAGCAAACTGGCTCTCCTTCTCGAGCTCTCTTGACAAATCCGGGTTGACATTTTTCCACACATTTGGACTGAGGAAGAGACTAAGCAGAAAAACAAGGAATTAAAAAAAAACCAACTAGCGTTAACCAGCCTGACATGCTGACATGTTCTTGAAATAAGATTTAAAGTGACTTCTCAGTTTCTAGAACTGTAGTGATATGAGATAGAGGTGAAGTCATTAGAAAATGTCCCTCAAAAAGAATGAGTCAGGCATCTTTTGCTGCAGCATCTGGGACATGGATACGAGTTGTCAGAAGGCGGATATTTATAAGGCTCAACTAGGTATACAAGAAAGGTATCCGTTCTGCTGAAGAACTTCAATAAGTTCTTCAGCAACTGGCATGGAATAACAACTGGCATGGAATAACAAATTTGTTCCATGCCAGTTGAACAATAACATATCTGTATTACAAATTTGTATGACTATTATAAAACCAGAGGAGGTATTTAGCCAGTTCTGGACTTCAGCTGGTCCAGAATGCGGCCGCGCGAGTTGTTATGGGAGCGACTCGTCGCTCCCGGGTAACTCCCCTCTTGCGCGAGCTGCACTGGCTCCCGGTGGTCTTCCGGGTGCGTTTCAAGGTGCTAGTCACCATCTTCAAAGCGCTCCATGGCTTAGGACCGGGATATTTACAGGACCGTCTTCTGCCAATGAATATCTCCCACCGCCCGATATGCTCTCACAGAGAGGGCCTCCTCAGGGTGCCGTCAGCCAGACAATGTTGGCGGGTGGCCCCCAGGGGGAGAGCCTTCTGTGCAGGAGCTCCAGCCCTATGGAATGAATTACCCCTGGATATAAGAAAGATTCCTGAAAGATTCCATGCCTTCCGACGAGCCCTGAAGACTCTGCTGTTTCACCAAGCTGGTCTGACTTAAATTTGCGTTAAATTTTAATAGGGTTTTAAGCAGGGGTTTTAATTTTACGGCCAAACAATTTAATTATTTTATTAGTTTTAATTTTTATATCTGATTGTTTTAATATGGCTGTAAACTGCCCTGATTCCCATCCGGGAGAAGGGCGATATATAAATGCAATAAAACTGAAACTGAAACTGAAAGTGAACAAGTTTGGCTCTATGCCGTCCTATTTAGGCATGCATTTGAGGCCAGGCGCATGCATGAAGCGAGCATTTGCATGGTGAATCGGTGATAACAAAATGAAGTTACCACCGATGAATGAAACTCATTCATTCACCAATGAATGAGTTTTATAGAGTGGTGAAACTCACCACTCTATACAATTAACAAAAAGTTTGTTATTAGTTAAATTTGGAGACTTCATTTTTTCCCCCTAGAAAGACTTGAGGAGGCTAACAATCAAGATGAACATTTGCATTCAAGGATTTTCAGATGAGGTACGCTCTTAGAAACCAAAGGTAAACTCTAAGTAGCAATTCCTTTCAAATTGTCCCTCATTATATCAGATAGCAGGAAAGGTTTTCTCTGAGACAAAAGCATGTTTCAATGCTTCCATTTTTTTCTGGATGTATCAGAACATCATGATGACTCCATGGGAACTCAAAGCTTTGGATCTCCTTCTTAGGAGCAGAAGTCTCCTTGCTCTTTCTCAGTGGGTGAAAGAGAGGCATGGATAATTCTGGCTAGGTCTCCAACATCTTCTTAAAAACTTCCAGTGTTGGAGCATTCACAACATCTGCAGGCAAGCTGTTCCACTGATTAATTGTTCTAACTGTCAGGAAAGTTCTCCTTAGTTCTAAGTTGCTTTTCTCCTTGATTAGTTTCCACCCATTGCTTCTTGTCCTACCCTCAGGTGCTTTGGAGAATAGCTTGATTCCCTCTTTTTTGTGGCAATCACTGAGATATTGGAACACTGCTATCATGTCTCCCCTAGTCCTTCTTTTCATTAAACTAGACATACCCAGTTCCTGCAACTGTTCTTCATATGTTTTAGCCTCCAGTCCCCTAATCATCTTGGTTGCTCTTCTCTACACTCTTTCTAGAGTCTCAACTTCTTTTTTACATCATGGTGACCAAAACTGGATTCCAAGTGTGGCCTCACCAAGGCATTATAAAGTGATATTAACACTTCATGTGATCTTGATTCTATCCCTCTGTTTATGCAGCCTAGAACTGTGTTGGCTTTTTTGGCAGCTCCTACACACTGTTGGTTCATATTTAAATGTTTGTCCACTAGGACTCCAAGAGGTCTGAGTTGCTTAAAAAATATCTTGACTGCCTTTTCATGGGACACTCAACCCCAACAAGGACAAGGTGAATCCTGTTTACAAAGCTTATTTCCCACTGGAACCAAAAGGACTTATATCCAATCTAAAATCAATGTCATTGAATTCAATCCAAACGGAACTCAGGCACTGGTCAACAAAATTGCCTTCTTCTTTTACAATTCGAGGACAACCTGAGGCTATCATTCCTAGCAGTTGAAGGTCTTTTATCATTTTCACACAGCTTCTCCATTTCAACAGTAAGCCATGGTGCGTAGGCTTAGCTCAATGAAATGGGTCACAATCCTTTGGAAAAGGGAGAAAAGACATCAATGTTTCTCTCACCCTGTTACGTGACTTTAGCCGTGACAAAAGAGCTTGGTTGATAATAATCCTCTGTCTTTCAAAAGTCACCACTTTCTCTTTGATGAGATACTTCTCAGGGAAAAACACCCAGCTCACAATCTTCAGGTTAGCTGCTAAATCTCCATTTTGGTCCAAGTACAGTTCGTATATGGAAAGATTGAGGAACTCATTCTTCTCCAGAAAGGGATGGAACTAGAATGGGAACATCCAGGAATTTTAAAATTACTAAATAATTATCCCTTTTTGTGTGTTCTCGCTTGAACCTTTCTTCTACTACAGTGGTTTTATTTGGAAGAACAGGTTTTACCCAGTGGTGAAATCCAATTTTTTTTTTACTGCAGGTTCTGTGGGTGTGGCTTAGTGGGTGTGGTGTGGCTTGGTGGGAATGGCAGGGGAAGGATACTGCAAAATCCCCATTCCCTCCCCACTCCTGGGGGAAGGATATTGCAAAATCTCCATTCCCACCTACTCTGGGGCCAGCCAGAGGTGATATTTGCTGGTTCTCCGAACTGCTTAAAATTTCCACTACAGGTTCTCCAGAATGTGTCAGAACCTACCGGATTTCACCTCTGGTTTTACCACTATCTTCAAAAATGAAAAAAATGCAGCAAAATTTGTCAATCATATACTGACAATTTATGTATTGAAAAAAATGATAATTTACAAAATTTGTCAATGATAGGAAACATTCTAACATTAAAAATTTTTAAAAATATAAAAAATATAAAAATGTTAAAAAACATTTAAAAAATATACCTATTCCAAACAATACCTGTCATCCTGGATAATTTTTTTTTTTTTTACAGAAATGGATAAAATTATTAGGAAAT